>JAOXYF010000009.1:1491093-1512921 GCA_028565775.1 Sternarchorhynchus goeldii
GTATTGAACGGCTCTAATGCAGACACTCTCCTCTTAACCCGAGTTTTGTGTGAGGTATTGAACGGCTCTAATGCAGATACTCTCCTCTTAACCTGAGTGTTTTGGCTTACAAAGGGAATGTAACAACCTCAGTGATTGGAGCCAGACCACAAGAACAAAACATAACGAACATCCAAAAAGACATGCCTCAAAAAAAGAGAGTGACCTGATGAGACACATCAACCCCACAAAACATAAAACCATAGCTAATGAGACATTACATAGGCAGACAGAGAAAGAGCCAGAGATATTATACAGGAAGATGTGCAGAATCTGCGCAGTGTAATCAAATGGTCCCCTGTGTTGCCTGGATACGCAGAACTCTCAGCCGCCTGTGTCTTCTGCTCCATTCCTGAGCTTAAAACACACACACACACACACACACACACACACACAGAACTCCAAGTAGACACTAAAGGCTTCCTGTATATGCTTTCTGTAATCAATGTTCAAGTCCATATGCCCATCCACCTAGAGATCAGAACCGGCTTTCAGCAGTACCCTGACGAGGGAAGAAGCCAGTGAGTCATTACTCAGAGGGATGAAATAATCACACCTCACAAATCCACACGAAGTCACAAAAGGATGGGTGCAGTTCTGCGTCAGTACCAGCAGACTGGGGGCAGATTCTACGTTCAATTCATATCCAGGCTCTGTATTCAGGACGAAGCGGAGCTGGTTCACCCCTCACCGGGAGCATGGTGAGAGAGCTCTGTGCCACAACCACCTCACTGGCACCACATGGCACAGCTGCGGCACAACGCCTGGCCAAGGCAGGGCACACTGCTGGACCACGAGGTACCTCTGCTCGCCTGGCAGCAAGGTACTTAGAAATCGAGACCAACACACCTGTTTCACGGACATCAATCTGTGCAAACAGATCACAGCCCACAAATACAAATGAGGAAAGGAAAACACTGCCACGTGACTGGGCTGAGGACTCCAGATTAATAACCACAATCGCTCACTGGCCCTTTCAATAAGAGAAAAGCACGAGAGCCCTCTGTGTGTATTTGAGAGAGTGAAGCAGACAGAGCCGAATGTAAACACAGTAGCTCATATGATTGCATTCACATGATCCCGGCCTGAAGCTGAGAATCACACAGATCAGGTTGCTATGGTGAACACATCCAAACCTCTCGCTATTCACTAACAAAATCAGTCGCCACCCAAACTCTCCCATTACACACACGTACACACACAAACAAAAATGCATACACAGACCAATCACAGTTGAGTTGCTCCTCCACTCTGATGCCTCATTCACTGGTTACATTTCCGTGTATTTCCTGTTTATTTCCATATCTCCTTGGTTAATTACAGTGTCAGTGCTTAGATGAAGCTTGTGCATACCAGTAGGGTAAGATATCATCATAGACTGGTACAGGCAGCAGGAAGGCAACTGTGATGAAGTCTCTCTCTCATAATCTCCCTCATCTCTCTCACATATGTATGTATGTGAGAGAGAGAGAGAGAGAGAGAGAGAGAGAGAGAGATATTATATATATATCTCCCTCTCTCCACTTATCATGTCTAGTTGGGTCTCTGAAGAGCCATCTTTCCTGTTTACTCCATTCCAGAAAGGCTGAATACCGACCCCACCAAAACATGTCACTACAAATGTGACGTGGATGTAACTCACCCTCCCTCCTGCTCAACAGAGCGTCTGCACTTCTCTCTCTTCACATTGTTTGAAAACCTCTCTGTGCTGAGCTGAACCGTCCGCCACCTTGTATAGCCAAAGGAAAGCGGTTCAGTGTCTACACGTGGGATGGCTGTCGCAGCCGGGGAGACGTCCAGACAGCGTCGAGCACGGCCAGCCACGGGGCCTGTTCTGTGCGGGCGCATGCCTGACAGTTTGACTTTCAGGAGGTGCTTCTCCAGCAATGGAACTGCCCTATGCTGCTCTTCCTCTACCCAGACCACCAACCCCATTCCAGATGCGATCTCTCCGACAAATTCAGTTAAGCACACGCAAACATAATTACCACGAGAGTACTTTCACCCTGCACACCTCCATTCAGTTAAACCTTCCTGAGACTACACACGCGCGCCAAGACAGAAATGCTGTAATTAAGGATATAATTGCAAATATTAATCATAAAACCTCATATCGGAAAGAAATTACAGCAAAACCCATTTAGCACTCAGGAAAAGTACGTTTTCCTTACACAACAGAGTGTAACAACTACAACAGTGAAACACTGCTGCCTGGTGGTTAGTAGGAGCAACACCCATGAAACCAGCAAAACCAGTAAGACCAGTACGAACAATAAGGCATGGAAAATTAATCAAATGCAGAATGTTATCCCATATAAAACTATGGATGGAAAAGGATGTGACTTTTCTGGTGTATTAAAGAATCACCTCAGTGACCAATCCTCTGATTTGTAAATAAAATAAGATATACTGACGTACAACCCCATGAGATCCTGCCTCTACTCCAGTGAAGGGTGCTCAGCGAGAGGCGACGGGTTAGTTCCGACGAGGACCATGTTACGTTTGACTCCTCCCTACTCCCTGCTCCATGAGGACTTCACAGAGACTGGGTTCGGTTGGTGTACTTCAAGGTGCGAGATTACAGGACTTTGATAAAGGATTTGTAACTTCATGTATCAAGTATGGAGACACCTGTATTACGTCTGCTTTGGTGTTATAATAGCAATGAGAAATGGTGTCAGTCATATTTGAAATAAAAGTTTGTCAAATGAAATAACCGAAAAGCTTTTTGAGCCTCATACTTTTACAAAATTAACATTCAAAATCTACTTTTACAAAAATACACAACGGTTATCCTTGAATCTGTGATTTTTTAAAGTGACTTTTTAAAAATATATCAAAGTCATAAAGCCAAAATATATATTTTTTATTACAAATGTAATCAATGTCATTCGTGAACCTCTTTTGAAGTCCCATAAACACAACAGGTAGATTCACTTCAAGTCCTGATGCAAGCATTTGCCAGCTAACTGCTCACATTTGATGCCAAAGCTGTTCAACTCAAACTGAACTTTAAATCTGAATGCAACAAAGGAGCTTTGCAGCAACAAAAGCAGGTTTGGTTGCAGAGAGGAGCTTCTCTCAAAGACAATGACCTGCTGGTTAAGGCCTAGCACAGAGTGCATAAAACACTTGTGAAGTACACACTCAGGATGTAACACTTGTGAAGTACACGTTTAAATCAGGTTTTAACACTTCTTAATGCTTACTTCACAATTAAGGATCTAATCCTTCAGAGAAACACACTTCACTGATGAAGATCAAACCCTTCTGAAGTGCACATTTCACTGATCAGGATCTAACCCTTCTGAAGTGCACACTTCACAGATCAGTTTGATCAGTCCGATCACACTTGAAAAATGTTGTCTGAGCAGCATCCAAGTTCATCTCATGAACAGAAAAACACTTCTCTGACGATGCAATGCCTCACTGTCTGTTCGTCATACTTTTGGGGCTACATCTTTGTTTCATTAAAAGAACATAAACTCCCTCTCCAAAACAACCTCTCGCCTTCCTTAAAGGGAAGAGAAGACTAATACTGTCTCTCAAACCAGCCTAGAAACTGAGGGCAGATTATCATCCTAAACCACAGCAGAAATCCCAAGGTCCCACACTGTCTTCTGAAGTCAGGCGCAGTATAAACAAACTACATTTCCAACTCCATTACGTGTAGCAAGGAACATGTATGCATGCATGTCTGGAGAACGGTTCCAGCGGTTTGCGGGTCATGATTTACATGGCTCCCAGTACTCAGGGCTGCTAATACAGGCTCAGCTGCAAGAGGTGGTTTAACAGAAACAAGCTCAGAACAGAGAGAGATGAAACCCTGTGTGAGGTGGTTGAACAGAGAGATGAAACCCTGTGTGAGGTGGTTGAACAGAGAGATGAAACCCTGTGTGAGGCAGTTGAACAGAGAGATGAAACCCTGTGTGAGGTGGTTAAACAGAGAGATTAAACCCTGTATGAGGTGGTTGAACAGAGCGATGAAACCCTGCGTGAGGTGGTTGAACAGAGAGATGAAACCCTGCGTGCCCGGGCACCCGGCACACTTCCAGCCGACTGCCACTGCTGGACGGCAAGACCCTGCTTTGGCACTTCAGTTCTTCTCACCTCAGGGCCAGTTTTACCATGTGCCCTCCAAGCACAGAGACACACTGTGGAAACACCCTGATCACACGGATGAGGATCTTCACAACTCCGCCATACACACGGGCTTTCTGTCCAAACACCAGCTGGGACAGTCTGGACTCATTTTCACTCGCAGAATTACGGTTGAGGCTAATTATGGTAAAAATAAAAACCCAGAATATAAATTAAAAACAAGTTCCAAAGTTAAAGGACACGGAGTAGAGAGGCAGGCATTCGTATACAAAGCATTAAATTACTGCAATGGTTTTGGAGACACAAAGTCACTGCTGATGCCAAAAGCAGAAGCAACAATAAATGCACAAAATCCTGCCTCAGCCCTACACAACAGCAGCACATCAATTCTGCCCACCTCCACCTTCATTCTGAGCACATCATGCTAATCCCTAGCCTTGATCGGTGTCAGGTGTAAACAGAGATATGCAATCGGAATAAAGTTCAACTACCTGTGTGACTCATTTATATACGGGTTCAAGCACCAAGTGAGAAATATTTTCAACAGAACGGCTGAAAGACACCCACCTTTTTCTCAGAGTCTTTTGTCCTCTTGCCGCTGTGCTGCTGTGGCTGGCGGTGCTCACGGAGGTTCTTCTCAGTTCCGAACAGCTTCTTGGTCCATTCGTCCTTGTGGCCGTGGAGACGCTGAGGCTGGCAGGTGATGTCCCCAGCCGCCCGGTACCGGTCCGCGGGGATCTTGCTCATGGGAGGCGGGAGGGTGCTGCAGTTTGCGCTGGACCAGCCGTCGGTGGACTCGGCGTAGGACTCCTGGTCACTGCTGTGGCCCTGACGCCAGTCTCGAAGCACGTGAACGGGCAGCCACCGCTGGCCCGCCGCCTTCTTACCGCGGGTGGGGTAATGGTGTGGGCGCGAGGGCAGGCCAGACACGTCCAGCCGGGAGGAGGGGTTTAAGTGCCTGCCTGGAAGTGGGGGCGGGTCAGAGTGGGAGTGTGGGTGGGGCTGAGGGTGCTCTGCAAACTGCTCGTGTCTATAGCCATTACGATGGGGTACAGGCGGAGGAGGGGGGAGGCCGCCCTGAGCGCTGGAGTTACGAGACCCCTGCGGGGGCTCCCACAGTCCTGCGGGAACATGACGGGTGGGGTTGGCTCCCAGGTCCACCAGGAGGACACGGTTGCTCTTTTCCTCGGGCAGAAAGTTGCCGATTCCACTGTCACTGTTGCTGCTGGTGCTGTTGTTCTGCTGGGCGTCCTGGTCGCCGTCCAGAAACGCTCGCGCCCGCATGCCCTCGATGGACTCCCCCATGTCCCTGTAAAGCACGGACACGAACTGCAGCAGCGGCTGGGAGGTGGGCGGGAACTCCAGGCAGCCGCCCACATCCGGGTCCGGTGTGCAGGTGAAGCCGAAGCGTCGAGCCACTCCCTGGTGGATCTTGTGGTGGCACAGCTCTGGATCCACGATGAAGACGTGGCAAGACGTGCGCAGGCCCCGCTCGTCCTCCCCATCGCGGCCGGAGCGAGGGCCCTCCGCGGCCTGCATGGTGACCAGGCCGAAGAAGCGGCGGTCGTCCGGGCAGACGGCGCTGAAGGCCAGCTTCTCGGCCGGGTAGACAGCCAGCACGGCTGAGCGGTCGTCGCACAGCTGCACGCAGTCGTGCATGACCTTGAGCAGCACGAGCGAGTGCACCTTCTGCTCAGCCCGCAGCCGCCGCATGCAGCCACGGATGGCCTGCAGGCTGTCGCTCTCCAGGTTGGCGCCGGTCGACGCCAGCTCGATGGAGCCCAGGTAGCCCACGATCATGCCCACGTTGAGAATGCCGGCCGAGTCGGGGGAGGGCTGCGTGGCGAAATCATCCCGCTGCTCCGCCTCAAACGTGTCCACAAACACGGAGTCATCGTGCAGCACCCGGGCCATCTCCTCCTCAGACAGGAAGTTGGGGTCGCTCCGGCGTGCGTCCGCCGCACCGTACAGGAAGTCGGGTTCGGGGAACGGCCTGTGCTTGGAGGAGGACGCACAGGCGATGGCCTTCTCCGAGCTGCTGGAGGAATGGCTGGAGCTCTCCAAGATCATGCTGAAGATCCCGCCAGACTGCATCTCGGCCACCACGCGCTCCGCCCGGTTGATTCCCAGGGCCTTGGAGTCCATCTTGGGCCTGAACCAGTGACTCTTCTGCTCATGAAATCCCAGCTCCTCATCACTGGAGCAGGAGTCCAGCTGTACAACACCGCGCTTGCCCTCGGCAATGACCAGGTGCAGGACACCCGAGCAGCGGCCGATCAGCTTCACCACGTCCTCGTGCGATGCTTTCGACACGTTGATGTCGTTGACACTGAGGATCTGGTCCCCGGATCGAAGGCCCACGTAGTCGGCCGGGCTCCCTTTCAGAACGCAGCTCAGCACGCAGGGTGACTGGCCTGAGAGGGTGAAGCCGTAGCCCATCCTGCCCCGGGCGACCTCCACTTCTCTCACGCGATTGGTGGGCTGGCCATTAGGACGCCGCCTGCCTGCCTCAGAATGCCTGAACATCTTTTCCTTGTTTTCGTCGTCTTGCCCTCGTTGCTGTCAGGGGCTTCACAAATGCAGAGCACACCGACTAAATGTAACACTCAGGTGAGATCATCCTCTTTGCACCAGCACCTCTCTAAGCTTGAGCAATGTTAACAGGACACTTTCTGCAAAGGGAGAAGGAGAAATGAAGAAATTACATTAAATCAGGTGTGGTAAGCAACACAATATTTAAAAAACCTTAATGACATTGTTAAAATAATAGATTTTTCTGTGTTTACCACATATAACCGTGACTTAAATTATACTCTATACATAAAACAGATAAACCTTCTGACTGCAGCCTTACTGATGCAAGTACACCAAAAGTACAAGTACACTTGTTTCCAAAGAAACAAGACATTTCGGATAGAGGTCCCGCATCAGATGTGCAAGCAAAGTGCTTCATATAGAAGTTTAGATATTTCAGCAACTTTTTATATTTACATTTTACAGCGGATGCCCCTTGCCAGAGAAACTGGAGAAAAAGCTAATTTAGCGTTAATTAAAGTTAGCAACAATGTAATAAGAGCACGGTGATGGCATGTAATCTAATGTTTTAAAATCAAATCAAAACACGTTACAGATATGCAGACTCACACATTTAACAACAGTTCATAAACTTTCCGTCATTGTTCGTCGGCGTTTCCCTCTGGATGCGATGCGTACTCATTCACTCTTGCTATGCGGCTTTGACCCGCCTCCATGTTCCCATTGTAGGAGTATCAATGCGTCACCGTCTGTAGCCATGATAACGGACATGTCAACAGACAATATACAACGCCCATTGGCCCACATCCTTGTCAATAATCATGAGACTTTACCCCAATTTGGCAATCCAGTTTGATTGAGATTTAGCTACTTGGCTCTCAATCCAAAGTATTCCACAGGTGTCGAAAACTGTACAAGTTTTCATTTACAGAACAAGCAAATTTTTTTTGCAAAAATGCAATGCATTCACGAAAATACCATTACTCATATTTACGACTCTGTCATTCCATTATACTAATAAATATTTGTAGACATTAGCTTGGACTCTAGCAAGGTAGGTTAGCTCGCTCTCTAGCTAGCCAACATGTATTGTTTTCTAAGGAACAGCTGGTTAGTGCGAGTAACGGTATTGAATTTTCAACGTCAGAATAGCTATTCTACAATTACAAGAGAGAGATCCTGGCTAGATATCATATTGTCTTTCGACTACGTATATAAAACGTTAACTTATTACCAGGATAAATCTATAACATAAAAAGCCAAACTTGGCTATTTTTTTTAGTTTTCCCAACTTAAAATGGCTAAATAACCAGCTAGCTTGCTAAAAGTAGCTAGTTGAGAAAATGTTCATGAAAACTTATCTTACATTTAACTTACCAGGGCGTTTATATGGTCCTTCACGTTGTTAAAGCCGTTATTCAAACTCCGTTATTCAGTTATTGTACATGTAGCTATTGCCTGCAGATGCAAAGTTCGACTGCATGGTAACTTTAGTGTTTTTGCTAGAGTAAACAAAAGAAGGCCAACCAGCTGTTGTAAGGATGGGAGGTGTGTGGATGCCTAAGTGTTTTTAAAAAAAAAAGGGGGGGGGGGCACTGCTGGAGTTTTTTTCTTCATCATGGAATCACATGACTTCAGGCTTTCGTGGAGTCAAAACGAACTCCAAGAATTAGAGAACATATAAGCGCACACATCATAATAAACAAAGTTGATGTACAACTCACTGTTTTACTTGGGCAAAAGGTTTTGAGTCGACTACGAGGCAATTGCGCCTTCAGCTAGTGAAGGTGCCCTCATTTAGTTGGATGTAAAGTTGCTTTTAATATCAGATAAGGGTAATGAGGTCGATCACTCTCACAATTACAACTTTACCAGTCCGCATGACACCTGTCCGCACCACAAATTAGACAAACATGGACACACTGACATTTGCACTGACATACACAAAACACACAAAGTAGAATCTGGCAATATAACGTTTCATTAACAAGACTAACAGATTTGTTATGGTTGATTGAGATATGTTGAGACAACCATTACACTACCAAACGGTATCATTACATACGATCCTTAAGAGGTGTCCAAATGAACTAGACAAAATCTTTTTAATTTATTCCAATAGCAAGAACGAAAAGAATAATCAAAAACTGAACATAATAGCGATTCAAAGCAACTTAAAACATAGGTTTGAAGGGCAGAAAATAAATTCAAATAAACAAAAATATTTTTAAACACTTTATTCATTATATTACTACATTATAATCTCTCCAGTAAATTTATATTAAAATAAGCCATTACATTAAATACAACTTCATTCGACTGCATCAAGCTTGCAGAAGTGACTCAGAATACTTAACAAAAACACCAGGTTTTAAGGAGGCTCCAGTGAGCACCATCATATCCTCCCATACTGCTGCTCCAATCTCAACAAGAACACATGCATATCCACCAGCCTTCTCTACAAGACTCACTCACCTGCTGTTAGCTTCCCCACACAAAGACTGATCTATGCTTCAAGGTAATAAAGTGATAAATGGCAATACTGATCTTAGATCAGCACTGAAGGACAACGGTTTAAACAAGTCATGGGAAAAGGATGCAGCCAGGGCAAAGGGAGATGTAGGAGGTTCTGAAAATCAGAAAGGAAAAAGGGCAAAAACATCAAAATGTCCTGACTTTCGCAGCTTGAGAAAAGGAACGGGAGAATAAGTAACCCCAACCTGAAGAGTGCTAAACCCATTTAAGAAGCCCACTAACATTTGAAATAGGCCGCAAAGCCCTGGGGTTATCTCATTATTCACATGCATGCTGATTTTACCCCTTTGATGAAGGCATTCAAGAAATTCCAGATTTACCCCATTTGGGTTGCAGTCCACAAAACCTTATAACCAGTGGTTTTAAAGCAGCTACCAAACAGTAGAGGAGTTAAAAGTTTATTGTGTAAATACAGAATTTGGAGTGGTACTGTAGCCAAAATAAATCTGCTACAGCTGAGAAACCTCTGTGTGCATGAAGAAACATTGACTGAATGTGTCTATACAAGGATACACTTTAACTGTGAAAATGTCAAAGGCTGGATATTTCTGACTGTCTACCACTAAAACAATGCTGACAGCACTGGATATAAGCTCATATTTAACATATCTAAAGCTAAGACTGTAATGCAACAAGACCAACAAATTCAGTTGCCAAGGTAGGGAGCCAATAAGCATGCCAGGGGTACCTAAATACAATCAGTGATTTCTATCAGATTTGTTCAAGTTTGTCATTGATCACTATGGTTCAGGTGCTGCATCACACTGACCGCACAAGTGCGCCCCCTACACTGCAATTTTGACATCACATGAAAATATCAATTTAATATTGAAAGCAGACAACAGCATGCTGCAGGCTTAAATACAAGATGCTGCCAGGCTGTTAAAGGGCTTTATGTACAGAGAGGTGGCGCCTCTGTCATCAAAACTGTCTAATTTAATCCAGGATTTCAAAGTTAGAAGCTGTCAAATTTGCCTGATTTGGTAATTCATCTCTCTGAGGAGAAACCTTAAGAGCTTACACATGCTGTGTTGAGAGATGTGGTTTGCAAACATTCAGTAAGTCTGTTTTAACTCTTCTCAAGATCTCCTCAAAATTCTCATGCACCACAGGGCTTTAGCAGTTTAACATAAATATTTCTTCTTTTACATAAATTTTACATGGTTTAGACACTCAACATAAAAGACAGGGTTCCAGTTGTTATACTATATTAATAACCATGTTACATCCTGAGCATTAAAAAAAAATCAAACATAATGAATTAGGAAGGTATAATGGATTACATTAAAATCTCAGTGCAGCAGTTTTACATGCTGGCTTTGAGAACTGATTGCTCTGCCATAACTATACAATCTAAAAACTCCCAGCACTTTGGCTGCTGTTAGCTCTTCCCAAAAGAGCTTCAGCTTTTCCTATGACTGGAGAGCAAGTGTCAATTTAATAAAAAGTATTTAAACAAAAAAACATCAAAGAAAAATAACTGGACTAATAAGAAAACAGTAAGTGTTTTCCCCCATTCAACCCTATCATCTCACCCACCCCTCCCCCCCATCCCCCATGCTGCATGGGAGAGAAAAAAGAACACTTTGTATTTTAAATAAATGGAAATCATTTACTTATTTGAACATGGCTTAAGCAAGCTCCCTCAGACAAGGGAGAATAATATAAAGTCAGTTTAATATTACATTTCTCTGATTTCACGAAGTGCCAAGGATCAGAAAGGATAAACAGATGCATCATTTGTGCAAAGGAATGATTCAAGAGAAAAGGGGGGGGATCTTTTGTTTATAAGGGTAAGAGGAGGAGAGTTTAGAAAGACAAAATAAACTGTAACCATTATCAGATTTGACGTGTCCGATCTGTGGTCATTATTTGACATCTTGGACAGTATACTTCTTTCATGAGCTATTTTTACACAAAGGTACAGTGATGGCTGACGGGAAAGTCCTTCTATAAGGTGATGGTGCTGCTTTGGGCCAGCTGAGGGAGTGGCATAGCTAAGAGTTGCAAAGCAGTACGGCTGGACAAAATCTGATCCTAAACCTGTTCTTAGATAAGTCTGCATCAAAGAAGTCTGTTTACTATGTGTTCACTGTGAGCAGTTTACCTAGAACAGGATGTTTAGATCATCACTTAGATGACAGTATGCCTACTAGGAAGTCTGATAGTTTGTCTCCTTATTAGGCTTCTGACATCACATGTAGCTGTGGATGGAAGCAAATTCAATATTGTCATTTCTTGTAAACATGAGCTAACTGTGATAATGTCTCCTCTATGTTTTGTGGTCACCATCACAGTAAGCTGCCCAGGCCTCCCAATCCATTATCAGATAACAGTATGGCTCAGTGTTACCTACTAGGGTACTATGGACTGCACTGAACTGTGTTGCCAGTGTAACGGCACTCCGGTCCTAAGTGATGATCATGGCTGGATGCTGTTTGTCTGACTGATGCGTAACCTAGTTTAACATTATGATCCGTCTCACAGCAATACACTGGTGCATTTATCCCGGCATGCCTCAGAGTGATGTGTCCTGGTGGATGCTCTGCAGACAGCACAGTAGCTGGTGATAAGGGCTACCAGGTGAGGCCACCATCTCGAACACGGACTGAAAGGACCTGCGATCCAACTCCTCATCGATCTGGTGTCGGTAGAAGTCCATTGCCACCAGACAGAAGAGGCTAACGTCCACCGTGTCTGACTTGCCCATGCGACTGATCACATGGGGCAGGCTGAAGGAGGAGAGAAGAGTCAAGGAGAAGAGACCAGGGGGCAGGAAACAATAAAGAACATTTGGTGGTTGGTGTGCCTTTTTATAAAGTAGCGATCAAACATTTAAACGTAATTATTTTTATTTCATATAATTCATGTCACACATAAAAGGATGTCAGAGAGCAGTTTTTACCCTTTGTGAATCTTAATGGCTGCAGGTAGAACTAAAGGCACAAAAGCAGAAACTAATAAGGGTTTATGCGTACAGGTAATGTGTTTGTGTGTGTGTCTACGAAAGGATACAGGGCAGAGATCCATTGACTGGTGGAGGCACTGACAAAGAAGCACGATAGGCTCCACATCGCCATGGCTACAGGTGTTCTCTGTGTGAAGTTGGACAGTGACAGCAACACCCAGTCTCGCACCATAGAGGACTGACCGGTGGCATGGAGGGTCTGAAACACCTACAAGAAGATACACAAGACTACGTTATCGGCTATGCCAAGGTAATACATCCCATAATGCAACATTCCAGAAGAGGCTTGTCATGCTGGTGTGTTAAGAAGACTCATGTACAGTGCAAACATGTTTGCAGGTATCAGGTACAACATAGTGAATTAAATATTCTAATATTACAGTAACACTTTTACAAGATGAAACATAATATTCCGTGCTTTTGAAAGTGTTGATGAAATTCCCTAGACCTCATTTTCCATCCAACTGCAACTCATGTGATGTGCTGTTCTTCAGGATTGGAGTTACCAGGCAAACCAAAGCCCCATCAAAATTTAGAGGGAGAAAAGTAAAAAATGGTGGTGCTCAAACTCTTTTTAAATTGGAATTCTTGGGAGGATACACAGTCAAATCATCTTATGTGGGTGTAAGCTATATTTAGTAAGATCTCAGGCACAATTTTCTTAAGCTTTGGGATTACAGCTATAGGATTTTGCAAAGTTGACAGAAGTTCTCATGATTCATTTCCTTCAAGAAAACCCATGACATGAACTGGGAGGTGTTGGTGAGCTGACATGGAATGACCCTGGGTTAAAGTTCATATCATAATAAATACCGTCAATGTTAGTTAGTAAACTCTGTTGCCATCTAAACAAGCCTAAACAAGACCTCAGTCCTTTACATGCAAATGTACTTGACTGTATGAACAAATTTACTATTTCTAAAAGGTGTGAACCTGCATGAATAACAGAACCATAACCAACCTTATAAACAACTGTGGCCATGAACTGTGGGTAAGGCTGCTGATTGGACAAGAACTCCCCAATGACTTTGTTCATGACATCCTGTGGTGGGAAAAAGTCATCCAGGAACTGTGGCAAGATTCGGGCCACCACCCGTGCCTCGCAAGGAAACCCTTTACGAATCCTGCATCGATCAATCAAGCAAGAACATAAAAATAAGACCAGACAGGTTTAAACAGGCTTACAGATCATCTGTAATTAAAATAAATAATACATTACACTGGAAAGATGATGCCCATAAGCTCTTTGAATGCTGCAATGAGACATGCCTGAGATATACATGAGGCTTGCATGAGACATACCTGTCGAAGAGGACCGAGACGCGCTCCATGGCAACAATAACGGACTCGCTGTCGGGCGCCGCGGCGTCAGCGTCAGCCATTCGACCAGGGCTCCCTTTCTCCTTCCCTGCAGGAGGAAAAACAAAATGGCTGCTGGTTATTTTTGACACACAAGAAGTTCTGATATGCAGCGTAACCTTTCTCAAATGGTAGCATGAAACTCCATTTTGAATTATTCTGAACGACAGTTCTTTCTCTCCATGTTAAACACATAAAACCAGCGATCTCCAAAATGTTACCGATCTCATCATCAGAAGAGCCCTCGCTTTTTCTATTAGCTGTGAGGGCTACAAGAGGGGAGCATGTAGCGAACTGTGTGTTAGATGGGTTAGTAAGGGAGAGGGGCCTGTTCTCAAGGTGCAGGTTAGTAGGAGGGTGAGTGGGAAGAAGGTGAGCTGAAATGTGTCCTGCCTTCCTCTCCAGGCACACCTGTGTACATGCAGGTGAGCATGAGACCCAGGGCGGCCATGGCGCGGTGCGGGCTCGGCATGTTCACGCGCTCCACACTCAGCTTCACCAGCGTCTCAGAGTCCATGCGGGACAGCTGCTCAGACAGAAGCAATCGCTCCAGACCTCGCAGAGCACAGTGATAGATCACTGACGGTGTGGCCTCTTCACTGGCTGAGAGAATCACACCACAAAGCTGGAAAGATAGAGGGAGGGAGAGAGAGAGAGGAGGGAGAACAAGAAAGAATGAGTGGACAAATGAGGACCGTGAATGAAAATGCTGTATTTTGACAGAAGTCAAAGAAGGTGAAAAACAAAGAGAATGACAGTAAAACTCGAAATAATTTCCAGTAAATAGATCTTAAACTGTTTCAGACTGATGTGACTCAACACATAGTTGCTGGAAAATGGACAAAATGAAAAAGAAAAAACTGCAGAAGGTGATGACAGAAAACATTCCAGTCAAAACCACAAATAAATCTAAATGTACAAATCCAATGGACAAATCTAAACGTGTTTTAATTCACTATAAATCAATGTTTGAGTCAAATTAAAATCTATTTTTAAGTTAGTGTGAACCCTTACCTGAATAACCCCTGCATTGAACTCTGACCCCACATCCAATGGGTAGTTCTCCATCATGTAAAACGCCACAGCACACATCACCAACACATGCTGCTGATTATGTAGATTCACACAACTGAGAGACACACACACACACACACACACACACACACACACACACACACACACACACACACAGAGAGAGTGAGAGAGAGAGAGCCCATTCATTAGTCCTGGACACATAAGTGGGGTTAAGCTGTCTGGTTTTCAGGGAAATACATCAGTAAGACATCACATACTAGAGATAATGAGCAGATGCAGGGCTGGTGTTTGTGCAACTCTGATTTTGGCTCTCAGCAGGAAACAGAAGCTCTGCCATTTGTTTTAACTGCAGGGTGCTGAGTCTCTTAAGCAAGCAGTGGTCTGAGCTCTTTTACCTGGGGAAAGGCTGTAACTGGTGACCGTCTCCCTCTCATCTCATATTATCTCACTCTTTTGGATGACTTTAATGGCTCATCACCAGGTCAAAAGGACACACCTGCGCACCCCTATGACGAGTGATCACCATGACTCACCATGACTCACCATGATTCACCATGATTCACCATAGAACTGGCGCTATGTATTTACTGAGGGAAAGTTTTTACTAAAGCTCGAGGAGTATGTGCCAGCTAACAGTACACTTCAACAGGAGCTGGTGTGTGTAGGTGGTAGTAACAGGGTAAATGTCCTAAGGCTAGCGGCTATGTATTTAAAGCCAGTGGGTTTAAGATGATGTGTATGTATGTGCATGGAGGTGAAGCTCAGTGGAAGCTAAACGACGGTGATGGGTCAGTGTGGGCGTGGCTGTGTGTGGACGTCACTCACTGGGCAACAGCTCGAAGATTAGACAGTACGTATTCGCTGACGGCGGGTATGAGCTGGTGGGCTGTGTCGTCTAGCAGATCACATTCCAGCACGTAGAGGACACCGTGCAGCGCTCCGATCCTGCTGGGCAGATGCGTGCTCCTCAGCGTGGTCTCCAGCAGGCGACAGACGGGCTCTGCTGTCACCTTGTCCTGAAGAGCACAGACGCGTTACACGTTCCATCACATGGACGTTTAATGAATCATTCCAACATGCAAAGAAGATGAGAATTAATGTCTGATGACCCCACCCCCGTCACCCTCACCATGCCCAAGACCGCAGCTGCTTTGCAGATAGCAGGGATGAGGTACTGGTTGAGGATCTCATCCTCTGGAGGGTGAACTTTCTGCAGCTCCATTAGAGTGGAAAACATCATATCGAACTGATTCCTCTCAGTAAACAGATCAGACACCGCCAACAGCTGAGAGAGAGAAAACGAGTCAGAGGGTGTCAATGAAACCAGGAAGGAAGACAACCAGAAGTGTAGTGGGTGTTGTCCATGTGCGCACACACACACACGCACACACGCACACACATTCTCACACTCACCGATCTGACCACCTCACTAATAAGCACCACTGGGATTTTTCTGGTGCTGGGGATGCCTGGGAGGACCCACTGGCTGTAGAGCTCCAGAAGGAACTGGGAGCAGGAGTGGATGTCGACCCCAGCACGGTGCTTCCTGAATGACAAAGAGGAGACACTTCAATCACTTGGAAGTAAATAAACGATCGACGTTACATAAAAATATCAGAATGTATATTTGCAGTACATACATTGCAAGTGGGTTTCATGTCGTGGTTTCACAGTGTCTGATTGGACAGTAACCTCAGCAGTGGTTCCCATACATTTTGCGCACAGTGACTTCCCAACAATGTAACCTGGAGTTCATGAGCCCCTCCCCTCTCTCCCACATATGCACTCCATGACGCCCCTTAATTGCACTACAGCAGAGTCCATTTTTCCATGCAGGGATGCAGACCATATGACCCTCTGTCTAACTCTCTACATGAACAGGTCACATGGCTTTCACTCCTGCCACATCTAGCATGTCTGTAACATACATGATGGCTACTTAATGAACAGAACAGTTTGACCTTGGTGAGAATAATATCCTAAGTGAATATCCTTGACCCAAGTGAAACAACTATCTATTTCTGGCTGATAATAAAGTTCTTTATTATTCTTTTTAAAAAAACATATCAGTAAAAATAAAGATTTGCTTGTAAACCCTCCGATTCTCACAACTCCTAGCCTGAAAACAACTTCCAGAAACCAAACTGTGGTCTACACATTTCTCAGAAAAAAACCTAAATAATGAAAAACAGGGTTATGGAAAAACAGGTCTGTGGAAACAACTGTTTCCTGTTTTAACAGTCAGATTAGAGCCATAGACTATTTGGTGCATGTAGTTAAGACTATTCATGTCATGACCTGACAGCAATTAGCATCAGCAATAGTTTTTAGACAGCAGTCGTTTTGGCTTCAATAAACAAACATATGGTCCAAAGCACAGAGAAATGTGAACACGCTCTGCTTTAAACATCACGGTTCTCAAGATTCATGAAAGCAGCACAGTTAGCATTTCTATTAACTTTTAACCATCTCGCATTTTTAAATTGTCAATTTCATACCATAAAACCATGAGTTTCAAACTCCTAAAACCCATATACAACTATATGTGTATATATAAATAACCTCACCTAGAATTGATAGGAGATGTTGGTGGTGAGGAAGGTGCTGGAGCATCCGTTTCATCTTCTTCATCCTCGCCCCACTCTTCCTCCCTCAGAGGAGTGATATTATTCCCCAACCAGACCGAGTGGATGGAAACCTGTAGAGAGCAGAACAAGTGTATACAAACAAATACAGAGAGATTACAGGCAGCATTAAACACACAAAGGCACACATGTAAACCAGAAGGTCTGAAGTTTGAGGCGTCATACCTGGCCTAGTTTATAGTCCATATTGCCCAGTTCTCTCTCAGTGTTGATCTGCAGGAGGAGTTTCTCATGGCTGATCAGAGTGCCTGCATGAATACAAACACACACATGCACGTTTAGTTGAGTGAAAACGAACAACAAAAATGTCAGACAACAGCATCTGAGATTATCAATGTTGTGTGTGTGTGTGTGTTTCACCTGCAGATGAAGATGACAGAGATGGCACTGGGTCCCAGGCTTGGTAATGAAAGTGTGTGGCTATATTATCTCTCTTGGACACCATGGCCTGAATCTCTCTCTCCACCACACCTCTAATAACACTCAGCTTACGACCAAACCTGCAATGCAAAACTTACATGTAACTGACAATGTTGTATACTTTAGTCCTCTACAATTTGCCAAATGATAGGTTTTTCCATAGAGAATAAAAAAATACAACTGTACTTGTATTTATTTATTGACATTTCTTTATAAAAGAACATTTAAAGTATTAATTTGTATTAATCTGTCCTGGTGTTAACAGAAAGTGACCTGGTGTCGAGAGCTTTGAGGCTCTTGTTGCGCGGCTGCTGCTCTGGACAGCTGACGGCAGGGTTCCCTGCTGCAGGCAGAGTCATGGCACTCAGAACCAGTGAGGTGATGGCCTGCACCGCCAACACGTTGATCTGAGTGCGCTCCAGATCCTCCTGGCCCACAGAACACGCACAAAAACAAACGCAAATAAACAAACAAATAACCAGCAAGGTAACGCAATAACCGCAGTGAAGAAAATCTGACTGGGGTCAATGTTTGTCTGATATCAGTCAGAATATTGGACAAAGCTGATCTGAGTTCAGTCTGCTTGAGGCAGGGCTGCCGTTACCTCCTGCTGACTCTCTTCCTCTTGGTCCATAGCGATTGGCTGGGTGACCAGCACCCCTAATAAAGTAGCCCAGGTCTCCTCAAACTGGGTCCTACTACTCCAACCTACAGACACACAGCACACACATTATGACACACAAGGTCCGGAAAGCATACATGAGACATCACCATACAGGCTAGAGCACATGTGTGTCTCATACCAAGAGTGTTAATGCGGTAGAGAAATTCCCTGAAGACCTCTTTCTCCTGAAGGAATTCAACAGGAATCTCAGGCAGTGCTGTCCCAAATTCCCCACCACGCCTAGGAGACCAGCCCAGCTTCCAGACCTGAGAAAACAGACCCACAGTTAGTTCATGGTATACTAAAAGATACACAGTCACACACACACACACACACACACACACACACACACACACACACACTCTCTCCACATGCTCAATCCTTCTTTCCTCTTTACAAAGTCGAGCCTATTTAACTCCAGGTCTGGAACACGTGCACGTGCGGACGCACATGCATACAAAAACACTCACCAGAGGTGGGACACGTGTGTAGCTGTTGACCAGAGGCAGTCGAGCTAGGCTGATGATGACGTTCCGAAGGGTAGGAGTGAGGAATGCTGGGATATTGCTGTTTCTATGGTGACCAAGAGTCAGGACGCTCTTCAGGCTTTCCACCAGCTCAGCCATGATTTCACAACATTGCTGCTCACACACATCTAAACCATATGAAACACAGGCACACAGACAATAATTCCCATTCATATGGGTCCATCAAAGAGTACTTGACTAATTTGCTTGGTTAAAACACACATTAACACCTAGCCGCCGTGTGTGCATGTGTGTGTCTGCACGTATGTTCGAAAAAGTTTAACACCCACTGTCTGGTGCAGCATCCACCTGGTCCTTCTCTGAGTCTTTGTGTGATGTCTTCCTCTCTGGCTGTACAAGGTGGTCACCAGGACCAACAGCAACTGCATCACACACACACACAAATTCAATTAGTTTCATACATGTATGTACAACCAATAAAGCTGATATCTCCCCTTCCTATACACACACACCCAGAGTTAAACACACCTGCGTAGATGAGCAGCTGAATGCAGTGGATAATGGAGCAGGTGTGTGTGAGGTAAGCGCGTGAGGCGAAGTGTGTCCAGACTGCAGGCTGCTGCAGGGCCAGGCACAGGCAGGACACACTCATCTGAACATCAACACTGAGAGGCACTCGGTCCTGAAGTAATCGCCAAGCCACGAGCTGAAGAGAGACACAGAGACACACACACACACACACACAAAGAGAAAAGGGAGAAAGAGTAGTGTAAAATGGGTCAGACTTACAAAACTATCTACAGTGAAACTGTTTTTAAGTTTTAAAAAACTTAAAAAACCAAAAACAAAGGCATTGGAGAATGTGTAACTAAACCATATAAAATAATACATGTTCTATGTGATGTGCGTGTTTCTCACCTCTATGGCAAGTGTGCTGAAGGATGTGATGAGATGCTCAGTGGCAGGGGGGATGTGCAGAGCTGAGGGCAGTTTGGGAAGAGCCAGCAGGTACTGACTCAACGCTCCACACACACTCAGAACTGTCTGATAGAACCCTGGCTCACCTAAAGCACACACCAGCGCATGCACACAAGAACACGAACACACACACACACACACACACACACACACACACACACACACACACACACACACACACACACACACACACACACAAGCTGCTGAGAGCTGCATTTTTAATTAAAATGTCAAATCACAGTCTGGAAAAACAATTACAGCAACCCATAAACTAAGCACCATCCCAGCAGCTCTAAACAGCCTGTATGCTGTGTGCTAGCATACAGGAACAACTAGGGTTACCTTGACTACAGTACAGGTGCAAACAACCACATCACTTTCCTGTGCAGGAAGCAGAAAAATCATTGTTTATGGCCCACAGGCTGACATGAGATCACCCTAGCAATGCCTTACTAAAACTAACCGTATACAGTGCTGAGCGTGTTCAAGTAGGAGGAGTCCATGTTGGGCTGGGAGGACAGTGGTAGGGGCTGATGTGGAGAGGGGAGGAGTGCCGTGATGCTGGCCAACTGGTCAAATGTCACATGGAGGGCAGTCTCAAAAAGAACTGTCCCCTGATCTCTACATAGTCTCTGTAGGCCAACACTCAGGCATGGAGCCAGAAGACAGAGATTAAAGTCCTGAGAGAAAAAGGGGGGGGGGCATAAACAAGCATGTTAAATTGTGTTTGTGAAGTGTGTGTGTGTGTGTGTGTGTGTGTGTGTGTGTGTGTGGTTATCTGAGGGTAAAACATGCTCATTACCTTGCTGGACATGATGGTTTTCAGGTCAGATTGGGGTAGTTTGGTTAGCAGGTCTGTGGTCTCATACAGAGAAATTTCACCTCTCAGACAACACTGTGACTTCACCAGAGCAACATACCACTCCTGTAACACCATATAAAGACAGAGGAAAAATATACTATGTTCATTCTGTGAGTTAATCCAATAGAAAACACTGTACGTTGCATTAATTTTAGAAAGCTTCATAGCACAATCACATTCCAAGGTGACTTTTATAAACCACGTGGCAAACCTCACCTTACTGACTATGACGTTCTCAGAAGGAGGTGGTGGAGCACCATCCAGAGGGTGCTGGGTATGGGGAGGACAGGGGCTTGTAGTTTCCTCGGCAACAGTGGCTCGGAACCTGTCCAGCAGGGAGTAGAACCTCTGATGCCTGAGAGAGAAGGGAAGAGAAGAAGCGTTTACACACCTCAGACTGGACCTCCCTACAAAAAAACAACAACCCAAAAGAGCACAGAAAGGCACAGAGATGTCAACTGGAGAGGCTAGGAAAAAAGTTCAATTCTGGAACAGGTAAAAAAAAAAAATTAATGGAAATGTGAAGGCCAGTATGAGTCACAGTACCTCTGAGCTAGGCCACTTGTCTGGAGGTACTGCTGGATTCTGTCCAGCTCCTCCACTGGCAGCTGAGCTATACTATTCTACACAGAGTAAAAAGAAGGAAAGTCAATTTCATACGTTACTGAGTTACATTTCTGGTGTGTACAGAATAAAACCCAAAAGCTTTCTATCGGATAGCGAGCAGGGTTTCCATTTTTACACCTACAACTCTTCTGCAAAACACCACAAAACATGTATAGTGTTCAGTGTTAGTGAGGTAGGTGTGTGTGTGACCTGTAAGGTCTCAGCAAGCAGCATCTCTACACGTCTACAGGCGAGTGTATCCACCATGCGGGCCAGCACACGGAAGGGTGTGTTCAGCAGTTTGTCCACATAAAGCATGAGTAAAACTCCAGATTGACTAAGGTGAATCCCCTCCAGACACTGCAGAGTCTTCTTCAGCATCACCGGCTAGAGAGAGAGAGAGAGAGAGAGAGAGACAGAGAAGGGGCACAGTGAGAGAGTCCACAGAATGCGTGTATGTGAGTACTGCATGGAACACTGGCTGTGGTGTTTGTGTATGCATGTGTGTTCGTGTGTGTGAGAGGGGGAGAGAGAGAGAGAGAGAGAGAGAGAGAGAGAGAGAGAGAGAGAGAGAGAGAGAGAGAGAGAGAGAG
>JAOXYF010000009.1:1532004-1542613 GCA_028565775.1 Sternarchorhynchus goeldii
ACTGTACTGTTATCAGGTGTAGTAGTACAGGTAGAAACACACTGTACTGTTATCAGGTGTAGTAGTACAGGTAGAAACACACTGTACTGTTATCAGGTGTAGTAGTACAGGTAGAAAGCTGCTCAATCAGTGTGGCTGCTGCATAAATTGCAATTGCACTGTATCATATCCTGTGGCTGTAGTCTGGTATTAACCAAACTCTGCACTCTGTATTATGTGGTTGAAGATTCATCTGCATTATTTCACCAGTTATTATGCTTTGCGTTTGTTAGCGTATGCATATTAAAGCAATCCCTAATGTTAGAACTGCAAGGACCAACACCACGATAATGATTAACCCAAATATACTGTGTAGTCCTGAAAGACAGTTTAACATTGTGTCAGTGAATGACTCCTGACTGATATTAACTCATTTTTATAAGGGACAGAGGAAACATGCATTAAAAAAAAACATTTTATCATTACTTTTATCAACAGTTTATCATTCATCCATTTAGCCTGATGGGTGTAAAAGGGTCCTTCTTTCTGTGTTGAGTTCTAAGCTGTACCTTGATCTCCCCATCATTGGCGAAGTGCCCGAGGGCTGCCATGATTTTGGGAATGGAGGAGGCCAGTGTCTCCTGCACCGTTTCCTCCTGTCGTTTAGTGATCCGCGTCAGGCACGGCAACAGGTTCACCAGGTAAGGCCTGAGAAAGGTGGGAAAACGAGGGACAATTAAAGGACAACAGGTTCACCAGGTAAGGCCTGAGAAAGGTGGGAAAACGAGGGACAATTAAAGGCAATCAGTTTTACCTGCACTGTGTTATTACTTACAAGTGCAAGTTATCTCATGAAGATGCTCGTGTTATTACATGCAAATTACATTGTGGTCAGTTACAGCAAACTGTACCTGCATTTCTGTGGCCGCACGAGATGTGCAAGCTCAGCAAATCTCCACAGAGCTGCCCGCAGACTCCGAGAGGCACCGTTCTGAAGAACAGATATAGAGAATCTGTACTTATTTTTATAAAAGAACATACACTAATAGCCAATATCTGAATGTAAGCCCCCGAACACATTGCTATACTGTTGCAGGTCCACCCACGTGTTTTCTTATTATGCTCTGACGTTTATATTTATAATATTACAACTAAAACACATAACAAAGGCATTCGTACACTATTAATAAAGACACAATTCAGTTTCTGTAATCTAGGCAGAACAACCTCCAACATACCTTTTTAATCTCTTTGTATAGCTCAAGCTGCAATCGTGGCAAGTTGGAATCCATTAATGCCTATAGAGACAACGAAGAACGTGCAGAATTACAAACTGAATTTTAAGATTCTTTTTTTATTTAACCAGGACATGTATGAAATGGGGAAAAGGGACTTTCAAAAATGAAACACATTATGCATAACTGTCTTAGGCATTAAGAGTTTGTGACTATAGTCAGCACTGCATAACTCACTTTAATTATTTTATTCAAACACTCATCTGCCACCATCCTGACATCAGATTCCTTGTCATCACTGCACAGCAGGAACATTTCCATGGCAATTCCCAGAAGTTTCTGGAACTCTGGTGAGGTTCTGATCCAAGAGCCACAGTTTATGAGAAAGAGTCATTTCATATAAACATCATAACCTCACCATAACAGATCATTCCAAGATTATAAATGAAAGAAAACGTATATTGGGGGAGTTGACTGCTCCAATATCATTTGTAAAATACATTTTTACCCAACAATTAATATTCGAGAAGTTTTAACAGGGTACCAAACTAACTTCTTTATCCACTGTACTGAAATGTCATTGAAACCTTCACTAACATTAAGAGAAATAAATGTCGTTCCTGTGTAATACACAAAAATAAAAAGTCCAATGATTCTCTAATTTCTTCCAGTCTATAAAAGAACCTACAGTATTAAAGGTCTCTAAGAGCATAAACAGGATCTTCTTTAGGCTTGTGTGGGAAGTAATCTGCATTTAGCTCTTCCAAGACCTGTTCAGATCACCAGGCTGCTTGGCAAGCACAGTTTATATTGCTTTTGAAGTCTGTCTCACTTTTGCTTTAACAAACAAGATTGCTGAGGTTAATCAGAGCATAGGTTTTGCTCATAGCAAACAGTCCTTCAAACAATCTAAACTGTAACCTGAAATCAATGTAAATAGTGCAGGATTAACTATATTTTCAACAGGACATGGAGTTGTGGTTGCAGGCACACAGATTCAGGCTCCTGACATGAAATCCATCCACCTGATGAGATTATATTTAGCAATGGATTTGCACCTTTCAGCTAGCTGTATTGGAACTAAGAGTAAGAACAACGCTGATAGAAGTCTTTTACATTCTTACAAACCCAAGGTTGTCTTAATAATCAAGCAGCTGCCACAACTGCAGACAACAAGATCAGGATGCGTCTGCGACTGATCTAGCTTGCATAATCAGGTTTACCTAATTTATTAAAAGTAAACTTTTGAGCCTTAACAAAAAAAAAGTCAACTTTTTGGCCACTTCCCCATCCCCAGGAATGATGGGTTAGCATTTAAGACAATCATAGTTTCATTTCAATCTGGACAAATAAACTTTTATCCACACCAATTCCATCCCTACCCCAAAGTGGCATTTTTAGCTATACGTTAAGTGATGCCCATAGTAATTTGCTTACATTTGCTGGATACATTTAAGACTAGTTTTAAAAAAAAGGAAAGAGATGGGAACAAATATAAATAATCTTCATGATAACCCAAAGGGCGTCCAATCTAAGTGCTAATTCCTAATACGTGTACTTTGTGCTACTCAGTAGCTCATGCACTACTGCATACCTTAGAGACTGAGCTACTATGTTCTCACATATTGTCAAACAATGAGCCACACGATCCTTTTTGGTCGTAGCAAGATCCTTTTTCCTAAAAAAGAAGAAGGAAAACATTTGGAACGTATTATGGAAAATTAACAATCAAAATATTTGTACTTTTTTTTTTCAACATTAAAAAAAAAACTATTTTATTAGTTACTGATAAAGATAACATTCATTATGTAAAATACACAGAAAAACACTATCAAAATGGGAAGCAACAAAAATCTGGGGGGTTTTGTGTGTGTGTGTGTGTGTGGTTTTGTCAATAGTTTGTTTGACTGACTTTGAAGTAATGCAAGTTTTGACTGCAAGGTAATAAGTCACAAAATATGCATTCTATTCACTCTACACATGAAAAACCTATTCGTTGAACGAATAACTACATGCTATGTAAACCAAATCCAAGCGTTTAAAAGTCTATGCCGAGTCTAGAATTACTCAGACTGTCAAGTGTCAGACTGTCGAATCTATTCGCGACACTGTAGTTTCCTTTCTGTTACTCGTCGAAAATGGACGTGTTTTATGCTGCTGCTATCAGTTCAATGACAAGTTCCATCAATATTACTGTACCACTAGCTGAGCAGCTACTTAAGTGACTGGGTATCACATTTGGTTGACTAAATATCTGTTTAAAGTGGATACGTATGACCGTTATTAGAATTTAATTAGGCAAACTTTACAGATGTGAACCGAAACATTTTAGTCATGCACCTAAGCAAACAGCCGGTGAAATGGGAGACCCCTAACCGTTAAGCAATTGGCTGCAGACTTGAATACAATTTCAGATTACGTTAGCTAACGGTTTGACAGCCCTTAATGAGGACGATGCGCTATTACTGGCTAACGTTACAGTGAGGTAGCTAGATAACTAGCTAGCTAGCAAGCAAATAATATTCCATGGGAGAAAACGTAGTCCTTATAGCTACTTACTGTTTTTGGACAAGCTCCTCCGCAGACAACGGGCCCTGTTGTTGCTGGAATGATTTGAGTGACTCAAAGGCCTTCATTAATTTCTCCATGGTGGCCATTTTACCAGCACTTAGCTAGCTAGCTAGCTCGAGATTGATTCGTTAGCTAGCTAGCTAGCAGTAGCTAATATTTACAAATTTTTTGACTAGCCAGTTTGCTAGCACAAGTCTGGAGCGCTTTGCGATATACCGCAGATGTCGGTGCCGCAGCAATACGGCAACAGCCAAGTGGACCACTTGCGGTAGTAAACGAGTACAGTTACGTTCGCTATAAACTGTAGACACCTTGGAATATCAGCAAAATTCTGCCAAATTTAATGGGACGCAGTTGGTAACCCATTGGGTAGTAACAGCCATTTTTGAACAGTATCAGTATCAAGCGAGAAACAATGTAGCAGTAACTTCCAGGTTAACAAATTCCTGTCAAAATAAAAGTGACAGGCGGCAAATGCAAAACGTAAAGGTCAAAAACCGCTGCTGCTATTTTGAAATAAACATTAATGTGAAACGGATAACACGTTTATACTTTGTTTAGTTAGTTTTTCAACTGACCTGCATATATTCAAATCAGTCAGGCAGTGAAATATGTATTTTATATTATATGCAAAGTCAATTATTCAGTCTTTTACTTGATTTTATAGAGCAATAATCAACAGCACACATTGCTGGCTACTGTATTTATTCTAAATGTACTGTGTTTCATTTAACAGTTTCATTTAAGGATGTTGCAATGTAAAAGCAATGTAATGCACAGAAAGTAATGTAGCATTGTTAGCTTTCTTTGAAAGTTCAAAATAATATACAGTGAAAGTAACTTCTTGAGAATTGCAAGAAGCCTGACATTCATAAACTCTTAGCTCACTACCTATGGGTGAAAATAGCTTTATCAGAAAGTCTGAAATACAGGGGAACACAAGAACACAGTTTAGCACCAATGTGAGCAGCAGAATTCTATTTCTAAGACTAATACTGAGTCTGCTGTTGATTAACCAGCAAACAAAGTGCCAAAAAAGTCTAGAAAAATGTAAGTCCTTCTTAAATAGAGTTTTAGTCACTTGTGTATTAGATGTCATGCTCTAATGTCTTTTTCTACAGTATGGCATGGGTAAGCATATGTGATCTAAGCTGTACACAGAAGGGGAATTTAACCAACATAGGTTTACACATCAGAATACTAATCAAGCAAAGCTACCATATTACATGCCGATAATTCTCTTATGCACCATTTAACCCCACTCCAAGAAACTCTCAGGCATCTACAGTCCAATATCATTTTGAACAGAAAAGGCAAAGTTTATGAATCATATTAAAAGAAAGCAGTTGGATCCTTAGGCAAAAGTTGAATGCTCATATGTTTGTTAAAAAAGATTTTATTTCAACTTCTTCAATTGTGGCTATTTTTATCAGTTATTTGCAGATTTTAAATAGGAGCCACAATAAGCTTATATTAGTGACACATTCCTAAACAAAAAATTCTTTGTGCTTCTATCAGCACAAAGGTTTGTCATACTTCCTGATCCATTTGCTTTCATTGTTATAAAAGGGGAGTTTTTCATGCAGATAACTGGTCCAAAGAGTTCAATGCCTGATTCTAGCCACCACCTCTGCAACCCTGATTATATATCATTGTTTTCTCTTTTAGTCCACATAAGTATTTTCTTAGACATGAGAGATGCACTTTGTTAAGATTTGAATAAATCAAATAACTGACATAGTTTGCATGATTTTTATTCTTTTGATGGAATATTTTTTGGTTAAGATTTGAATAAATAAAGCAAGTAAAATATATTTGTATCACAAATAAACATTTGTGATGTTATTTAATTATTTTTTTTTGGTATGGGTACTAAAATGTCTACAATAAGTAACAGCACTCAGATGTGAGTACTCAAATATAAAAGCACTCAAATATAAAAGCAAATATAAAATGTTAGATTTTTTAAATGAATCTCACAAGAAGTCAAAGTCAGATTTATTAATATAGCGCTTTTTACAATGGCCGTTGTCTCAAAGCAGCTTTACAGATGCCTGAGTCCAGTCCCCCCAGTGAGCAAGGCAAGGGTGACAGTGGCAAGGAAAAACTCCCTGAGAGAAACCTTGAGAGGAGCCAAGACTCAAAGGTGGGCTCCATCCTCTAGATCTCTGGAGAGCAGGGGGAAGTGGAAACAGGGATAGAACAATAAGCCATAGATTGTCACATAAATATATTACTTTTCAGAGTAATGTCATTCCTCATGATTAACTATATGTAATTTTCTCAATTTTGATAAACTGCTTATAGAATGTTCGAAACTGTCATGGGTAAAGAATGTGCAAACAAAAGAGCAAAAAAAGAATTTCTAAGTGAAGATTTTACTGGAAGAGATCAAAACTCGAAACAAGTACACAGAAGACATACCCAATGTAACATTAATAACTGACAAAGTGGTTCAAATAAAAAGAGGAAGGGAAATAAGAACATAATGACGCACAAGTGGTGTGGTGAATTAGATGGAAACTCATGCCACCTGCGTAGGGAGTGGCACAAAACCAAAACATCAAACACAAACAAAACACTACATAAACAAAAACACATGGTTGCTGGCAGACATTGCAATCACACCAATGAAGCAAAAGAAAAAGACAACAAACTCAGGGAATTTAATTACTTCAAAAAGCAAACTTGGGCCATATAATGATGCAATCAACCAAGCTACTACAGCTGAAGTAATCCAAGACTGGATACCTTTATATTTAAAAAATGTGACTGCATGGAGCACTGCTAGGAAGTGCTCAGTGCAAAGACACATTTGCATTAGCACTCTGCAGGTGGAGGCCAAAAATGAAATCTGCTACCACCAAGAGTGAAATGTTTTGGAAGATACAATCACTCAGCCTTTCAAAAAATAATACAGAGAGAAAAACACCTCCAGTGTACTGAGGTTCAACACCTGAGTGGATTTGGTTCAAATCATATCAAATGCCTCTTATGATACGAATGTGCTCTTTAAATGTTCGTGATTTAAAACTACATTTTTGATAAATATGTTGTTTTTGTACAATATTATGTGTAATATATATATAATTACATAGTCTGTTCTTTAGACAGTTTTGGATAATCATGTTTTTTTCATATTTGCATAATAATTTTAATAATTAATAATAATTAATAATTTTAATAATAATTTTACAGTATATTATTATATTGCATATATTATAATATCTCATCCAGAAATCCTCAATACTACTGTGCTGTGTCACTTACTGTGAAGTGTTTTTGATGCTCCCTTAAGTGATCAATTTTTGCACTTGGCATGGCTGAATACATGAGATGAATACAACCCTGGCTGTGCAGGTAATCATTTATCTTTAGAAGCTCCTATTTTTTATTTATTTTTTCCAGCCCGTTTACAAATTGTACTTATAGCTGCCTCTGTACAAACGTTACAGTTGCGGACCATATGTGTTTTTTTGTTTGTTTGCTTTCTGACACAGTTCATAATATGAAAATAATTATTTTAAAATATAACTATGTCCCCCAATTTTATCCCCCCAAAACTCCAATCAAAGTAAAGTTCTTTGACAGCAAACACCTGAAGTGGATTTGGCATGAAGAGAGATGGTCATGCAGAAACTAATCCCCACCGTGAAGTATGGTGATGGATTTTGATTTTGTGTGTCTCAGAACATTGTCAGGATATATAGCATATTCCTTCAGATATCAGGAGATTTTCAATTCAGACCTGAATTCTTTAACTGGGTGTTTGTAGGGTTTTCATACAAACAATGATCACAATTACAATGATCAAAATTATATCTACAAGCCTACACAAAATAAAATATGTTCTGTGATGAGTAATAGAAGCTTTTATCATGATCATCCCAGTCCACTTACCTAAACCCAATAGAAAACGTGTGGGGTGAGTTCTCATCACCAGCAGCACTTGGTGCTGCTTCATAGGGGCGGGGCTTGGGCGGAGCACCATCAGTTCAGAAACCTGTAATAGCTAAACAGGGTTCTTTCCCAGGAAGAATCTGTGACACTACCAAAATTAGCATATTTTTAATATATGTAAATATAATGACATAGCTACATAGGTGTCTCTGATGTTAAACACATTATTCTCACTTCTCTGCTCCTGGGAATAAAACCGTTATCTACATACAAACTCGGTATGTATACCTTAAACTGTTGTTTTACAGAAACATATACATTTTTTATAATTTTTAATCATTTTAATTATGCCATTTTACTAATCTGCTTAGGTAATTGTTTTTATTATGTGTGTAGCTATGATAATGTTTGATATGTTCATGTTTAAGAACTACATAATGGAAAAGTGTCATGATTCAAAAAAATATATTAAAAAGTATAAAATCTGTAAAATCTTGTACCATTCATATTTGGCATTTATGTTTCATCTTCTTATTGTATCTTAAATATTGTAGACAAAAAACAAAAAAACAGCAGATTTAATAACTAAATGTAATTACTAAGTTTGACTTACTGGTCTAAGTACTATTGATTTACAAATAATGTATGTATTTACTAACGTATTAAAATTATTCAGTGTTTATAAATGTTGTCTTTATCAAATCAATGAAAACTTCTAAATGTGCTTAAAGCAAATTATGCCGAGAAAATACACGTTTTTTCACTAGAAACCACAAAACCACAACCACAACAATTTAATCGACATCATGGTGATCACAATATCATTCAATAGATGGATGAAGGTCAAGATGTCAAGGAGTAATAATATGGATGGTGCAGTGATGATCTCTGTAGGGTAGTGAATGGCTGCTTCTTACTTTGTCATATGCCTTGTTTTTCCATAGATCACAATCCCACTTCAAATTTGAGTCTGGATTTCAGAAGTCTGGAGATGAACATCTCTAATGATTCTTCCAGAACACCTAACCTACTCCCACCAAACAATGTTACAAGCATTGAGATTTGGAAAGTACAACTCGGAATTGCCTACAATGTGATTTATGCTGTTAATGCCATTTTGGGTATACCAACCAAAAGCTTTGTCATGTGGTTCATTTTCATGGACAAAAGTAGTAAAAGTAGTGGAGTAGTGTTACAGTTTTTCAATCTAAATCTCATTGTTTCTGATCTCTTATTTTGCCTGTCTGGATTGATCTTTACCTTTGTTTTAGTAGATCCAAAAATGTTAGCATTAACAGTATACATGTTTGCACTACATTTTACTGGCCGCCCTCTGTTTCTCTGCTTAATCTCTATGGAGCGTTATTTGGCAGTTGTTCACCCTGTGACCTTTCTTAAGTTCAAACCACTGAGATACAGACTAATGTGTTCAGCTGCTGTGTGGGTGATTACTCTTGCCTCTGGTGCATTTTATCTATCTGTTCTGCTCTCAAATAATATACATTTGTTTGTTTGTACTCTTCTGCCACTGTACTTTCTCCTTCTCTCCATTAAAATCTTCTGCTGCTTAGCTATATTTAGGACTCTCAAGCATCCAGGACCAGGTCAGAAAGGGAAGGACAGGGAGAGAACCAATCATGTGAAGAGAAAAGCAATTAATGTCATTCTAATAACAATAGTGGGTGTGGTTATTCAGTACATCCCTTTATTTTCAGCAGGATTTCTTTATGGTGTTTTATCAGAACAACAGTTTGCCATATCCTGGTGTACTGCGCTTTGCATGTCTTTTGTGTCTGGATATATATATCTTTTACCCTATTTCTACAGAATTAGATACAAAGTTACTTGCCTTAGTCACTTCAAAATAAAATCATGACAAAGACACCTAACTGGTAGATGTTTCTCCTCTATCTCTTTCTCTAGGTTCCAAATCTGGCTCACACTGCAAGCTACAATTATATCCATAAAATTCTATCATGAAATTTTAGATGGTTACACTCTAGTTTTTTTATTAAAAAGAAAGAGAGAATTCTGTGATAGTGTTCTACAACTTTAAACAAAATATATAAGCTTTATTATTAAGGAAAATAATGAAATGAAAATACTCTTGTTGATAAATGTTAAAAAGCAAAATGATGATGTTGACAAATGTTGCTAAAGAAAATGTTTATACTGATAAATATTGATCAGGAAAATGTTGATGCTTGAGATTCATGTACTGCCACTCTTATTTCGTGTTTGATAACTATGAAAACATAAACTATGCTGATGTTTCTACTAATTTGTATTTCCACACAACTGTTTAAAGGATTTTTATTCCATAGGTTATTGCAACGTTTCCAGTTTTTGTCATAATTAACAATGTACCTGTACCTTAAACACAGTCTGATGGACAAATAAAACCTGACATTTACAAGTATTGTGCTACATTTAATACAAGTAATTCTAAAAATAGAATGCATTATTAAGGACTTTAAAAAAAACAATAATTTTATTAATGTTTTCTGAATAAACATAAAATAGACCTGAAACGACATTGTGAGTTACTCATTTTCAAAAAGGATATTTATTAGGGTTGTTCAGTAAAGGTGTGTCATATGCAGTTCTGATTTGGGAAACAAACATTTGAATAAGCAAAAATATTTTTAAGAAATTATGTTCTCAAGTATGTGTTTAGTATTACAATAACATGTGGTTTAATTCAAGCCAGATGTGCTGTAATTCTCAGACATTTCATTTGAAATATTGCACTTTCTACAAAATTAATTGTACTGTGTACTATTATAATATGCAGTTCAACTCTTTGTATACTTCTAGCAGTATGAACACTTTATAATCATTTATAATCAGTTCAACTCTTTGTATACTTCTAGCAGTATGAACACTTTATAATCATTTATAATCAGTTCAACTCTTTGTATACT
>JAOXYF010000009.1:1546172-1584195 GCA_028565775.1 Sternarchorhynchus goeldii
TAGGGTAGTGAATGGCTGCTTCTTACTTTGTCATATGCCTTGTTTTTCCATAGATCACAATCCCACTTCAAATTTGAAATTTGAATCTGGATTTCAGAAGTGTGGACATGAATGTCTCTGATGATTCTTCTACCACACCAAACCTAATCTCACCCAACAATGTTACAAACAACGACATTTGGAAAGTACAACTACAATATGCCTTTAATATTTTTTGTATCATAAATGACATTTTTGGTATACCAACCAATATCTATGTCATTTGGCTCATTTTCACAGGAAAAGGGAGTGGATTAGTATTTGACTTTGTCAGCCTAAATCTCACACTTTCTGATCTGCTATATTCCTTCAGTAGTGTGATCATCATTATGTGCTCACAATGTACACAACTTTCAATGTTTTCACCTTATATTCTAGCACTACCCTGTACTGGTCGCCCTCTGTTTCTCTGCTTAATCTGTATGGAGCGTTATTTGGCAGTTGTTCACCCTGTCGCCTTCCTTAAATTCAAATCATTGAGATACAGACTAATGTGTTCAGCTGCTGTGTGGGTGATTACTCTTGCCTCTGGTGTGTTCTATGCATTTGTCATATCCTCAGATAATACATATTTGTACATTTGTGTAGTTCTACCATCGTACTCGCTCCTTCTCTCCATTAAATTCTTCTTCTGCTTAGCTATATTTAGGACTCTCAAGCATCCAGGACCAGGTGAGAAAGGGAAGGACAGGGAGAGAACCAATCATGTGAAGAGAAAAGCAATTAATGTCATTCTAATAACAATAGTGGGTGTGGTTATTCAGTACATCCCTTTATTTTCAGCAGGATTTCTTTATGGTGTTTTATCAGTACAACAGTTTTACATTATCTGGACTGTTGCTTCTGTCATGTCTCTCTTTTCTGGATATGTTCACCCTTTACTCTACATCCACAGAGTTAGAAAGAATTAGATTTACTATTTCTATATTAGTTCTTTCTGTAAAATACCTGTAAAATAGTACACATTTCTATACAATTTCTACACAGTTACTTTAAAGCTAAGATATTACTGTCACAGGAGAGCTCTTTTTCTTATTTTTATAAAGGATATTTATTAGGGCTTTTGAACTTGCAAACTGTTATATAGTAAGAAGCAGCAGAAAAAATCTAGGTTTCTCAATACTAGCTCTTTTAAATACATAAATCTACGTTTTAAGAAATTATGTTCTGAAATACTTAGCAAACACATAATATAAAAAAATTCAAACCAGATATGCTACATTTCACAGACCATAAACTTTTGATTATTTAACTTCAATAAAAAATATTGTATTGTGTACAATACCAATATGTTTGTTCTGTTCAAAACTTCATACACCTGAACCAACAAAGATTCTCCAAAGCAGGATTCTGTATTAGCCAGCCACCATGTGTTAGGAGCTCAAAAAGAGGAAACATGGCATACCTGAGGGTGTGCATGGACTCAACTAAGAACATTTGCTGTAGAAAACTAATAATGAAGTCATGCATCATCTCTGACACCTTTTCACATTTACATTTGGTTTGCAATTGATTTGCATGTGTTCTCTTTTGCATTAGCAGTGAGTATGTTTATAGTTCCAGGCTGTTATACTAGATAATCTTGTACGTCAGCCAGAATCTCACTTGAGACACTCATAACCAAATGTAGTGGTTATACATGACAAATGGTTCATAAATGATAAATGGGTAATGTGCATTCTCTATATTTGTTTGCTCATTCATCATATTTGTACTTGTAACAAAAAAAAAGATTCTCATTACCTATGTGCTTTATTTAAAACCATTGTAAATTACTCTGATTGTTATTGAAGTTTAACACTAAAATAAAGTTCTTGAAAATTCAGCTGAAGCTTACAAATATTTGGATAATGTCACGATAATGGCACCCAGCCACAGGGACATGCCCACTCCTTACACACACACACACACACACACACACCTACCCTGGTCCCAATCACCCAGTTATTAATCACAGGTGACATGCATTACACACATATTTAAGCTCACAGGTCCTGCCTTTCTTTGCCGTACATTCGCCCAGTGAAGACCAGGAAAGCCTTGTTGCTTCTGACAACATGTCTGCTATTTAAACATGGCTTTGCTTTTCTCTTTTTTTTTGGCACTTTAAGTCATTGCTGTCGCTTCTGTTGAGATGGAGAATAAAAAGGGGGTGGAGACTCCAGCCCCACCCTTCACTCCACCTATGCCGCCATTATAGATAACATTTTAGCACTACCACAACATCTAGGTTAATTTCTGGCTGATTGCTTAACCACACTGCTAAAGTAATCTCTGAGTCTTAAGTGAATTATCCCATTTCTCTTCTCATTGTTCTGAAACACAGAGTAGAGCCAATTCATTATCTTGTGTGTGATGTACACACATCATTGTCACCCAGAAGTGCTCTATGTCTGCTGTGTGCTGTAACAGCAACACACAGCATATTTGCATTTGGCTTGTCAGTTATTTCCACGTATTTCCTACAATTCAGAATCATGCATCTCATAAATTATAAGAAAGTATGTGTGACATGGAAAAAGTTTTCAATTTTTCTCACTTTTGTAATAACAGAAACTCCCATAATCAGACGTTAACGGTGATTTTGACAGAGTGAATAGACAGAGTTCTTTAATACCTATTTTGATGGTGGGGAACCAAGGGGGTTAAAGCTGCTGTAATCTATACTAACACTTTTGTTAACTTTTGTTGGACTTAGTCAGCAAAGCCACCAGCCCCCCCAATCCCATTTTCTCCACTCTTTCTTTTTCCAAAGCCCTTCGTTTAAAAGGCATGTGTGCTTAGCTTACACTTCTGTGTTACATGCAAACTAGAAAATTCTTCCATAAAGTGTAAATGTTGTATGCTTCTACTTTGGTAAAAAAATAAATAAATTTTAAGTGTAGTAAGAAATTCAGAAAAGGGAGGAATGGTGGGGGGTGGGAGCTATTTCTGAGCCAGGAGTTTCTGGAGTGAATGCTCCTGTATCTCCTCACAGAAGGTAGGATGTTATACAGTGTGTGTTTTGGGTGAGAGGAGTCCCTGATAATGTTCCATGCTCTTTGCAGACAGTGCTGATGGTTAAGGTCCTTAATGGTAGGTAGCACCAATGATGTGCTGAATAACCTTTATCACCCTTTGTAGGACATTCCTGTCAGCCACAGAGGAGCTTCCATACCTCACTGTCATGCAGTTTGTAAGTATGCTCTCAATAATGCACCAGCAAATGTTTGTGAGGATATGACGGGACAGAGGGTCCTTCTTCAGTCTCCTCAAGAATTAAAGATGTTGCTACACCTTGTTAACAATTCAAGAGTTGTTGAGAATCCAAGAGAGATCCTCCAAGATGCGAGATGTGAACACCCAAGAAGCTGGAAACACATTCTACCTCAGCTCTGTTGATCTGGAGCTATTACTAAATAAATATAGCAGTATACATACAATATATGTTAACTTCTGACTACATGAGTGTTTAACTTTTCTTAAAAACAATTGCTAAGATTGGGCAGTTACAACTATGCTTAATGGTGTTACAATAAGAATAATAAAAATTATTTTGCCACTTGGCTCAACTTTCCCTTATCTGTCACAGTTGTACCAACTACTGGTACTTTTCCATCTTTACCATGCTAAGAATTAATTTATTCAATTGATTACAGAGAGTAAGATTCTGACCAGATAGGTTTAATTTGTTTTCATTTCTTGTAAAAGTGGCAAGCATAAGACTCACTGTAATGGAAGGTTATTGATATAATAAAACAAATAAAACAAAAAAGTATTTGTTTCTATAAGCTGCCCAATTATAAAACTATATTTCTAGACTTGTTTAAGTCATGTCTGTTCATTACTTTTTTTACATTGATGTTCCAGTTTATTTGTTTTCCAAATTTTCACATAATTTAAAATGTAAATAATTACCTGCTTTTATATTCAGATACGAATATAATTTGTGTAACCTATACAAAATCATACGTTTTAATATAGTTTATACAAATGTTTGACACTTGCGAGCGTCTGTAACTCATCGCCGGAAACGATGAAGTTCTGTTAATCCTACCACTAAATGACACTTTAAATGTGATCAGCAGAGGGCGCTCATATGTTTATTTGAAAGGCACTCCACATGAATGGTCTGACGTAGTATTGAAAGCTGGCCAGGTAACAGTGTTGCTGCATATAGGTAAAATTCCTCTGTCACAGGAGTTATTTTGGAATTGTGAAGAAATACAGTGTAATTAAAATGCCTGGTAAGTTGAATTATATCCAATAGTTCACCGTTTATCTTACCTTAGGACTATTTCGTTGCTTTGGGACAAGCAAAATAACTCGCGATGTATTTAGCAAGCTAGCTAAATAGCCATCTAGCTAACGTTAATGTTATCCCAGTTGCAAATGGGAGAAAGCTATGCTAACTGCATATGGGAGTCTGTCTTTCATTTCTCCCTCAATTCTTAGTTATTTGTTGTGCATGGTAGCTGTTTAATCGATACTACTTTTAATTTATGTCTGAACAGCATTGAATTTACGGCATATATTGTAGTAGGTAGCTAAGAAGAGGAGCATTGTGTGGAGTAAAAAGCATTGCTGTTAGCTAAGGCCTTGTTTCCTTTCGTGTTGGTTAGCAAGCTAGGTATCTGCTAGCTAACTTCGACATCGGCCTTCCTTCCATAGTATCGCGAGAGTGCGTTTGAACGATTTCGCAGATCTTCGAAATAATAAATCCCGGGAAATATTAATCGTTTCATGTGTGTGCCTCATGTAACCGACTTCAACAAAGTGTCAGATATTGAACCTTATTACAAAAGTAAAAAAATTCTGTATATAGACCCACTTAGTACTTTCCCTAAAGGTCCAGTTACCACGTGTTAGGAAAACATTAGTCTTTTAGCCGGTGGTGGTGATGGCTAGCGATATTAAGTGTGCAGACGAGACAAACTGGCTAATGTTATGCTAGCTGGTCAGGAAAGACGTGCAGTTAACGACACGCATTGTAGTCTAACGAATAAAAACAAAATCTCAAAAGGTCTACAAAGGCAAGTAGTAGACCTTTACAGCATTTTGATTCGCAGACAAAGCAGTTGTCAATAAAATGTTTTCTTTTTCATGTATACACAATGCTCAAGTAAGTTTCGATTATGCATTAACATAACAATGTTAGCTACATAAACACGAGTGCTCTACCCACGGAATTAAAATTGTTGTCGTACATACACAAAATGCTCTTTGGCATCAATCGTTAAACCTGTGATAGTTATAGCTGTATGTTCATGGCTGATCCTGTCTGTTAATAAAAACCAGTAACTACTGAGGAACTATACATGAGTATTTTCTTTCATATGACGACTTTTCCCCATAATTAACTTATGCTGTATTTTATTTCTCCCCCACTGTTTTAGCGGTTTCCTAAATAAATATGTAACTAAATGTGTAGTCCTTTCTGTCCAAAGAATTTTAAACAAAATGTTTATTTTAGCATGTAATATTTTACTTGTTTTATCATTCTCAGAGCCTACAGATATTAACAGTCCTGAGGCGGCGCAAACGCCTGGAGGCAGCAGTGGTCATGGGAAAGAAGACAGTGTGGTGAATGGACACAAAGAAGGAGAGCCAAACCCCTTTGCAGAGTACATGTGGATGGAGAATGAGGAAGAGTACAACAGACAGGTTAGAAGTAAATTTTTATGCCAGTCCTGGAAGGGCACAGTAATTAAGTGATTTGCCTTTACTGATGCATTTGGCACACAAAGGGCATATTCATAGTCCAAGCCTCTGCTCCAAATTCCTCAAATGTACCAAGTAACAAGTGTTGCGTAACTCGTGAGTACCTGGTTTAGGTTAAGGTTAGAACAGAGCGAATGGATGGACTGTGTCTAAACATGTAATGCTGAAGCAAATGCCAAATTGCTCTGAAATTATAACTGTGGTTTATCTTGAATCCACATGCAGGTGGAGGAGGAGCTTTTGGAGCAGGAGTTCCTGGAACGCTGCTTTCAGGAAATGTTGGAGGAGGAGGATCAGGATTGGTTCATTCCTGCCAGGGACCTTCCCCTCGGGGTAGGACAGATTCAGCAGCAACTCGGTGGGCTGTCGGTGAGCGATGGAAACACTGAAGATATTGTAGTAAGTCCTCTAATTGTTTAGATATAGAACTAATCTTTCTAATTCGGTTGTTGTTAGTCACAGCTTTGGTTTCTGTGGATGGAGACTTGTGCAGGAATTGGAGGGTTGCTTTTTAATGTGTAATTTGGTACCTTTTAAAAATCTAAAGCCAAATTATTTGTTTTTATTACTATAATGTAAACTGAATAACTTCAGATTTGTCTAACAAGGTATGTGGAACAACAATGTACAAGTGTCTTAAGTCTAATGAATAAAATCAACATCAAAGATTGCACTCAAATCTGAGATCATAGCGGCGAAACACCATCTAAGTGCTTTTAAAGAGTAATCCAACCCTCCCTCCTGCCCCACACCCTCCTTCCAAAGATGTTCATGTTTTGGATTTGGCCTACCCTTCTGTGTGCATGCACAAAGAACACCTCTTTGTAGAATTATATGATTGGTTCATATGGCTGGAGTGTGTCAGTTATTCAGTACTGCTCCAGCACATCTTTTCTGGATTCTTGTCTTGTGCTGTTAATTGTTTTGTTTTGTTTTTAATCACTTAAAAGTGTCTGGTCAGTCTTTTAAAATGTTGAGTTGGTTAAACTTCTAATAACAAGTCTAACCCAGATTGATGCAGTGAATACACTCAGTGCATTTTGATAGATGAAGGGGTTGCACCAGAACCTTTAACACCAGACCTTTGTGAGCATTAAAAGACTATGGATTTGTTTATAAAATGTTTCAGTAACTCACCCATAATTGTTGCATCTTCTCTCTTGTCCCTCAGCGCAAGAGCAGTCTGAACCCAGAGGCGAAGGAGTTTGTGCCAGGAGTGAAATATTAGGAACCTTCCAAATCCAGGCTCCTTCATAGAGACTCTGTGTGACCGCTGAGGGTCAGAGGTCACCCCCCCACCCGTGCCACTATTAAAAATGGTGCGCGAGTGTGTAGGGTTGTGGGGTGTGACTCGTGGGTGGGAGGGGGGCTGTTTGATGCTCTTCTATAAGCTTTTTATTTTTTGTCTGTCTTCATGTGTAACCTGGAAAGATTGTTGGGGTGGGCAGGGTAATCAGTGTATGCTTCAAATGGACTGTTTCAGGTTGTGACTAGCTATCCAGGAACTTCTCTGTGTTATCTGAGAGAGACAATTATGTGATTTCCACTATTGTGATGGTGAGGAGCAGTTTCTCCCTGGACATTGTAACAAAATTCCTTTTTTTTGTTGTTGTTCATTTATTTTTCTCTTTTTGAATAGAGTATAGAGGGGAGGAAAGTGTCATAAGAGGGCAAAGGTAGGGGTGGGTAATGACTGAAACACCAAAACGAAACATTGGCAGGTGGACCAGTTCAAAATGTTTTAAGCTGGTGGCAGCTGACTACCTTTGATAGATTTCCACAGTTTTTTTTTTTCCCCTTCAGTTGACATCCTGTCACTGTGCAACTTGCATTATCAAAAATGAAGAAAAAAAAAATATAATTAAATAAAAAGAGCAGGTTCCCTCTTGGATGTTTGTCTTAATGTTTGAGTCATACAGCCCTGTAAATACTCTTTGCTGGCTTTATAAAGTGTTTCCTTATAATATCCCTGAGAATAGTTTCTACAAATTGCTTATAACCTGAAATACTGGACAGAAATGAGCCCCGTCAAAGCAAAATGTTTTGTTGTGTTGATCAGTGTGACATTTGTTAAGTAATGAATTCAGAGCCATCAACTGGAAGCTTGCTTTTGTGCTCTGGTTTTGTAAGAGTAGGTGATGCAATCCTGTTTTAAAAGGGTGGTGGGTAGCACTGCTGGGTCCAATTAACAAAAGTATGCAGTGAGTGCAATGTGGAAGATGTGTGTGTTCATTAAGTTTTTTACTGGACAGATGAAACATGCAAGTTGTTTCCAGTTCTGGAAAATATTGATTTATATGTAAAATATAAACATTTTGAACTGATTTTTTAAAAATAAGTATACTAGTTTCAGATCTTGAATTGCTATTATGTGTCAAAATGTAAATGCACTTTGATGTGTTCCAAAATCATTTTCTGGGCTTCTGTGTGGAGGCAGGGCTGGAGGGTCTAGAAAGCACAGAGTAGACCTGAAAAAAGAGAATCTTGTTCTCTTTGTTTTTAAGTCATTTTGATTTTTGAAGAGGTTTTTTAAATGGTTATTACCATTTTGTTTTGGATGGCTAGTGCATGTCACTTGTAAAAAAACTTGGTTTGATTTGTTGGATATTTGTTTGAGTTTTAAATCTTTTATTGGCCAGTTGATTTCAAATGATGGACATTCACACGTGCAAAAAATTCAAACCTGTTCATGACCTTTGCTCTAGCTTTGTGTAGTAGTGCACTGGCAGGTCATTCGGCTAGTTAGTACATACCTCTGCATTGTAATTCCTCTGGTATTCAGAGCAGTATTTCAGATGGGTTTGAACAGATGGTTGTGCAACTGGCCATAGTGCCAGCGATTTTGCTCTGAGACCACTAGGGGGCTTCCACTTTCTAGGAATGTGGCTCTCTGGGACCTTGTGTTGGGCTGAGTATTCCAATACCCACGGTCTCTTGTGAAAGAAAAACTTGCTCTCAAGCTGCTGTTCTGTATCGAATAAGACGATGTCTAGCAGGATGTCATGACTTTGGTCATGCTCAAACCAGTACAAGCCAGCGTGCAGCAAATGTTGATCGTTTTTACATGGCATTTAAAGTGTTAGTGTTGTGTTAACAACACAACAGTTAAATCCAACTTATATATCTGGATTCTGTGCTCTCTGGAATTAGATTAGTTTCTTGACACAAATGCAAAACATTTTCCTGATGGCAATGCATACCAGCCATTTAGGAGATTACATAAACGTATCTCATGGTAAGAGGCTGTCTAGCTTTATAATTTCACCGATTAAAAGAGGGAAAACTCCACTTGGGTCCAAAAAAATGTCGGCAATGTTTCATATATTGGCTGATTATTTCATATATCATAATTTTTTCTTTGTCTCTGTTTGCTTGTTTTTGAGATGAGGGTGTGTTTCTTCTCTCTTTTTTTGTGTGATGCTCCAGTTACACTGGGCAACAAAACCGAACCTTTTTTTTTTGTCCAACTAAAATAAGTGGATCTTTAACACTGCTTTCAAGTCTGTTTTTAGAATTATTCTCGGGCTTCATTTTTTAGAAACTGCAATTAAATTTTACAGCAAGTACAAATTATTCAATAAATGGCTGTTACACTTGAAATCTGTACAAAAGTACTTCTAAAATGTACAGGTATATTATTTTTAACCTCTGACATCCCCCTTCAGTGTCTAGCAGTAGTCTGCAAACATGTGACCTAAATTTTTCTTGACACTTTTCCGTGCTTTGCTTGATGTGCGTATACGAGAATGTAAAGGTTTTGGAGAAATTCTCGAAACATTTACTTTCAGTATGCTAAAATACAGGTAAAAAGGTATTTTTGGAATGGCATAAAATTTTACAATGGATAAGAATCATTGAACGAAAAGGTGCTTGCGACGTCTTCTGTTAGCAGCAATAATGCTATCCAGGCTCAACGTTTGTCTGGAGATTCAAATTGGGCTTGGCAGTATCAGTTGTTTTACCAGTTGTTGGTAGGCTGGTGAGGTGCTGTGTGGTCCACTGGGTGACTGCTTGTCAGTGTAGCTCTGCCTGTAAGCAGTGACTCCATCAAACCGCAGTCCTAAACACAGTGACACGATATGCTGGTTTTAATTTCTGCTAGGGTAAGTTGCTCTGAAGTATGCATGATACTTGGAGCTGTGCACGGGAGTGGGAGTGGAGTGGGCTGCAATGCACCTGTTGAGATGAGTAACGTGTATTACGGTGAAACTGCTCCTCCCTGAACCACTCTGTCTGGATTGGGTTCACTGCATCACTCCCTGATGGCAAAGCCAAATGCTTTGTAAATATGTACTTCATGTGATTGTTTCTTTTGTTATTGCTTTAACCTAAACTAATATATAAACACAAGGAGCTTGGCAGTGTGGACAGAAAATCTTTGTTTTTCTGTAATGCGACACCTTATTTAATTTTTTGTTGCATGAACTACTCTTCTGCAGTAATGGGTAGCATATTCTTTTAATATATTCCTATGTACGACCTTTGTATTATGAAGCACAGTTACACTCCTGGGTGTCCTTGGTGCCACCCAAATTTCAAATGCTTTCCTTTTTTCTATGTGTATACTGATATGTGTTTATTCTGTTGTCGCATCAAACAGAGAGCCCTGTATGTCCGAGAGGACGGTCCTAACTCCTCACCCTCTCCACAGCAAAAACACCAGGCAGTTTACTTTGTTTTCTGACCTTCTGAATCCACTTTGTCTTTCGTTGTTTCCTTGACCACTACTCCTGGGGTGTGAACCCAAGCTTCCCTATACACAGGCAGGGTTAAACACTGGCATGGGACAGAAGGGGACAGACCCGACACACCATCCCCTGATCCACAGCCTGAGTGATGGGTTCTTGTTTGGCATGTGTCCTCCTCAGTTGTGGGTGTGGGATAAAGGGGCAGCCTATTGTCTTTCTCTGCTTTCAGAAAAACAGCCATACCTGTGTTTCCTCTGGAAGGGAACTGGACAGGGAAATGTGTAAAGGAAGAAGTGGGTGCCAGGTGTTTGCATGCATTCCTGTCTCTTCTCCTTACCTGTGCAAGGGTAGAGGAGGGGATGTGGACAGCCATGGTGGTTTTGTAACAGTGCTGCTTGTACTCTATACATGCATCAGTCGTCTTGGACACAACCACATACAGACAACAAAAAGAAACATAAGGGAGGTATTATAGAGAAAACACCTAGAGAAGGACAGATACAACAGTGTACTCTTAACATTATGGTAGAGGTCATCCAGTATTAACATTTGGTGGGAATAATGTACAAGTCCTACCTAAAACACATAAAAGTGAATGTGATGGTCATGGCTCATATTAAGTGTTATGATGAATGTTAGAAATGCAGAGTAAAATCTTCCATGTGATATCTGGATTAATATGACTGCAGCTCCATCATGGAGTTTTCTTCTGTCCCCACTGATATGCACATCTGTGATTTTTCACAATAGAAAGCTTTGCAAAGCTGGTTACGCATATTCTCCTAACTTACACTGGGCTATGCAATAGAGCGTGCTCTTCCTAAGATAAATTATAATTTCTCTTTTTATCACATTTTATTACGTTTTATTCACATTAAACCTGTTTCCTGGCTATTTCCTGTGTTGGTTGTATGTAAGCAGATAAGAGTAAACAAATACAATAACAAACATTACACAATATTAATACAATTTGTTTTACTGCATACATATAACTGTGTGTGTGTGTGTGCATGGGTACCTTCTGTCGTGTGCTAGGGGAGAAGGCGTTATGAACAGTGGAAACCTGCTCTGGCAACCGCTTTGGAGTAGTATAGTCAGACCTGCTCGTACTGAGCACGGTCGCTTGGCTCTGAGCCCTAGACTATACAGCAGCAAAGCGAGATATGTTTAAAATGTCACTGGTAAACACTCCTTAAAGTACATTTATCAGGCTTGTGTGTGTGTATACACAAGCATACCGTTATTCAGCATTTCATAGAATATATTTTATGTGATACCAAATAAGAATTTTGGCTGTGGAATTAATAGCCTTTAATTTTAGATTTATTAAGAAATAATTCTGTATAAAATTATTCCTTTAAATCATACAATTCCAGTGTATAATAAAACCATAACAAAACAATAATCGAGTTAAATAAATTGGTGATTACTAAATAAATGAATGAATAAATAGTCTGTATAATTCCTGATAAACACTGACTATTCTTCTGAGGACATTTTAAATCCTATAGTCCGTCTATTTGAGGTTAAACGCAACGCAAGTTGTTTTGTTTAGTATTATTAAATCACTTAACCAATGTAGTTTATAAACGATCATGCGGTCAAACGTCTTTAATCCCGTTTGACCAATTAATTATTCTAAACGAGAGTCAACAGAATGTATCATAACATTTAATTATTCTACCTTCTAGAATTAGAAAACGTATAATAATGCGATTCTCACTGTTCTAAAATATTAACCTACTCGACCAGGTTTCGTCATTCATATTTTAAAAAGTTTATTTGGGGGCTTATACTTGTTGCAATTATTGGTTCATTTATGTAACGTGTACGTAATCGGTCTAATTTACAGGTTTAAAAAGTACACGTTGTTCAAAGTTGACTGGCTTACCGTGTGACGTAGGTCTGACAATAAGTGATTCAATATATGTATTATGCAATTTGGTTTCGTTATGTGGAAAAATCATATATGAGATACCGATGCTCACTGGGTTGGGCATTAAGTTAGAAGCACGAATTTAAGTTTTCGGGCGGAGTCATTATTCACATTCATAGGTTTGGCATCTCTGGCTTTACGGATTTCTCCAGCAGCTAAGCTATAAAGTCGTTTTTACTGATCAGAACATCTTGAGGCCGAACATTTTTGCCACAAATAGGAATGGACACCCATGTAAAACGAGGAGAAGTCTATTTACAACACCACAAACATTCTGAGGTAAGTCTTGAAGTATTTTTTGGCAATGTGTTTTTAACTGAAAACCGCAATATAATAATAATAATAATAATAATAATAATAATAATAATATATGGAGCAAAATAAAACAAAACATGTTTTGGTTTGAATCAAACAAATGTATAGGGTATTTTATTTTTGCGCAATGACAACTGAAAAAAATGAAAATCTCCCAACATCAAAACCTTTTCCCCATATTGATATAAAACAATGGGCAGGATATAAATATATTCAATTATCTTGAGTACGATGCATGAAGGCATTAATGTTTCCGTAACAGTTTTGCCCAGACAAGTATTCCAAGCCCCTGGTGTAAAAATATGTGCTGGTATGAAAAAGAGATGAAAGCAGGTTTTGTCTCTGCATGTTAAGACAGCGTACGTCCTCTGTGTTTCGCAATGTCGCACGTACCCATGACTCACGTTATGGTACATAGACATTTAGTAGCTCAGCTCTGGTACCTATCTCTTAAAACACACTCACACACGAGACGAAAGATATAAATATAAACGAGAATCTCATTAATTTCGATAAGGTTACCGCCGTTATAAAATCAATAAACGGAACCTGGTGAAATACACATACAGTGATGTTTACATCGAGGGATACTTCACCCAGAACTGCTAAAATGGCTATCTATGGTTTGTTTTTGCAAAGCCACTAGTTTGGGTGAAGGATAACAATTGTTCAACAGTGCCACATCCTAGCCTTGAACAACACTATTTTAAGGCCATTAATAAAGATAGCATCATGTTCCAACTAATGCATTGTAATTGGGGGAGGGGTGGGGAGAGTGCAGAGACTACATGTAAAGTCAAAGAAAGACCGGTCACCTGGTGGTCCAACACCTGAAACGTCCTCAGCTCTTTGGGTGGATTCCAGAGGCATGTCAGAGTGAGGTGTGGTGATGCATTGTTACAGAGACCCTACTAGTTATCCTTCTGTTCTCATTCAAATCTGTTCCTTCCAATGTTTTTCTCCATATTACCCACATGTGGCACCATTGGCAGAAGTGGAAGCGGTACTGGCTGAACGTTTACCCTGGCAGCCGGAATGGTGTGGCTCGTCTTGAGCTAACAGAAGCAGCTTCAGAACGTTCACCAGTGATGGTCCGCAGGCAACCAGACCGCAAGGTAGTCCGGCTTGCTGAGTGCATCAGTGTTGCCAGACTGCCCCCCAATGCAGAAGCCCATCCCGGTGACAACATGGCTGCCTTCTGTGTACTGACAGAAGAGAAGAAGCTGGTGTTTGCAGTGGAAAAAGAGGGCTGTGGCGAATGGGTGGAGAAGATCTGTGACATTGCCTTTCAGGTGATGATTTTCATGTTATACCTCAACTGAAAATTTATTTTGTTTCTTATTAACAATTAAATTTTCCATATAAACAGAATTTGCCTTTCTCCTACTATACCTCATGTTCACTACAATGTTTCTATGTTTAACAGAAAGGCAGTAGTAATGTGCCACGGCAGATCCCACAGATGGAGGAGAATCAGATCTACGCCTCCAGAGAAGAAGGTTGGTCTGCTTACTTTACTCAGCAGTAAGCTCACTCTAAGATACTTGTATTTTTGAGTATTTGCTAGCATGTTGAACCTCCACATCGCTTAATCCCCACCAGTGTTTGAGTTTCGCGTGGTGGTACAGCAGTCTGAAGCGTCATGGCGATGTGGCCTGTCCGGGGAGTACTGGCTGCAGGCAAGTGAAGACTCACTGGTGCTGAAGGACGTGGAGACCAGGCAGGTTATAACAGGATGGCCATACAAGCTTCTGCGACGTTACGGACGAGACAAGGTCAGCCAAACATGACTGCAAAGACAGATACAATGTTTCCTTCATTTTCATTGTTACATTGTATGTTTGATCATTTAGGTCAATTTAGACTGTTTATTTTATTGGCATGTTACATAAGATTAATTTGCACTGAGCTCCTTGAAAATAGTCAGGATATAAGATTGCTCAGGCAATAAGAAAACAAAACTGCTTGAACGTTCTGCTGCAGAGCTGTTTAACCTTAAACCTCACCTCACTAATGGAATCTGGACTGTAGAGTATTAAGACTTTTATTTAGATACAGTGACGTGAAAGCTATACATACCCATAGTACAAGACTCTGTGTAACTCTTTGTTTGAATGAATCAGAGATTGTAACACTGTATAGTCACTTTGTGGGTTGTCATAGTGATTAGTTTTACAAGCAGTAAGCAGATGCCTGTATGAGGAGACAAAGTCAACAATGGCAGACTATGACTCATTATCCTCAATTTATGATGAGCTAGTCAAATGGTTCCATACTGGTGATGCAAGAACTGCTACATGACATGCTGGTTACGTGTGCTGAAGTATGAAGTCCATATAATAAACCATGAAGCCAAAATAATGAGAGACTCGCGTTCCACTACCACTGCATAATGCCAGTGACGGTATTTGTTCTACCCCCATACAGTTATTATTCTGTGTTGATTTGGTTCTCTCTTTTCCTGTGTCATTTCTCAGCTTATGTTCTCAATCGAGGCAGGCAGACGCTGTTCTTCTGGTCCTGGCACATTTAACTTTGAAACAACACAAGGCGACGAGATCCTCCGTCACATGGAGCTGGCCATTCGCCAGCAGAAGAGCCTGGGCATCCCGGGAGGCAGCTGCTCTCCCCACTCTCCTGGTTCCCCTATGCTCAGGCGACCTCATAGTGCCACTTTGCTGGACTCTCACATTAACACCAGTTCTGACTCAAGTACTAATTGTGAGTGTGTGCAGTCTGCCACAACTAGTGCTCCCAGCTCGACCATAATTGGTTTCTCAAATGCTATGTATTTGAGTTCTGCAGTTCCCATTGGCTCAGCTGACACATCAGGTATCAAACCTACTACTGGTTCATCAGAGTCTACATGCAGACATTCCTATGATTCCATTGGCTTGCCTGAACCTGTGTATTCCACTCCTGCTGATAGTCTTTGTTTAGGGGAGTGCTTATATGCACAGCCCATCAATGCCGTCAAATTACAAGAGGCTGTTCAGATAAGAAAGCTTAGTCACCTTCATAGGGAGTACTCAGAACCAGTGTACTCAAACCCTCATGATGTCATCCAACCCAACCCTATCCAAACATGTGTCTGTGTTCATTCTACTAACATAACCAGACTCCCCATCGCCATAGAAACACCTCACCATGACAGTCAGCCAGAACCAGTGTACTCTGAGGTGTGTCATGTTATGCCAAAGTCATTCCAGGCTCAAGATGAAGAGGAACATATCTACAGTTTACCGGATGTAGGCACTACTCACCAAAGACAAGAAGAATTTAAATGCAGTGCTATGAAAGAAAACAAACAGGACACACAAAGCAAGAAGACAGATGAGATCAGTGCCATTTATAGTCAAGTCAACAAACCACGGAAATTCATGAAACCCCAAGACAAAAATGTCATTAACAAAGCCCAAAATATTATGTCTGAAGACCTTGGACTGATTTAAAGAAACAATGTTATTTCTACAATTTTTTGAAAAATATTGTGCAATAATAGTCTGTAGTTACCAGTGTTAATACACTTTTAGTTAATAGAAAAAGGTGTTTTTATTTTTTGTTCTTATTTTAGTTTTAGAAACAAGCTTCCAAGAAATTATACCCTTTTTAATAGGCTAAGGCTATTAATGAGTTTAACAACACAAGATGAGATAAAAAGAGTATTATTATAGTGACAAAAATCCAAAACAGCAATTTCTAATTGGGATAAATAATGACTTTCTAATGAGATTTATTTATTAAAAGTGTTTTTCATATATTTACTGGAACAATGTGTGAATATATTAATACGTCATCGTCAATACATTCATCCAATAGAATTCTTGTTATAAGATTAATGAGACTGAAAGACAAAGCTGTCATACCACCAGGTGCTGCTGTCTTTAGTAACAGGTTTTAATATTGAATTGGTCACAGTAGTCGTTGCACTTTCTTTACCCGTGCATGCGCGGATAGGGAAAGGTAAATGAGCCCTCCACGATCCGTAGTACAAACGGAGATTGTTTATGTTCTTTATACATGAAATCAAAAGCGACTCAAATCCTCAAATTTCCTTTTGTTAAACACACTATGCTACGTTAAGAAAACTGTGTTGCTCCCCGGACTACTGTCTTCTTCCCGCAGCCCAAGCCATAAACTGCCACACCCCTAAACCCGAGCGCGAGCCCCTCGATAAAGGGTTACCTTTTCCTTAAAGTGACAGTACTTGACAACAAAGAATAATTATAAATACGATTTGTACACATATACAGTGTCTTGGCTCCCACAATTATTCCTCATAATATATTTATACTGGAACAAGATGATATTTACTTCTTGTTCCTGGTGCAATATGGAATAACAGTACAGCAGCACACTACACAGGACTACATTAAGTGCACACTACAGAGCACTACATTAAGTGTACACAGGACTATATTACATTTAATATTAAGTGCACACACAGTGACAACTACATCAGTTCAGAATGCACAACACAACAGTGTGAGATGAATGGTAAGCTCAGTTCAAAATATGCTCAGAGACAAGACAGTAAAAACACTTACTTTGAACACTAGTCCACAAAAACTGCTGGCTCATTTGAGAATGTGCAACCAAACAAACCGAACAACCTTGGGAAATATACTTTGCTCAATGTTTGTCTTAAACAAGAACAAATCTCAGCCAAATACATGTCCACTGTAACAGTGTCTTATTGGCCTGCATATAAACATTGCCTCCTATTGGATGGAGTAATTATAGCAATGTACAAAACAAAGCATGAATTCACTTAGCCACTGCTAACAATTACTTGTATGAAGACAACGAAGATTCTCTTCCACCGTCTTTACAACTTTGGTGAACATTCAGGGTGACTGGATCCAAGTTCTTTAATTATCAGGTTCTAAAAATGTCGTTCTCTCAAATAAGACTTTAGTATGCTCTTGTGGTTTCCTCCTTCATGGTGCCCAGTAGCTAAGGCAAATACAATATATTTCAAGTATTTTGCATTTTATTCCATATCGTAGCTACACACATCACTTGTAATACTAATCACTTAACAATATTTAAATTAAAATGTAAAAAGGTTATTTTAAACCATCTCTGGTTCCAATAGTTTGATTTGTGCTGTTCAAACTTCTACAAATGTCTATCCTTTTTTTTGTGAGGAACGAAAACAGCATATATTTCAGTGTAAAGCAAAGAATCAGTCAATCAATCAGTCAATCAGTCTATCTATCTATCTATCTATCTATCTATCTATCTATCTATCTATCTATCTATCTATGTATAATGATACTCTATACTATTTTAATATTTAAATCTATAATCTATAAGATTATATTTTTTGCACAGAACCAAAAGGTTCAATTACACTCCACAAGTACTATTCAAAATTATGTTATTGCAGAGGCACAAAACTTCAGTTAGATGTTATTGTGTTATTGTTGATGACGACAATGATGATGGTGATGATGATGATAATGATGATGATTAAGAATATATGGATTGACACAAATATTACACAAATTGCATGAATATAACAAACTGCATTGTGTGCAGTGGCTTAATATATAAAAATATATAAAAAGATTTTTTGGGATACAGACTCATATCTGAAATTACTTTCATCAATAAAAATAATAAATGCTATAATTAATTATTTCTTCCGCTAACACTGGAAAAATTTTTTTTTTTTTAAATAGCAAGACTAAGAACATTTACATTTCTTGTAGCCTAAAGACACGCATCCGCAAAATCACAAATATTAGACAACGTGCAGTTGCACGTGAAGCATTTCCCCCTTTTTAGGACGTTTTCTAGAAGTTACAGGTCTGTCACGAAGTTCATGATAAATTACTTCTGTACCGATCTATTTAATGTGGAGCTTCTAATTTACGTTTCCAAACCAAACCATTTCATGTTTTTAACCCTCGTAACGTCTGTGTTCTGAATCCTTTTACTCATTGTTTTCCTAGTCTCATGTTGACAGACATCACAAAAGACTGTTCATTCAGTGGGGCAGTTGGCATTAGGGTTATCAGTCCGAACAAAACCAAAACGAAAATTTTAATATTTACAAATGTATCACAGAAGATTCACGATAATTGCTATCCATTTGGGTACATAACCATGAAAACATAATATATACATTTGCTATACATTTTACATGCGCCGTATTTACGGTAGGTTACACCAAAGGAATAGATTGCACAATACGTCACTACTACAGGACAACCGGAAGTGCTCATGACATCAATAGCGGACAGCAACAAGACAACGCTTTTGTTACATCAGTGTAATTCAGTCATCTTATTCATCTTGTTTGCTTATTCTTACCCAATAACAAATTAAAACGAAATTACAGCGGAAGAATTCGTTTTGCGTGCAGTGCAATCGAGTTTTCTTTAGCTGGATCCGTGGCAGTATGTCGAATCGCATAGCTTTTCAGACTCAGCTAGCCTCCATCATGGAGGTATTGGCGAATGCAGCCGTGGCAGAAATATGTAAACTTGTGGACGATGACTATGCGGTTATTAATTTACAAATGTCTCAGTGCCAGCGCGAAAACAAAGCGCTAAAAAGAAAACTGCATCTATTGGAACTGCGAATGGCTCGCGGTTATGCAGAAAGAAGAATTCGTGAAAGCTCACTAAATCGCTCGAATAGAGTACAAGTGAGCGCAACTCCATCCGACAAATACAGGGGTCCGTCTAGTGGTATGTATCGCACTGTGCATGTGTAATTCTTTCACACTGCGGTATTCGTACATTTAACCTTTGACGCGGTAATTTAGCGTGTCTAATTATTATCTCCGAATATCTGTGCTTTCTTTTAAAGACATTTTTCCAAATCAAGATGAACTCTATACGAGACCGCTGAACGAGGATATTTGGAGGGATAGGGAACCTTCCGGTACAGATATGGCGATTGTTCGCCCGGTCGTGAAAGATGACGAGAACGAGGTAACTATATGTTAATAACTTATTAGCAACTGTAAAACGCAGGATTATTGATTAATGTCATTAACTAACCCTAACACTCACTTTTTTGTAAGTTTTATGCGACTCGTTGGTTATTAAATCGCATAGATGAGAACTTAAGTATTGTTTTCCAAAAGGCTGGCGATTCTAGCATGACCGAACCGAGCACTGTGCTGGTGAAGGCGGAGACATCTGATGAGGGCCACCCGCCACAGGAGCTATTCATCCGAGAAGACGGTAAGTGTGTGGTTGAAAAGATGTGATCTTGTTCAGATGTCATAGATCTTGTCTTCTTTTCTTGCTCAGAAATAATAATTATAGCATATTAAAAGACTTCATTATTTTTGCAGCTTCTTATGCCCCTGATATATCCCACTTTTATCTCAGGAGTAGCTGAAGCTGTGTCTGAGAGTGGAGAGTCAGGTTATGGTGCTGCTCAGGTGGATAAAGCCGATGGTCACCACCCCAGGACGCGACGCCAGGCTTTGGAGGTCAGTGGATCCAACAAACTGCTTAAATCTGAGCCACAGTTTGAGAACACTGAGGGGTTATCCCAAGAGCCCTTGGGAGGAGAGAGAGAGGCAGAGTTTGGTGTAAGTGGGGAGTGCGGTCCTTTGGGGGAGCTTTTTATGCAAGGGGGCGACGATGCAGACCCACAGCAGCCGTCTTGTTCTTACATGATGAGTGACAGTAAAACGGGAGGCCAATCTGAGCATCTTCCACAGAGACCAGAGATCATTGAGGTTGAATCTGCAGAGGAAGGGGAGGACCTCTCTGTTTGGGACAGCAATAAGATGCCTGGCAGACGGCAGACTTTGCAACGGTATCCTACTGCAAGCACGGCAGAAATCATCAATAATGTTAATCTGCCTACATCCAGCCAGTGCCAGGTGGCCAGTGACTTTCCAGCACTGGCATCAACTTCTTCAGTTGTACAGGATATGGACAGCTGGCAGCATGCCAAAAGCGTCAGTATGTATCAGCCAAGAGTTGGACGGCCAAGAAATGAGAGAGTTCCCCACGAGAAACTCTTTACCTGCAACTATTGTGGGAAAGCTTTCAACCGTCCCAAGAAGGTGGAGATCCACCAACGAATCCACACGGGAGAGAAGCCGTTTAGGTGTAATACCTGTGGGAAGTTCTTTGCAGAGGCCGGAAATCTGAAGAAGCATCAGAAGGTTCACACCGGGGAGCGGCCATACAGCTGCACCCAGTGCGGGAAGACGTTTGCCTGGATACGGAACCTTAAAACCCACCAGCAGAAGTACCACCCAGATATGTTCATAGCTGAGGAACTGCTGTCTCTGGGGGAAATAAAAAACTGACCTCCAGACCTTCTCAAAATGACTGATGGGCATGTAGATGGATAATGCTGCATGTAGCTAAAGGGCTTTTTATTGTATGGTTACAAATAACAAGCTAGAGGGAAAAATCTAACTCTCAATATTTTGGTCTAACTTCTGAAACAATATTTACTGCGTTCCATTAAGATTTTAGACCATTTGAATACTGTGAGATTGAGGGGTTTTTTGTTTGTTTGTTTGTTTTTTTTTTTTTTAACAATTTAAAATGATTTACTCACCTGAAACATATAGAACCATAATCACTGTCATGCCAAAGTAGAACTTGTTTTCGTTGGCAGCTATTTGGAATTGTATGATGCAAGTAAATAAACTCTGTTTAATGTCTGCCTTTGTTTGCTCCTTTAAAGGGGAAAATGTTTGTTTAAAATATATTAAGCTTTTGGCCAGTTTGTGTATAGGGTATTTCCCCCTCCCCCATAAATGTGTGTATTGCGACAAGGCTGGAGGTATTTTATGAAGTGACAGATTCCTTTTATCCACATATGTCCAGCCAAGCCAAGACTGTTCTCTAGGATGAGAGGTAAGGGGCAATAACGTGAGCTGGCTTTGTCTTAAATTGTCCAGCTGATCAATTCTGCTTTGTGAAATGCCTCCTATTCAAAGTAAGATTACATTCTGTCTTAAATCGAAATTATTTAATTTCTTGCAAAACTATAAGTGCTTGCCATAGCAATGTCTTAGTTATATAAATACCTGAGAATAAAGATTACTCTTGAATTTCTACATTTTGTTTTAAACAGGCTGGATCTTGTGCTATGCCCTCAAGACACCTCTTAGAGGTATATGTCAGCTGTATCTATAGGAGCATTAACCTTCTCAGGTGTAGCACTGAGCAGGAACCATGAAAAAGCATGCATTCATACTATAATTAGAATAAAACCTAATACTATATACAGAGAACAGAAAATGTAATGATAGCAACAACAATTACTCTGGCCTTCTGGGTGTTAGTTAAAATGAGAAATCACAGTTCTTGCAGAAATGATGTGCCGTCTGTTTAACTGTTTATGTGCATTCACAATAGAAGCCACATACAATCATCTCCACAATGGACATAAATATATGTGTTAGGTTAACTAAGCCAGAACAATTTTAATACAGTTAAAATAATGATCCAAGAATTATTGATACACAACTTTCATGTTTTAACAGAAAATGTTTGTGTGTGCACAGAGCTGTCAGTATAATGAATTGATTTATTGGCACTACATCTGTTGAAGTGATCGAAAATGGCACATCAGTAGCTCTGAGCAAAATTATTTGTTTATATATGACTGCCAAATAGTTTAGATGTATTTAGCACTGTATCACCTTTTTAAATAAGGAAATCTAAGATTTTAATTAACCAGGATACTGAGCTTTTTGAAAGTATCACTGTTCTCTCACATTGCGTTTCATAATTGATTTCTTTTTCCATAATACTCAGCAGTAATTGTGTATGCATTAAACATACCTTGTAGTTAAGCTCAGGCTTATTTCTGTCTGTTTTGTCACTTCAGAAGACCGAAGATGAAGAGCCAGATGTGCTGTTCATCAAAGAGGAGCTCACAGACCAGGGGAGGAGGGAAAGCCAGCCACCTGGAGGTTTGAGTGTGCAAGACGGTGAGTAAAGTGCTAGCGAAGAGGGGAAGAGATTCAGGTCCCTTCCCTCTGGAAACCTAATGCTTTGTTAATCAGGAGTGCTGGAAAAGGCAAAGTAGAAAAGTGGAAGCAGTCGTTCTGCAGAAACCCCTGCTGAAAAGCAGCAGAACAAGCACTGCCACTTTGCCAAGTGCAAATCCATTATGGCAATGTGCAGCAGTGCAAACGAAGCTAACTTGGTCTTTTCTTGTTAGATTTCTTAGTTGCACATTAGTGGTCATGTTGTTAGATGTATAGTTTAACTGCACATTTTCTTCTGCTAATATTCCATATCCAAATTAATGAATAATATCTATTTTAAGTTTAAAGAAACAATACTTCCAATTGACCCTGGATATTAATGTGTTATTACATATTTATCCATCATTCTAAAGTATGTTGTAATACTCGGCTTATTCAGATTTAGGTAAGCATCGGCATTCGGAACACGGCGTGTCCTTGGCTGCTTCGCTGGTCTCCATGCTGCTGCTGGTGAGGGTGACTTCATTAAGATTGCATTCTCTGCTCCTCAGGGTTTGTGGAGTCCAGCACAGACATTTGTGGCAGTAGGGTCTCTTCCTCACCTGCACAAATCACAGTAGCCCTCAGTGCTGAGGAGGTTGGTGTTATTTTTATTTAATTTTTTTATGTTTTACAATAATAAAATAATGTGACAGTCCATCACCAAGCGTTTTTTTTCCCCAGGTTTTCTAATTTTCCAAAATCTAATGTATGTAATGAATGCCAGTCTAAGTGCTTTATTGTTCCTAGTGTGACGAGTTGGCCTCATCCCTTATGAAAGAAGATGGACAACAAGAAGAACAAAAGACAATCCCCACTCAGTCTGCACCTGTGCAGATTAATATACAGAGTGAGTGAGGCTGCAATAGTTGTGAGGGAGGAACAGAACATTTGACAAGCAGAAAAAGAAATTAGACTAGGTACCATTTTACACTATGTACCAGAAGTAGGTAATCATTTATTCTTGGTTTATGTATGGCATATTTTATCTACATGAGCATCCACATCACTGACATGTTTGTGATATGTGGTGACAGGTGTGCTAGGTTCACAGGCTCCTGGCTCTCTGCTTTCACGTGAGCCTACTCTTCCACACAGAGGAGCAGTAGCATCAGCAGGAGCTAAGGTGTGGGATCTTCCTGGCTCAGAGTCTCACCTCCCAGGGGCAGCAGAAAGCAACAACAGCCTTCTTTCAAACACAAGCACTCAACGACGAAAAAGGCCAGTGGCTGTCGAAGTGCTGGGGACTGATAATACCTTATATGAGAGACCTGCAGAGCTGGAAACTTTTTTTACGCGGTGGGCTGCAAATAACCCTTCTGTCAGTCAGCCATCTTGTTCTTACACTGTGGAGGAAGATCAAGACCAGGACTGTGTTCTGGTCCAGCCAGGAGCTCTGTCAGTCAGGGGGACACAGGAAGGCCTAGAAGGAATTTCCACTAACAATTTGCAGGATGCCAGAGGACCTGTTAGGGTAGAAGCAGAGTGGACCACAGCACGCCGTGCCCAGACTCAGCAAACGAGTCACTACAATAGGACAGATGGAGTTCGATTAGAAGCCGCAAACAGGGTGAACCTCACTCAGTCCATCCCAAAGATCACAACAAACCCACAAACACTTACAAACTTAACCCAGCCTGGGGTTTCTCTTGCTGGGCTACAGCTTCCAAAGCGAATGGAAAAAGGAAAAAGGAAGAATTACATCTGCAAGTACTGTGGAAAGGCTTTCACTGGGTTATCCAATGTGGAGGCTCACCAGCGGGTCCACACAGGAGAGAAGCCTTTTAAGTGTGAAACCTGTGGGAAGCTCTTCACAGAGGCTGGAAACCTGAAGAAGCACCAGAGGGTTCACACAGGAGAGAAACCATACACGTGCAACCGATGTGGGAAACGCTTTGCCTGGATCTGCAACCTGAGGACCCATCAACAGTCGGCTTCCTGTGGAGGAATATAAGAACAGACCCTGATCAAATCTTCGGGGCCGTAAAAATTACATTGTTTTATATTTGTTTGTCCAAAACATGTATGGCTGGTAAGAACATGTAAGAATGCTTAGTCACATGGAGAATTAATAATGAAATTATTACAAATAGTAGATAAAAGTGTTTGAAAGCTTGATAATGATTTTTTTGTGCTAAAGTGTGAGCAATCAGGGTGACTAGTTTTTACGTTTTAAAAGTCATGTGGTGCTTTTATGTGGTAGTTTGGTGCCTTAATGATTTTCTTAATTCCCATACCTCTAATCAAGCTATATAAAATTTTAAACAACTGTGCCATATACCTCACTGACCACTCCACTGACCGCTCTGCAGCTGTGAACTTACTTGGTTTAAATTTTTTAATAAATTATGTTTACCTTTTTTGAGAGAACAAAATAGTTTTAATAGGCTAGAATGTTTTTTCCTTGGAGGTCACTCCAACTGGAAAAGGACCATTTCTACTAAAGATCACTCGCAGTACAATAACCGCACAATGAATGGAAGGCAAGCAATTTAGTACTCATTTCACAGTGATTTGTTGTTGTTGGGAAATTGCTTTGTTGTGTTATGAATAATGTGATATCTGTGCATTTGTTTATATGATTTTGGTCCTATGCAAAATACTAACGAAAACGGCTGGAAGGTGGTGTATGTACAAGTTTACTGCATGCAGGAACATAAAACACCTTCGAAATGCGTTTCTTAAGCCCGGCTAGCTCAGTCGGTAGAGCATGAGACTCTTAATCTCAGGGTCGTGGGTTCGAGCCCCACGTTGGGCGCTGGTTTCTTTTTTCTTTTTTCCTTTTTCCTTTTTCCTGTGCCAGAAACAACTTTGGACGAGTAGTTAAATTGAATCTTTGCAGGTGTGTAAACTGTGCAGCTCTCAGACACTGTACTATAAACTGAAATATATCTAATGATGTAACAGTAGATTATATAAACATGCAATTTTAAGTACGATGATGGATTTATCTTAAACTGCAGCGTTATTTAGTGATATTTACCACAAAAATTCTTTACGTTCAGTAAACTCTTTCACAGCATCGTATTTGCAGGTAGAATCTATATAAACAGCCGGTATTATTTTTAAATAAATTTGAAAACGATATAGCAGAGGATGGTTTCGATCCATCGACCTCTGGGTTATGGGCCCAGCACGCTTCCGCTGCGCCACTCTGCTTTAGGCAAGTGTTCGTTCATTTTAAATTTATAGTTCAGCTAATGGTTTTTAACCGCTATAGCGTACCTTTACACAGTAACGTTATTGAAAATAACTTATTCCCTGACCGGGAATCGAACCCGGGCCGCGGCGGTGAGAGCGCCGAATCCTAACCACTAGACCACCAGGGAGTGATAGGGCTTATGCTAGCTATATTTAGTTATCTAGCTAAAGTTTCATATCTAAAACATTAACCTACCGTATTCAAATCCATCAGCATTACAAGAACATTGACAAACGGTTTACTGTTATTTAAAGTATTTCTATTTATGCTCGTGCAATACGACCTGAGTTGGTATGTGTGCTTACTTGCCCGTGGTTACAGAGCGTGTTGTGAGAAGTCTGTGGCAGTGACAACGGAAGGATGAGAAGGGTTTGAGTTAATTGACAGAGCAAGTCCACCCACTAACGGCACAGAAAGGTCACCTGGGGCCACTGGTTCAGAAGTCACAATAACATCAACACTACCAAGGCCTTGATATTACCTAACAAAGGAGAAAGGGAAACACGTGTTTTGTAGGCTTTATGTTAATGACTGAAATATTGAAAAGTGAAAAATTACAAAAATATAAATTTAGATTTCAATGAAGTCAAAATTTCAAGCTCAAATTCAGAGTATTTCCAGAATTAATGGTATTTAAAATATATCTAAAATGTGTTTTTCAGATACTAACATATAGGGAAATAATTCCAGGATGTAGTCCAATCAGATGGCTTTGCTTATCAAGAGCAGCAACACTAGGGTTCTCTATCCTCAACCAGTCATGTATCAATTCTGTTATATCTACAAACCAATCAGGTGATCCAAGCATATAGGTTAACTAGTGACCTTTGCCCACTGTTTGAGCACTGAACTGTGCAAAAACCAGTATGATGGACCTTTGATAGGCTGGAGTGCATCTGAAAGAGAAAGTGGAGGCAAGGTGCCAATAAGAGAGGGAAAGAAAAAAACAGATAGCTATACATTTCAGAATTTTCATAAATTCCATAATGGTGTCTAAATTCAGTGCAGTTTCACTTTGGACCAAGATACCAAGTTTTATTCATAGTACCCATTACATACATACTAAGAAATCTGTAATTCCCCCATTTTTTGTGTCATTGAATGATGATTGTTTCTATATGCAAACTACACAAGTTGCACAGGGCCCCCGCATCTTTCAGGGGGGCCCCCCTCCCATTGCAACATACTTTTGATTACTAGGTCTATTTGTAGATAAGATTACTGTAAATCTCTAAAGAGTGCAGGGCTCCACAATAAGCCTAAACCATTTTAAATAAATGTAATGGTGAATTTGGCTGGCTATACCATGAAGTGAGCTACTTTTCTTCTCTGTGTCTCCATTTGTTGTTGTTATCCAAGATACACAGTAGTGGCAGACAGGATGCTTATAAAGAACCATTACCTTTCAGAGGTTGAAAACCAAAAACCAAAAAAAAAAAAAACTAGGGACGTGGGTGTGTGTGTGTGTGTGCGCTAAGAGTGAGATGAGATAATAAGATGCTAGTAGCTAAATGTTGCATGATTCATATGTGATCATTATGGTCTCTCTGATTAACATATGAAAATGTTTCAGTCTGCTGTTCATATCAGGATTATGCTACCTTCACTTCAGATGAATCTCAAATAGATACATACTCATACGTAGCATCATGATGCATAGATCATGAAAATGATTTCTACACTCCAGATGTGCACACTGCTCAAAATACAGAACCATTTAAGCTTCAGTCATAGAATAAACTGCTTCCTACAGACATATGGTGCATTATAATTTGTGTGTAAAAATCATATTTTCTATGGTTCCCATAATAGTTGGAGCACTGGGGGCTGTAACCCCCAAACTGGGGGAGTGGCTCCAGCCGATCCCAGGAACGACATCTTAGCTCTGAAAACAGATCTGAGAACAGCTAAGATACTACACAGGACCCTAAAGCTTCCAGAGCGAGAGGTCCTGAGCTTTTTCCTTCAACCTCAGGTCCTCTTGTTTTTTCTTCATTTTGTAATTACTGTAATTCTAGCCCAAGGAACAAAGCATACCCACTGTCTGTGTAGTAACTCCAGCCAGCAATTGAGCTCAACACATTGTCAGAGAGAAAGACACACAGTGGAACCACTGGAGCCCACACAGCCAGGCATAAAGACCCTCTGAGCATTCCCAGAGAAAATTCCACCTCCACACAGGTACTGCGCAGCCCAGATTCACTCCTATCAACAAACACAGCTGAGCAGTCACTAGACACCTGCAAACAAGAAAACTCCAGTTATGGGCATGAGCAGGATGTATATCTGTTTAAGACATAAAACCAGGTAGTATGATATACAATTATAAATATGACCAATTTTTTATGCCATTATATTACATTTAAAATTCTGTGATTTTTATGGTGTAATACCTCGAGTCTGCCCCAACAATCAATTTACCTTGACAACATCTTCACTGGTTGATAGACACTTCACTGCTGTAGTAATATCCCATACTGTGCCATCCCGCACCACCCCTAGAACTGTAACAGGGATGGATACTGGCTGGCTTGTCAAAATGGCTCTGTTGATTATTGTGATGCTCTGTTAATATATGACAAATAAAGGGTAAATACTTCCCAGCCTTTCCAAAGTCTTAAAAGTAGAAATTAATTACTTCATGTCACGAATTCTTTTAAAATCTTTCAAAGCATCACTTCACAGATACAATGCAAAGCATTAATATTTTTGTATTATACTCCAGGTTAGTCTTTGGGTTATTCCACAGTAGTGTTTATTGCCCGTTTTCAGATTTGGCATAATTAAGATCTATTTAAATCGAGCTGGACTGACTCATTTCTGTTATGGGGGCAATGCTCATTATCTCTCGGTCTGTAAAGGAGAAAGCATGTCACCATCCCATGTTGCACACACCATTGTGCTGGACGCATTCCACCCACCAGTTAGCTGCAATCATTACAACGTCAAAGCTCTTGCATAAGCCCTTGACTGAAAGACAGGCCACCTGTCGCAGAGCCGAGCTTCTGAACGAGGAGCACAAGAGATAGAATAATAGAAGACAAATGGATGAGAGTTCTGTTTTGCCAAACTGAGATTAGATTTTCACTCATTTAGCACAGCATTGACAAAGATACTGTGGTCTTAGACCAAGCAACATTTGAAACAGATTTGCAGGCAGCACAATACCACATAGAACTGACAGAAATCACTGAAGTAAAAGCTTTGTAAGCTTTGTAATGCCAGTCACACTGAGACAGGGATAATGCACCTCAAGTATAGATCACCATGGATGCGGTCAAAGGTTGCCAGGCAACTGAAGGCCTAAAACAAGACGCCAGCACTGCACGTCTCTTGTGTCCCAGACCACAGTGTAAAAAGTGTTAGTGTTCAAATCTCTAATGGATTCCAGGCAAACTCTGGTGAGGGAAGATGCTAAGGCATCCAAACTGAATAGAGGGAAGTTCAAATCAAACTGTATCCATAAAAATAAACAATTATGTCCACGACAGAACTGTCAATGGACATAATGGAGCAGGCTTGTCTTTTGGGGTAGTTAACCAGTCTTCAAAAATTCAGGCCCAAGTTGATCTGTTACAAGATAATAGTGGTATAATAAACTATGTTCAGTTACAAGGTCGCAGGCAAAGTAGACTATTAACAAAGCCAGATCTCAGAAATACTATTTGCATAGCTGATGAAGGATCTCCGTCTGAAACGTCGTGTTCCTTTGGAAACCTTGTGCATTACACAAGGTTGTTCTTGGTATATTAATTATAACATATAGTAATGAGTGTCTGGTAATGTTTTTACAATTTTTTTGAATGGATAAAGATGTCCAAGGATCACAAAAAATAGGGTTCCCAATGTTACAGAAGTTAAATAAGTTTTAGTAAAAATTGTCTTGCGTCTACTTACCTCTTGTCTAGCATGCCATGTAAAATAAATTGCAAGTAGAAAGTCAGCCTTTCTCCTCAGTTAACCCCAAATCATTAAAAAGGCTCCTCACTGTATTTTTCATTATTAAATCTCTCAGTTGGTCAAAACCAGGTTTAATGGCTAAGAGATTTCACCTTCACTTCCACCAATTCTTGTTTAGGTGCTAAAGTTAAAGGGTTTTGGAATTGGTCGCCTCCCCCTTTTTTGTATCTGTTTTTAATGTTTAATCTTTTTCATTCCTTTTGATCTCTAGCTCTTGTGGCTTGAATGGTTACCTCTGCCTCTGATCTCTTTTTCGCCCTCCTGCTTTCTCTCTATGCCTCTTTAGCTGTTGCGCCAGATTCACACAGTACGGATTTATTCATTCAAAATGGTAATTAATCCACTCTCCCCCCCTGCTCACATTCAGATGTCATACCTCCCCTGCTCCTGTCATATTTTTCTGTCTGCAATGGTGATGCACTGCCCAAGAAAACTCAAAGCACAAATTCTATTCATTATAATGTGATATGTTACATTACAGAGTAACAGGTGTTTTTTTTGAAAGACTGTTATATTAAATGTGTTTTGAAAGACTGTTATATTAAAGTTGGATGTTTGATGATTGTTAATATTTCATCACTTCAGTGCATGTATGGACATAAGAGCAGAAGAATCTTAGTCAATACCTCCAGCACTAAGGGGCTCATCATAAACCTATAACATTAAATAACACAAAGCATTAGCACTCTACCATTACAGCAAAACTCTGCCTCTACAGCCCAGTATGACCATCACCTCCAACACTCCTTTCCGTATTTATATTTCATAACACCATGCTGAGTTAATAAACAAAACGAGTGACGCACTGTGAAACAAAACATGACATTATTTTTCATTAAAATTGAAAATATATTTGTTGTACAATTATTTTCAATTGTGCTGATACTTTCAGACAGGCTTGCAAGCACGAACATAAAACCTTTAGTGATCCTAATCCCTTTAAGGTAATCCAGTAAATTTCGCAAAGGGAATGTGACTTTGAGGAGGATTCTTGTCCCCAGAACTTTTCAAAGCAAAGTTACGCATACGAGTATAAAAACTGTATGAAACTTGACAGTAGTTTCATTTTTCCTCCGTCATCTGTTCTACGTGGCAAATCTGCTGATTATCATCAAACAGAAATGAATGAAAAAGCATTTCATCTGCATTCATTCAAAATCATCTCATGTAAAACTAAAAATACACGTACAGCAAAATAAAGGACGTGTACATGTACATCTCAAAATGCATAAACGTGAAAATGCAGCGTGTACGACTTATGCGTATTTAAAAGTAATGTTGCCCAATATTGCTGCAAGCATAACAGGATGGGTGGATGTGGAAGAGTTTTCTCCATCTCATTGTGGTAATCTGTACATGTAATCTGTTGTCAGCTGTTTTGTTCTCTATTGGAACTACAGACTTAATCCTTCTCTCTGTGGTGGGGAGGAGGAACAGATTGCATTAATCTAACCCCAGCTCATCATCACAAATACATGCACACACACCATAAAAAATGTTACACATGCATACACACACACACACATACATACCTTTGCCATGTGCAGTAGACATGAGTATGTTTTATATGTTCAGTTAGAAACACCCAACAGCATTCACACAGTACTCAAAAACAGACATACACAGACACACATAAAAAAAAACCATACAAACTGTTGCTTTTCTCTCTGACTTGGAATTTTATGTAGATTTTGTGTGGCGTCATTTAGCCAAACGATGCACAAACAGTGACTGCTTTGAACTTTCTGAATTCACTGTCAACTGAATTCTGAGACATGAGAGGCACAAATAAACTCGAGTAACGTCATCAGTAAAAATAATATTAATTAATAATGTAATAATCTATTAAGAAAATAACACATTATTAATAAACACGTAATAGTAATCCAACATAAGAAAGAAGTTTCAAACAATAATAATTATTTTCCTGGAGGAGATTCCTGGAGAAGGAAACAAAAAGAAACTAATGAAAAAAATTCTGGACAAAGCAAGGAGCTTTTAGTCAACCTGCAGTATTTTTAGAGCAACAGCATGTGTGAATGACAGAAATAACACAAACAGGAAGGTCGTCCAAACACGACAGGAAACCACCATGCTGCAAAAATGTGCACTGACATCATATTCCCGTGTGCCAGTGTCCCAGAGTCACCTGCTGTCTCACTCTCAAGCGTCTGCCATCTCCAAGAGCTTCACGCTCAAAAAGCAACATGACCCAGTTATTCCAGTGCTTTGTTTTTCCAGAGGAGTTTTATAACGATCCTTTTACTGTTTTATATGATTTCACATGAATTTAAAGACTAGGCATTTTCAGGTAGTAAACAATATGAGGGTAAAATACAATACAAATATGATTAGAAGAAATCGAGTGTTCCTACAACATTTTAAAAACTTGAGCATTAAAAAAAAATCTATATTTTGTTAAACAAACTTGTTTACTACCATGTTATATCAGAAGTCTGAATACTATAGCAACTGAATCAAAATGGAGAAAAGGTTTTAAATGTTTGAGCATGTGAAGGCTAAATCCTAGGTAACACTGTAAAATAGGCATTATTCTGCATCAGGTTACACAGTTATTATGAATTATTTGTTGATTTGTCTTGCCTTTGTGCTCCACAAAGTGTATGAACATAGAGCTGATGGCACCCAGTGAGCATGTTCACAAAGCACAGGCTCCTCCTACACTTCAATCACATATGAAGAGAGTATTTAATGGTAGCTGTATGAATCGTAGTCACTGTTCCGATTTGACGAAGGCTCTCTGCTGGAATTTACTGTGAGCCTGCTGGAATTTACTGTGAGCCTCTCCAAACCTGGCAACACACAAAAACCCTAACTATATTATAGTTCTGGTGTCTGTGTGTGTGTGTGTGTGTGTGTGTGTGTGTGAATGATGTGTGCACATATATGTGTGTGTGTGTGTACACTCACCAGGAAAAGACTGCCTTTTTACCATATTGTTATCTGGATGCGCAGCCTGGCTTCTGTGATAGGACACTAAAATAAAAAGTCAAACCATAAAAAAGAGATCAGGCCTACATCCCAAGACCTTTACAAGTGTGTGTGTATGTCTGTGAGAAAATAGAGAGAGACAGAGAGAGAGAGAGAAAGAAGTGACTCACCACTTTGACTCTGCGTGGGGCCGATCCAGCGATTTTGCCTCTTCTGTGAAACTACAGGTAATGTAGTAAAAAATATCATCATAATACTGTACATACATTACTATTACTGCCAAAAACACAAAAAAACAATCTTTAAAATATATTTATCAACTGAAATATGTACTATGGTGTAAGCTGTTTGCATAGTTCGTATACACAACATTTTGAGTACTTGAATGTTACTCAAAGTATTTTTAACTCCAATATAAAAGGCTGCAATCCGGATTTTCTTTGAATATCTACTTGCAGATATTTATACTTTAAGACTTAATCAAAAAAAAAAAAAAAAAAAAAATCTCTTGAGCCTCACATCTCTTGCGAATGGACATGTACATCGGCCGGGCAAACCGTAAGAAAATAGCACTCAAGATCAGGACCAGCAGCAAACCAGTCAGTGTTTTGTAGGTGACCAGCTCTTTACGGGGGACAAGTTCTTTACTGTCTGTGAAAAAGAACATTGAGTGCAATAGTTACTGTAAATGCACACTGCACTGAACCAGCATTCTGCTGTTCACGTCATTGTATTAACACACACACAGGCACACAAATACCTTCACAGTTGATAGACACTTGGGAACATTCGGTCAAAGTCAAGTTATCTTCGAAGATGTAACCCCTCCCTTTGGATTTGAACTCGAAGCTGAGGAACATTCCACATCTCCTCTCTTGACAAATGTCCCGGCCTAATTTTTCAGTGCTGAACTTTTCAATAAACTCTTTACACAGGACGTTTAATTCACTTGTGAAATTGACAGCGAGGTGCATTAAGCCCTGACATGGACTAGACGGGTCCCATTGCACCTTCATCCTGGTCAAGAGAGGATAGAACTGAATGGTGTTTGGTACAGTTGTGCTCCTGGTTACATATGATGGTTCTGAGATGCGCGTTTTATTAGTAGGAAGAACTGTGTTACTGGAAGTAGTAGAGTTGAAGCCTGGAACAATGACAAGAGAGAAGCAGGTTCTTTATATTTATATTTGGCAATGAAATTAAATGGTGAGCACTAAATATTAATGACTTTAGATGTTACAATGTATAGAATGGCTTTAGGTTTAACTGAAAAAGGTTTAGCAAAAAACAAACAAAAAAAAAAACACAGGACTTGGGTCTTCAGGTCTAATATATACCTCCTCAGCATATATAATATGACTGAAATGTAAAACTGTTGCCATCTTGAACATTATACAGGTCTTAGCAGACTTTAGAATAAAATTGGTAAAAGTGCTGACAAAGCAATTCTGTTATACTAGGTGACTTTTTTTAATGCTGTATCTGAAACAGTACATCAAGAAATAAGCATCTGTGCCAATTCCAGGCTTTTTACTGCTTTGTCATGGTCATGAGAACAAAAGACAGATGTTATATATCTGACTTCGTTCACAAGCTTGAGAGTGCTCCTTCTCTTTTAGCGGTCTGTGTTCAAGCACTGTGTTCAAGTTTTTTTTAAAAATATTTAAGTATTTTTAAATAGTGTTCTGCAGGCCTAGTGTGTATAATGATAAAGGGTAAACTGAATTTATTGACTCTTACAAATCTCACAGACTATAATGGATCAGCAACAGTGAAACTATGAGACAACTTCATTTGTATTTTTAAATATAATAGCTTCCACACTTCGGAGTCCATTTTGCACTGATACAGTTTTTTAGTGTTCAACTCAAACTATGTGACCTCAGATTTTCAGTTGCAAAGATAAGGCAAAGACAATCATCAGTGTCAGGTGTTAATTGTTATGACTATCAGGTGTTAATTGTTATGACTATCAGGTGTTAATTAACAATAGTTATGTGCATTAGAAGCATAAAAGTTAAAATTTGAATGAAATGCATATTGTCACAATAAAAAAATATATATACGATATACGAATGAGATATTTATGTATTTATATATCTAAAGGGGAAAAAACAAGCCAAAAAAAAAAAACATTTTTCCATGCAGAAGAAAGATTTTAAATGTAAATAGAAAATAATCAAATTAAAACAATCACAAGCGATGATATTAAAATAATGTTGAGAGATGAAATAATCACTATCAGACAATCTCTGATCAATGGACTGAGCACTCAATTATCAGCTATTTTTGTACACATGCAATGGAAGTATCATGAAAAAAAAACAATAATTAAAGTTAAAGGAAGGTCTGCCCTAAACTCATCTTTTTAATTCCAGCAGGTAGACCCTACTGTAGACTCATTCTTTTAAAACAGGTCTGTACCCCTACACTTGCATTTCAAACAGGTCTATTCCCCTACGCTTTCTGTTAGAACAGGTCTAAACACCTGTAGACACATTCTGTTAAAACCCAGATTAAGTCAATCAATTTATTAATTCATTAAGAAAATATTCACTGAAACAAAATAAAAACCACTGAGCATTTATAGCTTATTCTTTATTCTATAAAAAGCACATTGCAAAATAAAAGCTCTTTAAATAGCAAGAAATTAAAATAAAAAAAAAAAATAAAAAAAAAGAGTATCCAGTCATTTGGAGTTATTGCACTTTGTCTGGCAGTTTGTATTAATTAAAAGTATTTTCCAGCACTTTTACAAATGCAACAATCAACCTCACACATATCCGCATTACGATATAAATGCAAAGATGGAAAGCGTATTTTATTTTTGTTTATCCAATGCCCATATTGGCAAACTCTGGAATTCAATCAGTTTTCCTCTTCATCATCATGTTGTTAGTTTTTGCATAAGCAAAAGTCTAAAGCAGAACTTTGTGAATAGGGTCCAAAAGTGCCCGCTCAGTGTGTGAAGGGGTTCAAAATCTGAAAGTAATGGGTGCAATCCTATATAAAACACCTATTCTCCCAATTTTATGTTAAGTAATAAATCAATGCTCAAAAAAAAATTTATTAATATATACTGTATTGCTGTGTAGTGGAATCTCAGTGAATTCAGACACAGAGCAAAATTAATGAGGAACACAGGCCTGGAATGACCTATCTGTCCTATTCAGAATTCCAGAGGCAAGGTGCCAAGAGGATCAACTGCAGGGCTCAGCGTAAAGAACGAAAGGAAAGACTTACCAGCATCCACGAGAGAAGGCAGTAATAACAGCAAAAGAACAAGCTCCATCATTACCTGGCAGACAGCACAAAGTTAGAACTGAAATCACTTCCGTCACACGATGCAATGATATAGCAGAGATAACATGTTTACTGTAATCCCTCAAAAACAGATTTAATTATTGATATACGTTTTGACCACATACTGCATTTAAGAGCTGCTCATCATATTTCAGATGAAGACATTTTCTAGAACTCAAGAGCTACCAGTAGCTAAAACGTTTTTAATTAGTGTTTGAATTTCAAGTTTTTTCTATCAGCATTTGCTGAAACAGAATTTTTAAATGTATATTAAACGATAAGTTTTGGTCTTTCTCAAAAATAAACAGTGGTGTGATAAACCACAGTAGTGCGATTTGTTTGTTACAATTTTTTAAACAGTTTGTAATGATGCGAAGGCCCTGATTGTGTGTATTAAATCTAGTCCCTGGGGGCTGAACAGCAGGTTGCCTGGATCCATTAAGGTTTGAGCTTGGCCTAAGTAGGTCACCTGTAATTTTAGACACTGAAGTAGGTTAAAGCTGTTTGTAAATCAAAAAAAGTTTGCAGTCCCTGTTCTCTGCATGGCAAAAAGGCCCAGATTGTTCTTGTAGTTCTGCCTCACTATTCAACTTTATCACAGAGCAAGACTGGAGAGCCAACTACCAGGCCTCAGATGAAAGTTCCGAGCAGGGTAGAATTTTCCCTCCAAATCACCATTAAAGTCCTGGACCTGGGCTTAAATGTATCTGATCCCAAGAGATATTCATAATTGTGTTAAACTGCATTCTTACCTTCGCTGAAAACACAAGAGTATGTAGAGGAAGCGGCAAATACAAGTGAAGCAAAAGGAAACAAGCAGAGGTGTAAAAACTATGTTTTTTTTCTTCTCTCCTCCCCCATCATGTTTCTATCCGTCACTCCCTACAGTGCATCTCCACATGCCTTACGCTGCTGTCTGCAGACTGCACTGCTTCCTCACTTCAAAGGAGCCCAGAGAAAAAAAAATCTTATAAATGCGAGCAAAAAAACTATGAAGACTGTAATACGAGTGGGTGTTAACACAAAAGGGAGCAGGGTAAGAAATGTAGGAGAGAGATGCTGATAAAAGTGCAAAAAGTCAACTAGTTAGGTTATTTTAACTAGTTAACTAAATTTATCTGACTTCATTTTTTAAATTTGTTCCGAAATCCAGTTCTGAAATCCATTCGACAGAACATTGTAGTACAAACATCATTAAGATGTTCACGCGATAACTTGCATTTCATTAACTTTCAACTTTCATTAGAGGGTCAGAACATTACACAGCTTAGCACACTGGATCAGTGGCTTATTTAGAACTCACCTGAGCAAAAACTTTCTACAAAGACATCAAATTATTAAATCACATTAGCTTCCTGAATAAACTGTATCCTAAACTTTATCCATCATCACAGAATGCAATATATCAATATATACTATATTGATATTATATCAATATTATACTATATTTAACTGATATATAACATTTTAAAAAATCCGAATCATTCCATGATTCTGGATGAGACACACAAATATCCGGCACAAATGTGATCAAACGTAGTTGTGTAAATCATCCCATTTGTGATGATGTTATACAGTTTGAGGCATTTGGTGTATATTTATCATCAGTCTTTTAAATATAATTGCAGTGAATTATAACTATAACTGCACTGTACTGTAGTAGGACAGTAGAGCTCAGCTGTGCAAGCAACAGCAGATGAAGGACCAAGATGTCCCGTTTCTATGGAAACCTTGTGTACTTTGCTACATTTTTGGTAATGTCTGTACTGTCCCACTACAGTACGCTGCAGTTCCTCATCTGTGTGCGTGTGTGTGTGTGTGTATATACACACATATGCAAGCACAGCTGTTGAAGGACCGGACCTCTGTCCAAACAACAATCTTTCGTCTCTTGTACGGCGTGGTAAACCAACACGGCGACTCTTGAGAAAGACTGAGAAAGTGAAGGATGTAAAGAA
>JAOXYF010000009.1:1585602-1598521 GCA_028565775.1 Sternarchorhynchus goeldii
AAAACAAAATCTCCAATTTTTGTATGATTATATACTGTGTGTAGGTTGTGTGTGTACAGGTAAGATCAGTGAACAGAACATATTATAAAACTAATCAGACTAGATGTTCGACATGCACCTGCTGTCAATAATTATTTAAACAATACCAATACCTGTTCGCTTGTTTCTCTTCTTTCATCTTACTGTTGTTTCTTTACATCCTTCACTTTCTCAGTCTTTCTCAAGAGTCGCCGTGTTGGTTTACCACGCCGTACAAGAGACGAAAGCCCTGTAAACGCTGGTTTGCAGCAAAAATCCCCCAAACGCCCTCTTAAATCTTATGATTCAATGTTAACTGTATTATACTTGCTTGGAAAGTGAGTCAGACTGCCTGTTTTGCTCTGTGAAATTAAATCCATACGGTCGAACTTAATAATGTAATAAACCTAGGGTTAAAAACACTCGACATGTGCAATCTATAAAAAACACATATAGCTAAACGACAAACAAAACATTTAAAAGCAAATTTAAGAAAAGGAGACGTTGAAACAATACAGTAAGTCGGCTGACAGTTTTCATAGATCAACTTCAGTGTTTAATATACACACCAAAAAAAGAAAAGCAGTAAAAATAAAAATAATACACTTAACAGGCTACAGTCTATAATATAATACAGGCTACAGTCTATAATATAATACAGACTACAGTCTATAATATAATACAGACTACAGTCTATAATATAATACAGGCTACAGTCATCACCACCAACCCCACAGAATGTTTTCCATCTAATGCTGCACATCACAGTGTGCGACTAAAATATTATCCCATTTCCTCTCCTTTATTTTATGCCAGCCTTCTCCCTCGCTTCAGGTCCTGAGGACGGGCCACAGACGACAGGGTTTTGATCCAAACCTGAGTCTTAATTACTGAGTTAATTAATTAATCAAAAACACCTGAGGCTTGATTGTGAATGCCTCTGTTTTTTTGGATTGCTTTTAAGTTAAAAATAATAAATGATTGATAAAATAAAATATTTTTTAAAAAATTGACCCCAAGCATTTATTTTAAAGCTGATGGTTCTCAGGCTCCGCCCCCAGGCCCTTTTGCCGTAGAGACAGAAGCTATTTATTATGGAGTGCAAATGTGATTCAAAATGGTCACCCTATTGGTCAACTCATAGCAGGTAAACACTCCTAAGGGTGGGGCTGATGCAGGGGACTACATAACACCTTCACAGAGAGTACACAGAGCCTTACTCTACCCTCGGACTGAATTAGGCTTAGATGACTAGAAATAACTAAACATCATCTTTGAAAAATTAAAACAGGCCTTGCAAACCATTTAAACAGGGGAAACTTGGTCTTACAAGATGCCAAGCTTGACCTTACTTTCATGACAAAGCCCACATCAGCTGTCCACATCAGCTTACTTTTAAAGCATTTCTGCTGTCAAAATGAATGCTGTATGGACACTCGTAAGGATGTTATGTAGCCCATACTCCCTTGCATATGCACTGTGCTGTTATGGTTCCCTGGCCTCAAACTCCACACCACATACTGTGCTATAGCAGATAAAGATATGTCTATATTAATATCCCTCGTTTTCTTATTTACCATTATTATTAGTATCTGTTTATACAAATCACACAGTCTCCACTAGAGAACTTGGAAATATACTGTTCCTTTCTTGTAAATGTCGTTGTTTTCAAATAACATGGAGCAAGGGGGTGTGAAGAAAACAAAAAAGATAAAGAAAAGAAACAGGATACAAGGCTAAGAAAGAGTGAGGAGGAGGAGTGGAACGTGAGGAGGAGGAGTGGAACGTGGGGAGGAGGAGTGGAACGTGAGGAGGAGGAGTGGAACGTGAGGAGGAGGAGTGGAACGTGAGGAGGAGGAGTGGAACGTGGTGCCACTACAGCAGACAAAGACAGGGAGGGGGTTGGAGAGGGGGGGCCCACTTGTACTCTTGCATTCATTACAGAACTGATTGCACTTATTGACAAGTAACAGGAATAGTGTGTTGCAAGGGTGAAATCTACCCAAGAACGGGTCTGGAAATGCAGTGATAAAACCGAGACAGTTTGTGAAGGGGTTTGTGTCTTCAGTAAACGGCAGACAGACAAAAACAGACAAGTGGCTCCACAAGCAAAAGAATAGCCAACACTAAGTGATGCATATGGCAAGGTAGTGTGACATTTTCTTTAGAAGTTAAATAAAGAAAAAAAAAATGTAAATTATGAACCATATTCTAATGAGTCCAAGCAACTACACTATCCGGTCTAACGAAATTAAAACATTAAATACAGTCAGCACCCCATCAGTGATTTGCAATCTCAGAAATGAAAACATGCTAGAATAGCCAGGAACTGAATTGAGTCCAAAGTCAAGTGATGCCCATTTTGGACTCTGATAGGTTTCAGAGTCAGTCACTCGATGATGTGTAAATGGGAAAAGTGGAAACCCAGTGTCAAATGTTCTGTGTAAGCCTCAAACAGGAAGAGAATGTGTCAGGGGTAAACAAACCACAAATCTCAGTGCCAGGAGGAGGAAGAGTGGAAGGAAGATATACACAGAACAGAGAGTTGTGGGTTTTAGACAGAGAGAAAAATAAGATAGAGAAAGGGAGAAATAAACAAAGTGAGACAGTGAGAGAGAACAAAGAGACACATAGACGAGAGGGATACTAGGATTCAGGAATACGACTGTGGTACTCCAAACCCTGGCCTATAAAGGGGCTTACCTGAAGGTGTTTGGGAAGGAGGCATATTTGGGCCCATGGGGTAACTATAACCCCCATATGGGTATGGACTGGGGTATGGCGCATTAGTGGAGCCAAACTGCCCAAATGGTGGGCCCTGTGGAGCAGGAAATGTAGGCTGGGTAGGGTATGGGCATGCAGATGGGCCAAAGGCAGGGCGGGGAGCAGGGTACCCTGTGGATGGGGGAAAGGGTGTACACTGGCTAGGATATGGCTGAAATGCAGCGGAAGGGTTGGAGGGGACTGCTGCAGAGGCCGGAGTGGGTTGGTTTGGAGGAGAAACAGGATATGGGGAGTAAGGTAGGGCAGAGCTGGATGGGTTGGCGGACACGCTGGGTTTCTGTTGTGGCTGTTGCTGGGGTTGCTGCTGTTGCCACGGTGATAGCGATCCAGTGTCCGGATTGGAGCACGATTGTGATGTCATGCCAGTGTCTCCAACTCCTAGGTTTTTCTGGCGGAGGATCTCCTGCAGCTTCTCGATGCACACGCGTCTTTTGTGAGCAAGGCAGCGGAGAGAGTGGAAGCGCTCAAGGAAGGAGTCAAGTGACAAGGAACCTTCCAGAAACTCATCAGCTAGAGCCTGAAAGAAAGGTGAGAGACTGAACTTGATCCATATACAACTGAATTTGCAGTTAAAAACATTCATTTTGACAAGGATTTCAAATGTTCATCCTGACCAACCTACTCAATATCTGTTTATATTCACTTAAACATAGATTGTAAAGTATAAAGTATGGTGACAAAACCCCACGAAAAACACCATCCTTGAGAAATCACTTACCTCTGACTCTGCCTCTGTGCTGGCGCCCTCTGCCTGTAGACGAGAAAGCAATCCTTCAGGTGACACCTGTCCCATGATCCCATCTGAAGGAAAAGAACAAGTGAGGTTGAGATACGGTGAATCACAAGAGGGTTAAAAAAATTGAGAAAGAAATACACAAGTGTTTAATAATATAAAATAAAATAAAAAAAAATAAAATAAAAAAACCTATTTCACTCATACAATCTCAATCACAGTCCTAAGAACCTCCTGTTTGTTTTACCACAGGTAACTAAACCCAAAAGGTAATTATTAGCTTCTGCATTAAGATAAGCAAGAACACAAAACATCAATATAAACCCAATAGGCTAGAAAACCCCCAAAACTGGGAACACCAAGGCAGGTGGCTGTATGCTAAGGAAAAACATTTTAATTTTGGTTAGTTGGAAATGTTTAAGGCCAAGAAATAATGGCAGCTGGAGTGTACATTTATTAAAACACCACTAAATACTATATCAGTATCAACAATAAAAATGCCTGAATTATACAGACATACTGCTGTATTGATTGATTTTACATTTAGGAAATGGGACATTAAAAAAAACAATTACCCTATAGTTATTCACCACTCCAGTGAGGTCATGATAAGTGTAATTAGCTAACTAATTTTAATGGCTCTGGATATACATGGTGACTGTGGTCAACAGACACATGACCATAATTCAAATTAGCTCCTGCCCTCTGCACTTGCCCATAAAATCTAGTTGGTATAAAATAACAGCAAACACACAAGAAAGCTGGTACATCCAGGAATCACAACAATAAAATGATTTTTGTGAAGTTACTATCAGAAAAAAAAACACTTCTGACTTACACAAAGAAAAATTATACAGTGGCCAAAAACTGAATAACAATACATTACAACGAAACACACCAGACAAATGGCAAAGACATGTCATTAGTGAAACACAGTAGATACAGATTTGCATTTGGATATTTGGTACATTCTGGATAGTCTTATGTAAGAGGAGTTGCTTCCCAGATAAATACAAGTCACAAAGTTAAACTTTAGAGTTTATTAATGTGCTGTGATTAGTCACACGTGTTGACTGCTGGGAAAACTAGAAAACTGAAATAGAACACATCCAAGTGTGTTTGAAGACATCCGAGCACTAAATACAACACTGGTAGATACTTGGAAGTTTGGTACTCAGAATTAACGCTTGTAAAAAAAAAAACCAACCTAATATAGTCCTTTAATAATCTATAACCCAGACGTCTGTGCATGTGTGCAGAGTGACGTGTGAAGGAAGAAGCGAGTAAAGAAGAAAGCAAAAGAAAAACCAAGGCCTCAAATATCCAATATGACACACGTAATGAACATCATAAGGTAATGTCAAGAATTAAAAAGGTGAAAAGAAATTCCACTCCAGAAAGTGGCCTTCACGGAACTGGCACAGGGCCAACACGGATGACATAAGAAAGCAAACAAGACAGACTTGCTTTTTCCACACATTACTCCATACAAATTGGCCACACCTATGTACGAGACTGCAGTATTGGACAAACAGGGCTCTCTCTGTGTTGAGCTGCTGAGGACTGGTGGGAAATAAAACAACAACAACAACAACAACCATGTCTTTAAGGGTTGTATAAATAAGCAATAGCACAGAGAGGCTGAGGACTTTGTCCACTCCGTAAAGTGCCTGTGAATATTAACTCTGATCTTTTGATCAGTTTAACTGTAGTGTACCACAACAATTGTAGTTATAAACCCAACACAGGAGCAGTACACTGTAAATATGGTCAGTGATGGAATGCTTTTCCAGACACATGTACCTGGGTTATCTGCATATCTGAATAGGATTTCCATGTAGTACATTCAAAATCACAGTACAACAAAGGGACCTCTTTAAGAGACCTCATAAAACCACAATATTCCAGCACCACCTAATTTTAGCACAAGAGGGCAGGTTGTGAAGGAGCACAGTAATTTCTGTTCATCATGCTTGCTGTTATAATAATAGGTTTTTAAGATCAGAAACAACAGAATCTGTTCCACTTTCTTTCCATTTACCATCGAATCTTTAAAAATAAAAATAAAAAAAAATAAAAAAAATCATTTCTGTTTTCTTTACTACAGACTCCCATTTTGGGAAGTTTTGTTACAACTAGGGAACTGAACTGTATAAAATACTGTACAGTAAAGGTGTATTTAACTTTTACTCCTCATACTAAACTGAAGAAATGTCCACATTTACTTTTTTTCTTCATCAACAAATACTGTAATACATAGTAACTTGCTTAAAAATGTCAAACTTGACAGAATAATAAGTACACATGATAATCTAGCTGTCTGTGGATTTCAATGACTTTCAAATTGCCATATTTCTCTGACATGTTGGAACCCAAAATGTTCTTTGTTAAAAGAGGGTCAACTGTTTTTCCCCCCTAGGAAAAAGTGCTTTATCATGCCAAGCTATCAAGCTTTGATCAATCATAATATTTACTTAACAAGTAGCATTTAAACAGCTGACAAAGTTGCAAATACCAGTGATGGACTAGTCTAGTCTAGTGTTATCTGTGTTTGAATTGTAACATCAGGAACACAGTACAGCAATCTGGCTAAAAAGGTTACAAGGTTATAAATACACCCACAGATTGTGCACCTTTGTTACCAGTTGCTGATGACCATGTGAATGGCAAGAACTTACAGTTACTATTTTAGTGATGTGAAAATTCTGACCTTCAATTGCCAGGGAACTATCTGGAAACAGCATTCAGCCAAAATATGCTTGATATCAATGCATAAACCATTCACTACTACCATACCCTAGTCACTTAGTGATGTGATATTTTTGGATGAAGCATCCCTAAGTTCTTTCCTCCAACAAATGCCTTGCCATTCCACACCACTCTGTGTTCCCCTAAACTCTCATGCATCTACACTTCCATTTTCAGTCTTCCCGTGCTTTACCTCTATGGGCGCAGTGCTGTTTGTATTTCTCCCTCACTTCCTCCAGTTCTGTGTACTTCTCCACCAGCCGTTCTCTCTCACGCTCCAGCTGGGGTTTCATGTCAAGGTTTTGCTCAGCCAGGCTACGGTTGGACGCCAGAGCCATTTCCCTCTCCAGCTGCATGTTCTGGATCTATGAGAGGACAGGAAGTCAGAAATGACAGAGGAGACAATATTTAGAAATCTGTGCCCCAGCTGCACAGATCGAGTCCTTTTTCTCAATGTATTTTAGCATCACTGAAATCATATCAGTACTTTGTCAAGATAGCATGTAAGAGTGTAACAAACTTGAAAAAACAATAAAATTCACAAACACAGGACATGGAATTTGCAGAAAATTATTTTCTAATGGCCTTTGTGAAGAGCAAATAATAATAAATTATTTTAAAGGTTACCTTTCTTATTTTAATAAGGTTCATATTAATCTCCACATGCTAAAGAAAAAAAACCTCTCAAGATTATAGACTACATATATTCTCTGTCACCTGTTTATCATAGTTACTTTTGGCATCCACATCAAATCTTGTGTGTATTTCTCATCTTGTGCATGAATTAAAGTATGCAAGACAACATGATCATGTTTACCTGTGTGTGACCAACCTTCATCAAATCATCACCATAATCAAAACAACCTGTACTGAGTACTGAGTGGTCTTACAAACCTTTAACAGGAAAGAAGATTATCTACACCTATGGTTATGGCCTTTGGTTGGATCATATGCATTTTAGCTAATCTATTTATATCAAATAAAAAAATCTCATCATATTTGTCCTACTTTAACTAAAATACACACAACTGTGCTCAAGACAACAAATGTCATGGACCATAACTGACACATAGTTCCTGTTACCACAGTAACTTGGGGTATCTTGGAGTATCTTGGAGTATGTTGACTGAACTCCTAGATACTACATGCCTTCTAAAAGACATTATTTTGAAACAAAATAAAGACAGACATCATTACAAGTTTTAGTGCAGAAGCAGCAAATAATTTTGCTTTATTAAAAACATGAGGATGGACTCAACTTTCCATCCACCATAACAAGGTGACTCAACAAAATAATATTGATTGTTGAGCATGTCATGTTGGCCTTTAACTAATTTTGTTTTTATTCAAATCAAAGAATATATTTTTGAATTACAATGACCTAATTATCTAACCAGCAGCCCAACAAAATAATTCAGACAAACATAGGTCAGAATAAGGCATAGGGGAATTCAGTGAGACTCAAGAGTATGAAATCTTACCTCATCAGATTCCAATGCCATTGACTCCACCCGCTCAGAGTTATCCAGCAAATGCTGTAACTCGGATTGGTCGAGATCCTGAAGTTTCTCCATTGATTTGCCAGGACTGCTGTCAATCAGTAATTGATCAATTTTGCGGTTTCATCCCATATGTAACTAGTTCCAGTACTCAAATAACTCATTATACACACACACACACACACACACAAAATTGTTATTATTAGTACGCAGAATTTCTCAACGCATTATTGCCTGTGCATGTATCAGTCAAGTAACCGTTCTGGCTAGAGGAAAAACGATTTAAGTTTATAACTGGCTTCATAAACAGTATGACTGTGAATCAGCTCTGAAACCTTTTAAATATGTTACTGCCAACAAAGATTAAAGTTTACAGTGCTTGCCAAGGCTGATAAAGTCCTGTGCTCTGTGAAAAATAATTTAACAAATTATAAATCGGCATCAATACGCTCTTAAATAGTTTTTCCTCTAGCCATGTTTACGATAGCTAAAATAGAATGTCTGTGTAACAACAACTTGTGTAGCATTAGCTAGCTAACCAACTAATAATATTTTGATACGCTTACAGTATAAATCACACAAACACTTACATTGTGCTAGCAAATCAAATTCCTGGTGGTATGGAGCACATCGAAAAACATCCAACTTAATTGGAAGCCAGTGACGTAAAACGAACACGGAACCAATGTCCTCAGTTGTAAATAATAAACACAAGTCTTTGGCGTTTTACTCCTGATGAATATGCCTTTGATCAGTAAATCTGAAACCACTTGCCTGTTCCTCAGCCAGCTAGATAGCTAGCTAACCTAGCTAGCTACGCTCGAGTCTGATTAAAAGGCACTTGCTATCGTATCGTAAGATAGCTTGCTAGCTAACTTCGAGGGAAGCTTTCCACTACGCCAGTTAGCCAACATACAAATCCCCAATACGAAAACGTCAAGCGGAAGAGTACCTCAAAGGTTGCTCTCTGTGCAACAAATCACACGTCAAAATAACGACAGTAGCCTACTAGAATTTAAAATAGACAACAGAATATAACCTCTCTAGAGCGAAAGTTTCACTTCTTGCTGACAGATACCGCCGCCATACTTGGATAGATCCACTTGTGAGTCTGCTAAGGGGAATGTCAGAAATTTTAAACGATGTGATTTTAACTTAAATGAAAATAAAGCATAACTGAGTCGAAGGAAAATCATGATTATATGAACACATATATCAGTGTAGTGGGTAATATATACAATACATTCATTAAGGTATTACAATGACAACATGAAATGTTAACTACTGTTAATTGCTATGGTATCGTCTAATGTTCAGCTGACTCATGGGAAACCCCAAAGTGACAGGAATGTTCCATTTGCTACATGCCAGTAGGGAGGACACCAACACAGCTTTTGCATGAAAACTTTATAGCCACAAAGCCACAAAAAAATCTCTGTTTTTTAATTCTCGATGTTCGCCCTGTGTCTTAAGAATTAATGTTAACATAAGCAGTATCCCGCGTGCTATCTCAAAATTGTAGTTTGGTTTTCCAAAATAATAACTTCGTATAATTTTAGAGGAACGTTCTTGTTCAATTAAGACCATATAATAGTGAATGTTGACTTCCTTATTTATAAATGACAGAACACAAAACAATATATCTTATTTATTTCTTTATGTTACTGGTTACAGTTTTTATATTTGAGGTGTGTCAATGAAAATGAATATATGTAACTATACTAATGAATATAAAACCGCATATAATTAATATGCACAAGTCTAAAATCTCAACGTAGTCTATGAATAAAAATATAACCAAGTATAGCTATGGTTATAATTTCATGTGTATTTCCCAGAAGAAAAGTATGGACTATACAGGTATGTATTTGCATATCACAGTTTATAATTCTATGATCATTTCTGAAAGGTCAGGGTTTTAATCATTTGATCATTTAAAACAGTGTATGGAAAAAAAAAAAAACTAAAAAAAAAACCTCCAAAAGAGTCAAATGTTACAATTACTGAGTTATGCATGTATGATCATATATGTCATGTACTATTTCTTTCAGTTGCTTTTCAAACCTTTCATAGCTGAAAATGAAAGGAAGCACTGAAGAACTACAGCTGCCGTGTCATAAACAAAGAGCAACACTGCCAGTGCCTTGAAGTAATCCTGCAGGAAACAGAAAGATGTCATTTATAACCATGTAAAAAAAATCCCCAACACATCATGCTTTAAAAATATGGTAACATGATATGCTTAAAGTAATAAACTTAACAAATGCTCTCAGCATTTAGTGTAAATTTACTGTTACGGTTACTAAAATAGGTAATCACAAACAGACGCTCAAGCATAAACAGCAATGGTAACTCACAACGAAAATATCTCTGGGACAACTGCTAAAAGGGCCAAACGTGTTCAATTCCTCACAAGACGGCAATTGAATAATGTCGTTGACTGCATAGCCATATACAACAATGGCACACAATCCCACCAACAGGCCACAGACAGCAGAATAGAAGCAGTTTTTCAACTGAGAGAAAAAGAAAAGACAACTCAGTTAAATCACTATTCATAGAAAGCAAAACAGATTTTAGATGAGAGATTTTACAGCCCGAGAAAACATATGACAATTCATATAAAAACACCATACCAGCTGCCTGCTAGGAGATCTTTCACATGCGACTGCAAGTGATCCTCCAGTCACAAACTAGGCAGACAACGAAGACAGTTGGCACATGAAATTATAATATATACTGTACTTATGTATTTCTAATAACATGTTATATAAAACACAATCTGATTTTTTTAGGTGTAATAAAAAATATATAAGCAAGACCACTACAAATAGGTATTTGTAACATACCACTACTCCAACACAGACTGGGCACAGATACAGCAGACGTAGACTGATGCTCATGTAGTAAATTGGAATTCCCAGAAGCAATTGGAAGAGTCCAAGCAATATTATCAAAACCTGGAAAATTTGGTATTTTGATAACACATTTTAAAATACCATTACAGAAACAGTTAAATCAGCAATGGCAGAAAAACACTTTTTTTCATAGTGTCACTGCTGTTTGGGAAGTAAAAGTACCACAACATAATTTGTTTCTTTTCCAACCGATTACCATTTAAATGTAATCAATCACTCACCGCTACTGCCTCAGGATCATAAAACCTGAATGGACGATGCAGTTTGGGGTGACCAGTCCCTGCAGCCTCTGATTGGGGGATGGGCATCATCTTAAGAAAAAATTATAATAAATACATTTTACTGAAATTTACCCGTTTTGTATACTATAGAGAAACTGTATTACTGAGCAAAAATTATACATCAAAACTATCCTTAGATGTCACTCCATTTTTCAAAAATTATATTTCCTCACTTTTACCAAATCTTTTTCTCACTCTTACCAAATCTACCAGCATGTTTTGGCTCAGCCTTCAGACTTTAGTTTTAGGTCCAATAAATAAATAGGTATTTGACAGCCTTTGACTAATTGTACAGTGCCTTTGAAAACAGGCACATTTATAGACATACTCAGTTGTTAGACCAGTATTGAAGAAACCCAACCTTGATCCTCCAGTTTTTAACCATTACAGACTAATCTTTAATCTTAGACCACTAATCTTTAATCTTAGACCACTAATCTTTAGCCTTAGACCCCTAATCTCTAATAGCCCCTCTAATAATTGTACATGTGTAGTAACACATGAAGTCACTGCTTTACATAAGATGGTAACCTTTATGTCCAGTTATTCAGATGAGAAACAACTCCTTAAAATGTATTGAAGGTAAGGCGGAAAGATTTGTGTACCGCAGTGAAGCAAAGAGAAAAAATATGTATAATATCCTCAGAAATCTATCAAGTTTAATCCACCCAGTGCTGGTCTACACAGACATAGCTGTACCAGCTCCTACATGCTTAAAAGCTTGCTTAACTATACCTCAAGACACAAAGACGACATGCACCAAGACTCTTCTCTGGTGTGGCACCCAGGTGGTTGAATGAACTTTCACTGAGTCTGAAGTGAAAAGGCCTCTGATTGGGGGATGGGCATCATCTGACTTTTTCACTGAATCACTATGTATTCAGACATGCAAAAACAAAACAAAAGCGTTTCACTGTCATTATTTCCACACTAACCTGGCATTAGCGTGTTTGTATTCGTAATACAGGTGCTGGTCATAAAATTAGTCTATCATGAAAAAGTTGATTTATTTCAGTAATTCCATTCAAAAAATGAAACTTATATATTATATATAAGCTAACTTAATAAAACATATATTATATTTATTCATTACACACAGACTGATATATGTTTATTTTGGATATATGTTTTTTCTGTTTATTTCTTTTAATTTTGATTATTATAACTGACAACTAATGAAAATCCCAAATTCATTATCTCAGAAAATTAGAATATTGTGAAAAGGTTCAATATTGAAGACATCTGGTGCCACACTCTAATCAGCTAATTAACTCAAAACACCTGCAATGGCCTTTAAATGGTCTCTCAGTCTAGTTCTGTAGGTTACACAATCATGGGGAAGACTGCTGACTTGAGTTGTCCAAAAGATGACCATTGACTCCTTGCACAAGGAGGGCAAGACACAAAAGTCATTGCTAAAGAGGCAGGCTGTTCACAGAGCTCTGTGTCCAAGCACATTAATAGAGAGGCGAAGGGATGGAAAAGATGTGGTAGAAAAAAGTGTACAAGCAATAGGGATAATTGCACCCTGGAGAGGATTGCGAAACAAAACCCATTCAAAAATGTGGGGGAGATTCACAAAGAGTGGACTGCAGCTGGAGTCAGTGCTACAAGAACCACCACGTACAGACGTATGCAAGACATGGGTTTCAGCCGTCGCAATCGTTGTCAAGCCACTCTTGAACAAGAGACAGAGTCAGAAGCGTCATGCCTGGGCTAAAGACAAAAAGGACTGGACTGCTGCTGAGTGGTCCAAAGTTATGTTCTCTGATGAAAGTTTTGATGATAAATTTTGCATTTCCTTTGGAAATCAAGGTCCCAGAGTCTGGAGGAAGAGAGAAGCGGCACAGAATCCACGTTATTTGAGGTCCAGTGTAAAGTTTCCACAGTCAGTGATGGTTTGGGGTGCCATGTCATCTGCTGGTGTTGGTCCATTGT
>JAOXYF010000009.1:1600871-1647743 GCA_028565775.1 Sternarchorhynchus goeldii
TACTTTTCAGTTGGCCAACATTTCTAAAAATACTTTTTTTGTATTGGTCTTAAGTAATATTCTAATTTTCTGACATAGTGAATGTGGGATTTTCATTAGTTGTCAGTTATAATCATCAAAAATAAAAGAAATAAACATTTGAAATATCAGTCTGTGTGTAATGAATTAATATAATATACAAGTTTCACTTTTTGAATGGAATTGCTGAACTAAATAAACTTTTTCATGATATTCTAATTTTATGACCAGCACCTGTATTTCTTAAAATTGATCTATATGTTGTCACATGAGGATATATGTATAGATTACAAAGCACTCTTGTGACTTTGTCTGGACAAGACTGTCTGCCAAATGCTGTAAATGTAAGATTATCTACTGCTAACCTTCATATTTCACGAAATTTAGAAAAGATGGTAAAACAGCTGTTCGTTTTTATGCACCAAAATCTTAACATTACTGATAAAACATTAACTGTATTTGATCAATGAGGTTCTTTGGCGGCAACACAGTTATTCTCTAGTGCCACCTTCTGGACAACTCTGTCTTAAAACCGATGCGATTTCGAAACAAAACTAGTCATCACAGTCCACTACACACTTTTTGATTTTCGGATAGAATGGTTTACTTACAGAATTTATGATAGCTTACTGATAGAATTTGTCAGTCATCGTGAGCTTCAAAACATTTAACTCCAGTGCAGTGTCATTATAGATCTTATGGGAGTGATTCAAATTGAACGGGAACGGTATAAAAGTATCGGAGGGTTCTAAGCATTTCCACTTAAGTTGTCTCTCTGATTATACGTATATAACTAATATCCTTCGACATTTGCAAAGGCTCGAACAGCATTAAAACGGTTGATAATAAAGCAGAATAAAGAAGGAAATGAGTGGTTCAGCAAATAAAAATTGACATCATCTTTTTTTTCATATGTGCATGCATGTGTTGTAAGCAACTGAGAGATAGTGATAGTGGTTTATTTTCAGTCCAGAAAATGAACCCCTTTATTTGCTGAAGATACATTTTCAATTGTAAATTAAGATTCTATCTCAAAATAATAGCTTCCAGCGTGCCAGTAAAGTCCTGGAAGAAGCAATGGCCAGAGTATTAAGTGCTGCTATATTAAACAACGTGAGTTTATTTATCATTCCGCGGACAAGAGGAAAATTCGAGATAAGTAAAAATAAAATAAAATAATAAAAATGTTATGGGGGAGACCGGGGGATTTGACACGAAACGTGTCCAACAGATGTTATGTGTTGCGGGGGCACCGAAGAATCCGTGCCCGCGGAATTTTGGAGAGCACGCCACAATAAGCCTCTCTGACTTAAGACTATAAGACAATAAGGTTTTATCAAGTGTTCCATCAAAACGTATGCGCTTGCTCACTAAGATACCAAAGAAATTAGGAAAGGACTACGAACAAAGAGTTAAAAGTGTATAGTGAACTCAAGTCCATTTGCACCCACTAAAACAGTGGGTTGGACTCCCCGTGTTGTCTTAGAGCAAATTTACCCATCCCTCCCTATCGTTACTCCCTTCCCCCAACGCTTGCCCCATTTGTTTTTCCAAGGAAAGCAGAATATAAAGTAATATGTCACAGTCTTGTGAGAAAAACGTGCTGTATATTGACTGCACAAATTGGGGGTAATATCGTGTTCGCTTACTTGTGGAGCCTACATCGTTATTACAACATCCTAGAGTAGTCTATTAGAATTTCAAAACAAAATTGCCTGATATGTTTTGTTTTTGTTATTTAGGATACATTGACAGCACCGACTTACCTTGACGGAAGCAATTACTCTTGTCTCTGTAATTAGGACACTACTCCAACTGCGCAGATGAAGAGAACAGAATTGAAGTGTCCTAGTATAAGTTAGGAGGGGGCTGGAGGGGCGAATTTTTGCTAAAGGGGGAAAAAAACGGGCGGGACATAGTCTACAAGTACATATAAAAACCTCGGTATAATTGTAGCGGAAAGTTTCAAGGAATTTAAAATATTACACCCTTTTTTACATTGACGTTCAACTTGAAGGTAGGATACTGGTGTAACTGCTGCTGATAAAACTGAGGATGTCACAAACTATATTTCGTGATAACAGATATGCCATATTTTCTGTTTCCGAGCAAAGCTTTCGCAATGCGCTGTTGACATAGCCTTGTTTGACTCTGTCCACAGCAAGAAACGGATTTGTCCTTTCAACGGATTTTTAGTTTACGTGAGTAATTCGGCTTTTTCATTACATTAAAGACAACCTTGATGAGTCATTCGACAACTTATACCTAAATTGAGGGTTTTTTTTAGCACACTTATTATGTTAACGTATTATAGTGAAAATTGGCCCCATTTTATTCCCAATCTCAACCATGTGGACAAATAAGTGGACATTCACTTTAATCTTCAAAGCCTCTCATTTATTAATAGCATATTTGGTATCCCGTTACCAAGACTCACGATAGGTTAAAAGCATGTATTCGAATCAAATGATCAAAAACCCATTTTATTTCCAACTACGTGAAAAAAAAAAAAAAATCGGGACCAGTTAAGATAACCTTTTCTGCCTTATACACAGGGTTGGATGGGTAACTTTAAAAATATATTCCGTTCCATTTATAACCGAATCCAAAAAAAAGTACTGTATTGAAATAACCTAAATAATAACCTGATTACCCTGCAGTGGGTTACTTTTTGAACCCTTTTTAACGAGTTGAAGAACAATGATCCACTACAGCACCAGCTAGTATGACCACCAGATTCCCACAAGTTCCTGTATTGTGAATGCAATTCAATTCAGTTCAGTTTTATTGTTATTCATAATATGCAGGCAAATGTTTAAACGAAAGGAGGGCACAGCATCACCCACCAAGACACACAGTATAAAGGTACACATGCAGCAATATAAAGCTATTGAGTGGGTGTCCAAAAGTCTGTGAGACAATGGTGCAAAATCTCTATTTGGGGATTCGGGTGTAGTCAGTAGTTTATAGTCAGGACACTTGGTGGTGGGTAGGTTTAGATGTATAACAGCTTGCAGGAAAAGTGTTTCTGAGCCTGGTTGTTCAGGATCTGAGATTGCTGTAGCACCTCCCAGAGGGCAGGAGGGAGAAGAGGCTGTGGTTGGGATGACTGGGATCTCTGCTGATGCTGAGACCTTTGCATATGTACTGTTTATGATACATGTCTTTTATAGCAGGGAGCTGGGTACCACTGATGTGCTGGGCTGCCTTGATGATCCTCTGTAGGGCTTTCTGGTCTGTTTATGTGAGGTTGCTGTTCAAAACTGAGATGCAACTGGTTAGGATGCTCTCATTGGTACAGGGGTAGAAATTAGTGATTAGTTCCATTAATAGGTTGGCATTTCTCAGCCTTATCAAGAAAAGCGTTCTTGGGCTTTCTGTACTAGGTAGTGGATGTGTGTAGTCTATGACAGATCTGCAGTGTTGTGGATTCCAAGAAATTTGAAACAGGAGACATGCTCCACTTCAACCTTATTGATGCAGATGGGTGAGTGGCTGCAGTTAAATTTTCTGAATTTCACAGTAAGTTTCTTGGTCTTCTGTACCATTCAGAAGAAGATTGTTGGAAGAGCACCATGCACAATTTTGTCTCTGAAAGCCTTGCTAATTTTAAAAAACTTTAAATAAAATAAAAATATTGTAGACCAAATATGATTATTGGCAGTTTATAATGGATTATTGGTAGTTTATAATTTTGACCTTCATTCATTATTCGACAATCAAAGGCTACTCAAAGCCCTTTAACAAAACTGCAGTGAACATGGCCTGGAAATAGAACAGATTAGATATCAATCTGAGATAATTTCTGCACAATAAGTAAACTCCATTGAAAGTAAACTTTACTGCTGTTATTTAACTAAACCAATGTAGCCTCTTCCTGTCATTAATATGGACAATATATAGCTGGAAATGCTTTTCCTCTGGACTGATCTGGTTAGCAATTGCCTGTGTTACAGTTCAAGTAAATTCACTGCTTCCTTCTAGTTTCCAGTTAAATGTATGTCAGTAGTATAAGTTTATGTTGGTTGTTTGTTGTATAAGGGAGCTGAAAAAGCAAATTCAATGTTCAGAATGGTATCCATGGTTGCTAAGTAGCCAAACCTCTGCATTCTGAAATAACTGTTACTTAGTAAATAATTGTAATGAATTAAATAGTAACAACGTAAATAATTTCTTATTCTAGGAATGTCCTTTTGTGAGATTTTTGTTATTCTGTAGTGTCTTGCTCATATAATACGGTCGAAACTTTAGTAGAGGACCCTGTTAAGATTCTGCTCTTTTTTCGTGTTAAATGTCAGGCCCTGAGAGAGAATGGCAGTGACAGTGTCGAGTGATTTGTCTGTCAGAGTAAGTTCAGACCATAATGAGGAAAAATTAATGGACAAACATGAGGCACTGAAAGAAAGTTTAAAGAAGGGACAATGCAAAGAAATTGGGGTAAGTGACAAAATACCGTTGTCAGACCTGCACTCTGTCTACATTTTAAAAGTTTTCTTTTAATGTATACAGTTACACACACAATGATTAACATATGTTAAAAATTAAATACTTTTTGGGGGGTTTTAATAAGGTAGCCCTGAAGCTACCTTTTTGACTTTCGTAGTGTGAACCCTCTGTTCTGGAAGTGCTTTGTCTTTCATCTGCTGGCAGTTAAAGGTAAATCAAAACTTACCAATTTTTCTCTGTTAGATCTCTCAGGTGATGCTGGGGTTTCTAGTCATATCCTACTCTATGCCACTGCTGTCAGCTGAGTTCACAGAGGTTCTTACATTTGGTGTACCATGGTGGAGTGGCTTATCAGTAAGTGAAAACACATTTGAACACTATCACTTACAGCTTAAATTATAGCAGATCTATAGGAGCATAATATCTATGAAAGTTTTGTTGTGCAAATACTTATATTTGTTTTACAAATAATTGAATTAACTATATTTCTCCCTACTACCACAGTATCCCCATGCCTAATACTAGTGTACATATTGCACACAACTTATGAATATCTTAGGAAGATGTGACATTTATTAACAATGAATGTTGAAACATTCAAATTAATGAAATTGCTAATTTGACAAACAAAAACTGACATGACATACAGAATTGTCAACTTAAATATATATCACAAAGGTGCACTGTGTGCATTTAATGCAATCATTATAAGGTCTAGAATATTTCTACACCGAGACTACCTTTAAATTGAGTAATTTTTGTTATACCCTACTGTAAGTGTAGGCCTACCAAAATGACATTCAAGACATTGTTAATGTTAAACAATGCTTAATCTTCCAAACAAGCTGAACTATTCTAGATGACAAAACGGCTAAAAAAATTGTAAAATTAACTTTGCACATGCACATAAAATTTTGCTAAAGCCAGGTACTTTTTTCAGAGGAATATAATACATCAACCCAAATTATCACAGTCAGATCATATAATTGCAAACAGTCATTTGAGCATATATATTTTCCTAAATTATAGGAAAGTAAATCAAGTATATTGTACTAACTCCTTTACAGTTATTAATAGGCCTCCCTGTAATAACTTCAAAATGTCACTTTTTTAAATGTTCATTAATAAAGTAATGACCAGAAGTTAACACAGTTAAAAGTCCTGACTCCACAAAGATATGTGCGCACATATATTTAATCACAGGCAAGTTAATCACAGGAATAGACGCATGCAAAAAGGGTAGAACGGAGGAGATAACCCCACCCTAATATGCAAATAAGTTATGCTGGGAGCCAATAGAGTAGCTGCATTGCGACAGGGTGAAAGAGACTGATGATCTGAGATCTTTTATGGTAGATGTTTTTCAGATTCAGCATTAGTTAGCGCTTTAAAGCTACCTAACAGTGAAAACAAATTGTCATTAATAACTTTAAGTTAATCATGTTTACATTAGACTAAATGTTACCAAAATAAGAAAAAATGTACCATCTGAGTTTGTCTTTCCATTATCCAAAAGAGGGAAGTTTGTATTCAGTTATTTAGCATTAAGCTTGAGTTGCTTTATCTGGTTACTGGTATTCAGGGTTTCTATTTTTTGGCAGGGTGTGTGCAAAAATAAGCACCACTGATTGGGCACAAATTACGTCTCATCCCCACTGCCCTGCCCCAGTTCTGATCCATCACTGAAGTACAACAAATGCATAAATACATTTTACAACAAGTTTACTGAGAGAAGTGTTGCAAAAGTTGAGACAGGCAAATTTGAAGTTGTGCTGTCATGTTTAAGAGGCTGAGAGATTAAATTTCTGATTGTAGACCCAAAACTTCATTAGTGTCCAAATAAATATACTTGTATTTCTCTTAACATTTGTTTACACATTTATGACTTTTTCTCTTTGACTTTTAAAAATATAGTTGTCAGAATATTTTCTACAAATTAAAATTTGGAGAAAATGTATTTTTAAAATACATGTTCTTATGTCAAAAATCCAAGTACAAATTTTATTTTACAAGTTCTCACATTAAAAATACAAATACTTTACTAGTTCTCAGGTCAGGTTAAACAAGTTGTCAACTTTTGCAATATAATTACTGCATATTAAATAGCAATTTTATTAATGTAGCTAGCAGAATTATCTAAACTTAAAGTTTACTGATTGAGTAACTGTTAATAGCTTAAATTTCTACTGTTGAACTTTTTGCATAGTTTTTTTTTATTTTATTTTATTAATATGTGATTTTAGTGTATCAGAGAAATACTCATATCAGAATATTGTTAATTCACACTTCTCCATTTGTCTTTTTTTCTTTTCAGTTTGTCATTGCAGGAGCTGCTACTTTAATAATGGAAAAACGTAACAGTATAGAGATGGTAAGTTAGTATGGATGAGACCTTGACCCATTGGTTCAAATCAACTTTGCTTGAAGTGCTGGCGACAAGAATAACGAAGGGGATGATATTTTATTTAGCTGCTCCTCAAATTCACATTACATTTAAGAAAGTCCTCGACACCCACATTCACTAGAAAGAAGTCAGTGCTAGGATTGAAAAGAAGAAGTTCAGAAAAAAGGGTTTATATCCTTTTTTGTCAAGCATTATGGGTTTAAATATTTTTTGATTAAACAACCATTAAACAATCATTTTTTGTTGTTGGAATTTTTATTTTCATGAAAAAGTAATATAACTTGCAAGCTCAGCTAATTTGCAATGGCAGCCATTGGTTACGCCATTTTAGAGGCATGGCCATACCAAATATACGTTTCCACATAATCTTAGTGCCATTTTAACAGATTGTTTGGACAGGCATCTGCAGCAAGCTTTCAAAAAGTGGTGGGGGTAAAAATACACATATGGTTCAAACTACCATGCCATGAAAGCAAGACAATACTTATACTCTGTTTTACAATATAGTATTGTAATGAGCTTCTGAGGTTCCAACTCAAATTAATGGCAGAGGGTTTTTACAGACTCATATCCCTGTGTAAACTCAATTCATAACCCTTGCTTTGTCCTTTGCAGCAATAACTCCACCCCACATCCTCAGTTCCTTAGATTATTTCCTATGCCATGTGATACATGTGGCCAGAAGAGGATGGGCTCCCCCCTTGAGTCTTGATTCCTCCTAAGGTTTCTTCCTCATGCTTTTGGGGTTTTTTTCCTAGCCACTGTCGCCGTTGTCTTGCTCACTGGGGGCTTGGACTCAGACATTTGTAAAGCTGCTTTGAGACAACATCTGTTGTAAAAGGCGCTAAATATATATATATATAAAAACTTGATTTGATATGATTTGATACATTAACACACTCATTTTTTTATTTACAAATGAAAATGAAAAAGAGGTGGGTGAAAATAAACTTCTGTCTGTTTCCCCCTTATAGGTCTTTACATGCTTGGTAATCACAGTGGTGACTGTATTCATCTCTATCATTGCGCTGATCCTCTACATCACTGACATGATAAACCACCCAGAAACTGAGTGCAATCCACACAAAAACCTCACATGTGACGACAGACATTTCGCCACAGTACGGTTGAGATTATTGTGCCCAGCTGAACCTCTACATTCTATAATTTTTCGCCATTATAATGCATGAGAAAGCATAACCCATGCCTGAAATATGATTTTAGTTGTGTTTTTACACACTGAAAACTATTTGAATCTATGAGGATTGTTCCTTTTTTTTCCCCCACAGATGTTCAGATATGAAATTAAGTCCATTCTCGTGTGCCTGTACATGGTGCACAGTAGCATCTCCTCTACTTTCTCATTCATTCTGTACAAAGAACGGAGAAAATTTCACAACTACTCGGTAAGAACATAAAATACATCTTGTTTAATCATCTGTGCCACTTTGTCAGTTTGTAACCAAACCGTGTTGATGAGGTGCCAGACCGTACTGACCAAAGGGTTGGGCAACTTCCAGAATCCAAAGTTCTCTGTCCAAAACCATCAGTAATAACCATTTTTTTTATTTTTGTTTATCATTAATTTACAAAAGACCTAAAAATTCTCAGTGAGACTGCTTGCAGTGTTTGGCCTGGTGTGTAAGGAAGGCTATTTACAAACACCTACAAATGGAAAAGACTGGCCATTGCTTTTAATGGGATAAATATGGGCTCCACTAGGAGTCAGAAAACAATGGTTTAGTCATGCTTGGTTTTGTTTGCATGCTTTGATGGCATGGTGTCTGAGTGTGAGAGAGAACATAGCTATTGCGAGTCTATCCACCTGGTCCTTATGGAATATTATGAACATTTTGATACAACAGACCTGATTTGTGTGGGAAATGTGGTTTAAAAAGGCATCTTGTAAACAAAAGCATTGAATTCTATAGCACATTTGAATTTTTAATAGAAAACATTTTATCATAAATATTTTATGAAGCACTACGTTATGTAATCTTCTTTTGCACCCATATTGTATGTGCCTTAAAGCAAAACTCACAATTTTTTTCTCTTTCTACTTAAAGCCTGTGATCTGAAGATGTCTCATACTGGCTTTGGACTTCTAGCAACCATTCACCACAATAAATACATCATCAGATCATCTTAAATATATTACTTGGTATTATAAAGAGTATACTGAAATGTATCTTTAATTCTATTAACATTTTCTAAACTACGTACATTACATAACCCCTAATAAAGTTATACATGGCATTATGAAAGAGTTACATTTCGGCTCTAAGGAAGTTCTCGGCCTAAGAGGCCTATTGTTTTTCAAGTTTTCTTGCAGACAGCGAGAGCTTTGTTATACTCGATCTTGCAGCTGGTGGCCTTTAAACCAAAATTGCTCCTTTAGGACTTCTCTCTCACGATAACAGAAATACTTCTGCCTCTTTAATAGGAAACAGTCTACATTGTTGAGGTAGTCTGTCATATAGCTAGTAATCTTTTTAATTACCCCAAATTAATGTGTAACTTTAAATCCCTGTACAAATAATCACCTGCATGTTCTTTTCTTAAAACGTAACTACAATATTTAGAGAATGTTTATGTTTTCAGTTTTTGGTATGAACATGGACATGATTTGGATGTATGCATGCAAACATTGTGAGGAAAAAACATGAACATTCCAGGGCACTTATATTTTCATGTTTTATGTGTTGCAAATCTACATAATTTGTTTTTAGAATGTTATCTGAGTGTTGCTTTAAGGTTGTCCGATAAAGTTTTCTTTATAAAAATATGTTTGAACAATAATTTAAATGTTAATTTTCCCTTCCAAGTTTGATATTTTTATTGTTAATACACAGATAATGCAAACATATAGAAAAGTTTAGGCAGTTTATTACACCCAGGGTGAACCCAACTGTGACGGCTGGAGTGACGGAACAGAGGCAGGCGCTACGGGGAACATGCTTGGGTTTATTAGCAGGGTTGCCAGTGGCGCACAAACAACACACACAAACGTAAAACGATCAGCAAAGAGCGATAAAGCAGATAAGTCCGGCTTCACCGGCAAGGCTGTCTTAAACAAGAGCTACTTGCATACAAACAGAACACAGCGTGTAGGCAGGTCAGAGGCTGTGGTGCAGTTCACAAGCGAGGCCAATGTACAGCAATGAGTGTTGACGCTCTTAAGTAGTCCCTGGCTTGATGAACGCCAGGTGCGTTCAATAAGCAGGAGATTGAGCGCGAACGAGGCTTGATTCGGTGGGCGTGGTTTGGGAGATCGGTATCCGACGAGACGTGACACCAACAGTTAAACAAAGCTAATAAGTGACACTGTATTTCACTACTGTAACTTATTTGTAGCATAAGCAGCCTGAGACGCTTATTAAACACTTTTTACATAGCGGTGTGTGAATTCTAGAGCTGCAGAACTCTTGAAATTGACAACTGATACTGATGATTGATAGTCTGTCTCCCATGGTATAGCAAATAGTGAAAGTGAAAGGAAAAGGTTTTTAGGAAAATAGTACTTAGTCATTCTTGTATTCACAAAAAAACAACAACAAAGATTAAATCTCCATAATTGTTTTTTCTTGAATGTTAAGAAAGGTTTGAACTCACACTCATTGATAAAGTGAACACTTTTCAGGTGTACCAATCAGGAGCCTTATAACACTTAATCTTTGTAATTAATGCCAAAACAACCGCTGACTGGAGGTTGCAAGATCATGTTTGAGCACAGCAGGCAAACTGCAGAAAAAGTACATTATCCTGTACACATTAATGTCTTTCGGTCTTCTGCATACGTCTGTCACCTTTCAGTGCTTGATGAATCATGTGCCCTCTTTGGTGGCTCTTTACAGCAGTCTGCTTCTTGGATCAACAACACTGAAGGAGCCAATTTTATTCATATAGCACTTTTTACAACACAACTTGTCACACAGCAGATTTACAGTTGCCTATGTCCACATCCCTAATAAGCAAGCCAGAGGTGAAAGTGGCAGGAAAAACTCCCTATGCGGAAATACAGAAGAAAGCTTGGGAGGACCAAGACACAAGACGGAGCCCATTCTCCTTCGGGGGCCCAGCTATTAAACAGTACATGCTTTATTATATTACGTTTAGTCCAAGTAGCCATTCCAGCTAATCCACTGGGTCTAGGGTGCATCTGATTAGATGGGGTATATATAGCAGCATCAGTACATCTACTGACGACACTAGGACATTTTCTGGCATTATATTAGATGCTCTGTCACAGATAAGCAGGTCTAGTCCAATTAGCATCATCTCTGCAGTAACATGCAAATAATACTGAAAGATGTCAGTAGATCTGCAAAAATGAAGAATGCATAAGCAGTCCATATTCAGTAGACTTGCCAGTGGAAGCTGAAAGACTGTTCCATATATGAGGTTTGTTATGAGAAGGCTCTTACTAATTCTATGAAATAAGAGATATTCTGCATTTTGAAAAGGTGAGGCAAATTATAGAATACAACGAGATCACTCAGATATTGTGGGGCTATACCATATAGAGCTACACACGTCAAGAAGAGAATTTTGTGGTCATAAAAGAAAAGAGATGCATCCTTTATCAGAGGGTATTAAAAGATGATTAACTACTTTTGTTAGCATAGCTTCCTTATTGTGATGTGAAATCTCATTATAACATTCTCATTCATGCAAGGAAAGGAGCTGACCAGCACAGCTGCGTGCTGCTGGACTTTGTCAAAGATTTAACTTCACCAACTTTAAGCACAAAAGAGATAGCCATTTCATTACATACAGCTAGCATTACTATGTTCTTCTGGGTATTTGCTCGCCAAACATGCGAGGTGCGTATGGCAACAGTAGTGTGGTTGACCATTGTCTGCAGGATGGAGTCTGATGGGACGTTCCAGAGGTATAACTACAATTGGGCACACCTGCATCTTGTTTGGGTAACTCACTCAAACTTTGTGTATTTTGTAGTAAGCACCTCACCATGGAGAGATTTTCCGGTGACAATTTCACTTTGCCAGACTAAATTCCTTGAGAACTTGTTGTTTAAGCCCTCCTGATTTATGTGAAATGAAACACTCATTAGCCCCAACAAACCTGCTTCACCAAGATGATCCTGAGGCATATGTGGAGCTGTCTGAATGTGTCACCACAACAGGTAGAAGGCCTCCAAGCAGTTAGGCAGCTTGTTTGTTGCCACTGCTCGCTGGCCGGGCACAAGTTGACGCACAACAGCTCCCAGTCGATTTACAGCTTGAGTGAATGTGGCCAGACCCCAGAACAACAGAGGTTTTGTTCCCTGCCTCTAGAGGAGTTCAGCCAGCCATTTGTATTCATGTAGCAGCTTCACGACAGCTGCAGGTGCTGGTTACATTCATGGTGTGATATGGCAACAGTAGTTGACCTAGCAGTTTTGGAGCAATTCATCACCCATCTCCTGGACAAAACCGCAGAATAGGTGCAGTGCCACTGCCCTGACAGTCACATTCTGGCATAGCCCAGGGCAGAAGCTCTCCCCCGCTGTCCCCCCAAACCACCACCCACCCCCTCCCACGAGAGCACTGGACACACTCACTCCCTGTATCCGACCCATGAGCTGTTAACTAATTTTTTTGTTCATTTTCCACTTATTATTTGGATTATCAAACAAACATGAAAAGAATACATGGATTCTACATGGACCATCACAAGTTATACCATTGTCACCCCAATGTCACCCCACTTTCAGATATGATTGTCTCTATGCCTTCTCCAGTACCCTTCCACCCAGAGAAAGGACCAGATACACAGAACATCTAAATCTAATTGGACTTAGCACCCTTGTCTATCCAAAATCAGTGCAGGAAAACTGCCCCACAATGTGGCCAGCTGTGATTTTTTTTACCTGAATAGCTGAATAACATTAGCTAACAATGTGATCGAAATCCTTACGTCTATAGCCTACTGTTGGGCTGCAATTGTAATTATACACAGGATAAGATGGAGAGGAGTTTCAGCTGACTCACTTCACATGAGACACCACAACATCCCTTTGTCGGTTTCGCCGAAATAAAACCACAACACCTCCTGAAGGCTCAACTGGTGATAAATCTCTTATAATGAAGTAAGTATAGGCTGAATCGTGGAATTCCTAAGTGCGATTTGTTTGTGGATTTTATTTCAATTTAGTTTGTGTCACTGAAATTGTTACAATAAGCTGCTGCAAGCGTATATAAAAATACAGTATGACAGACTTTCTTCTTCAATGGGTAAAACCAGTCAACCAAAATATTTCGTGGGTCAAACCTTTCCAAGAAAGGGGTCATTTTCCCAATGCTGGACATTAACACTTGGAAATGTTAGATCTTACCATGCAAAGCTAAAAAGCGGTAGTAAAGATTCCGAATGACAGATCTCTATTATTTCCTTACCTGCTGTACTTCGAATGTCAATTCTACATCTGATACCAATTTCTAATCCCTTCGGCATACAATTCATATTTATGACGCCTTTTAGCCTCGTTTTGCATCTTGCATCGCGGCTATTAAATCTTGTTTGTCATGAAACCGCAAGAGTGTTTTCGCAAATTTACAGTTGCTTCCCTCGCATGGGCGTGGCCTAAAATACGCTGTCTCCTCATAAAAAGCTACTTGAACTGTTGCAAAATGTATTTTAAAGTTCCAAATTTAAGTTATTTCAATATATTGTCAAAGAGCGAGACCCCCTGTAGCGAGATAAAATGTGATGTCAACATAACTAACGGATGACGTAAATTTGCACTTTCCCGCTCCAAACACAAGCCCCGCCTTATTGCCGACGTCTATTCTAAACGGTTATAGTGAGATGGCTGAACGTCATTTTGCTAGAGATACTTGTCTTTTCAAATTTATTTCTTGCCGGTCTGTAACAGTCTGTCTTTTTTCTCACTTAAACAGACATATTGCTGTCGTCTCCGTTCTCCTTTACTGGCGTTTACAAAGATCACTTTAACTAATGGCAAACAGCTGTCTAAATATGCTAGCTAGTTGTGCTAGCAAATAGTCAATAGTTGGTGCTAAGCGTTCACTTGCAACGAATGCTAGTTTGTTGTCTCTATGCCCTTAAAATATTAACATTAACTTTAATAACTGTTTATTAGAAGCAGAATGATGCTAATAATAGAGTGCAGAGATGATGATAATTGGACTAGACCTGCTTATCGGTGACAGAGCATCTAAGATAATACCAGAAAAGTAGATGTCGTCAGTAGATGTACTGATGCTGCTATATATACCCCATCTAATCCGATGCACCCTAGATCCAGTGGATTAGCTGGAATGGCTACTTGGACTAAATGTAATATAATAAAGCATGTACTGTTTAATAGCTGGGCCCCCTGAAGGAGAATGGGCTCCGCCTTGTGTCTTGGTCCTCCCAAGCTTTCTTCCGTATTTCTGCATAGGGAGTTTTTCCTGGCACAGTGTAACTAGCTGTATAAACCTAATGTGCATGATGGCATATCTTCTTTTTTTTTCTTGTTAGGGATGGAGAGATCACCTGAAGTGGATCTGACCCTCCAGCCCATCATTATAGGGGGAGTTGTGGTTCGAGATAAGAGGTTCTTGTGTTGGCTGGGTAAATCACTGGAGCTGGGTTGGCTTCAGAACAAAGACTTTGAGGCAAGAGTGGGCTTAATTACTGAATCATGCTCTGATAAGATAAACAACATATCGAGTATGTCTGTTAAATACAGATATTGTTTGCTAGTACAGGAGAAAAGCACTACACAATCTTAGTTTCATAATCCATCTCATCATTTTGTTTCTCTAGTTACCAGCACAACTGAGGAAAACAAAGTGGCAAGATGAAGTGAACTGTGATTATAGACATGAGGTGTTGATTTGAGCTGTAGATCACAAAAAATATGCATATATCTATTATGCTGCTGCTATAAATAAAATGTACATATCAACCCTATGCAGTGCTAAATAGTGGTGCAAATCTGTTACCCTGAAGAACTTAGTGTGTACACCTTGCTCTAATTTTCTGATTCCACTGAAAGTCTTGATTAACTAGAGCAGTTCTTAGGATTGGAACAGAACTCTGCAGGGTGATGGACTGGAGATAGGCACCTTATTAGATAGGGAGCTTATTAATTGTAATGCAAATATTTTTATAGTAGTATCATTAGATCTGTATATATTTGCATATGTTTTAGTCAGCCAATTCAGCTATATCCTCAAACTATGTTTCTGGATTGTTCAAACAAATAAATCTAATTAAAAAATTCACAAAAATATCCAAAATAAATATGTGTACTTTTGTTTAATGTACAGTATTACCAAATGTAATGCATAATCATCTGACAGAGTTTTGTTAATTTTTCACCATTTTGTGGCAGTTATAGTTCATGTTCAGGTTTGAGTTAATAAAATCAGTTGGCCCATGTTCACTTTTTTTGTGAAGCATGTATTATTGTGTTGCTGTAGTGAGAATTAGAGCCCTCTTCATTCTATCCCAGGAGCGGAAGGGGCTTGTTGACAATCTTGTGCCCTGCTTTGCTTGTGGTGCTGTGGAAAACAATGACTTTATATCACTACAGCAGTTCCTGGAGAAGGTAACAAAACATTAATTTATTAACTTTTTTTTTTTTTTTTTTTTAAGAAGAGTTTATTAACAAAATAAAAGTTTTCTGTGAACAATGATGGCATTAACATTCTCCAAATAAAACCAATGTAATTCTGTTGACATCAGTGTTTAAATCACAGCTGTTCCATATCCAAAGAGATATTTATAAGAGCTACCAAACCTGTAACAACCTGTATTTCATTCTTTCTGCGCTGTTGAGATGGATATTAGCTGTGGTGAATATGATGGCACCAGTCCCCTACACAAAGCTTGTGAGTTGGGGAAGATAGACATGGTGAAGTACCTACTGGCTAATGGAGCCTCCTCTCAGTTACTGGACCGCTTTGGAAACAGCCCCTTACAACTGGCCATCAAAAATGGGTACTATTGGGGTTTTTCCACATATCAACCATAAGAAAATAGTTCATCTTCATTTTTTAACATGTTATTTTTATGCTTTGTGATGGTAAACAGTATCTTGGCACTTGATCCATCAAGACAGCAGTGTCTAAAGGTACTTCTTTGAATCATGCACTATACCAATATCTGACTGATATTACTGATTAGGATTAGTTTCTGATTAGTTTCTTTCAAGGCATTCTGTTCATTAGTGAAATAAGTTGGTGTTGTGCAGAGGGGCAGCAAATACCTGTAGACACTGGCTCTGTTGATGTATTCTGTTGAGTCCATTAGAGCAGCACCCATTATTACAAATATGCTCAGTTCAGCGAGAGCAATGTTCAGTTCAGATTTCTGTCTTCTAGCATATTTGCTTCAGTTCATAGAAAACTTAATGCTTAACACCCGAATTAACTCAGCCATGATAATGCATGAAAAATGGGAAATTTTGAAGCCCCAGTGGTACTTTGAAGCCTTTAAACGAAATAGCATCAGATAAAAAAAATAATTTGAAGTATTTATTTAAAAACTTAAAGAACTTTCTAAAGTACAATGACATTTCTGAAGACCATAGTTAAAAAGTCATAGTGTTGAATCCTTTCCATAGGAAGTTCTGCCAAACATTATTCATGAGTCTTAGGACGCTAGGGAATCTTAGGATACTAGGGAGTCTTTCCGTAGGTGGATGTTCTGACAATCATTATTCATGACTAAGCAAAAATTGTCCCTCAGAAACTTGGTTGCCAGTTTCTCAGGATGTACTAGGATGTGAATGAAAATGTGTATACACTGCATTCACAACCCAAAGAATGGCATTAAATCTGAGTTGAAAATAACAGAAAAAGTAGTTTACATCAGAATTCAAAAAGAAAAAAATTAGAGTTAGCCTAAAATGGTGATTATAATATGTAATAATATAATTATGTTAACTGGTTATGTAATGTTTTGTGGAAGTACACAAGCAGTGTGAGATAGACGCACATACACTCAAACACATTAGAACACTCCAGAAAGATGTCATAAATCATTTTGAGCTACTTTGAGGGGAATTTTTTTTTTGCATTGAAAGTATAGTGGACTAAAACAATATTTGAAAAATTTTGGTAAATGATCAAGTAAAAAAAATCTTCATATGATCTATATACAACATTTGACCTGTACTGTTCATAGGGATTCAGGAAGTACCTTAAAATGTATTAATCCTCTGCTAACATACTAGCCACATAGATGTTGTCAAGTTCATGCGCATGAAAGGCTCCAGTGTGAAAATGAAGTCAGTAAGGGTTGCCATGGAGATGATCCGGTAAGTAATTTTTCTCTTTTTGACCTTTCAGGACAATTTCTCTATTGATATCTACATGTTCACTGTATAAAAAATATTATACTTTTTTTTTCTTTTTGCCATTATCAATGTTGAATCTGTGTTTTATTCATTTGTATTTGCACTCAGTGCAGTTACCAAGAAGGATTATGATCTGCTGTATGCCTGGTCTTTGTCTGGTGTCGACATGGACAGTAAGGACTACAATGGCCGCACTGTCATGCACCAAGCAGTCAGATTGAAAGACGAAGCAATGGTTCGAAGATTACTGACATATGGAGCAACACCACTGGTGAGAAATACTGTCTTGTTGATTGTAATAATGGAAGATTACAGAAAATTTGCATAGTAGATTCGAAATTATGGCCTGTATATTTGCCATTCAGATACTAAATGGAGCAGTTTGTTTCTAGTTACATGATTCTAACACAGACATTGAATGTGGGTGAATCTCAGAGATACTCTATAGAATTAAGATCTGGAGACTGTGTTTGCCAAGTTAACAATGAAAAATCACAATGTCATGTTCCTTGAACCAACCCATGACTTCATTACCTGTCAGGAGTGTCGACACTCCTCACTCAGGCCACCTGAGGTCGCACTCTCCGGAATACTGACTCAACAGCTGATACTCATTCCCCTTAGTTCCACCTTCTATACAGTATATTGTTCCCCAATTGCTGAAATCATAATAAGCTTACTGAGCGGTTTTCTTATGTGCTTCTAGTTGCCAGTACTGTTTGTCTGCCTCTCGACTACGTGTTTTGCCTTGCCCTACTTGAACCTTTGCCTGGTCTCTGTATTTTCTGGTTGTCGACCTCGGACTGTTTTTTGGATTTTCCCTGCTCTGCCTCTGAAAATAAACTACCTTACCTTGCCACACATGGATCCTGATTCTGTTCACATAGCTTCTGCCATAGCTGCCACGAAGGGATGAACTTGATCAGCCACAGTGTCTATTTAATTCCTATCGTCCAGACATCCATTCACTGGTATCATTTACCCAGGGTGTGCCAAGAAAAAAATCCTCACACAATTACTTTACATTCACCAGCCTGAACTGTTGACACCTGATAGGTGTGCATGTTGTTTGCGTCCACAGTATTCCCTTTTGCTGGATGTTTTTTTCTTGATCACTCCATTCTCCTGACACGCAAGGAGGCCAGTTTTTTTAATACTTGCCCCAGCTAGTCTGGGAACAATGACCATGCCTCACTTTAAATCATTCAGATCACTTGATTTTCCTATTGTAATGTAGATTCACACTGAAACTGGTCCATGGAAAACTTGTACACCTGATTTTATTGTCATGACTGGCACTTTCCTAACCTTTTGGTTACTGGTTTTCTTTTTGTTCTTTGTTGAATTCATAGAATGTCTGTTGCTGGTTTTAGGTTTCCCTGCTAGTGTTCCTTGGTTTCTTTGCTTTTCGGACTGTGTTCGCTCAGTTTATATATATATATATATATACGCGTGAGTCAAGAAAAGGATGTGAACATTTTGGGATTTCATGGCTTTCTGCATAAATTCGTTATGAAATGTCATCTGAATCTCAATCAAGTCAAGGGTATTAACAAATATAATGTGCCTAAAATTATAAAAGGCTTCCATCTGTGTTTATGATTCACAAAACCTGTAGTCCATAATACCTTGTACAAGCAGGTTGCCTATGGCAGGACACCACAAAGGAAGCTGCTACTTACTAAAAAGAATATTGCCGAATGCCTGAAGTTTGCGAAAGAGCAGATTGACACTCCACAATGGTGCTGGCAAAATGTTTTGTGGACAGATGAAACTAAGATTGAACTATTTGGAAAGAACAAGCAACGTTACATCTACCGTAAAAATGGCACTACACATCACCATGAAACTATATGAATTCCCAAGTGTATTAAAAACTTCTACAGGATAATGTTAGTGTCTGTACATCAGCTGAAACTGTGGGGGTCAACCAGTTATTAATTCCAAGCGTTCACTTACTTTTTCCACCACCAATTTGAATTTTGAATGTGTGTGTTCAGTAATCACTGGCAAGATCATCTTGTGTTATTACTTTAGACACATTTGTCAATATCCTTGACTTGGATAATCAGATCACATTTTATGACAAATTAATGTAAAAACCATAAAACTCCAAAAGGTTCGCATACTTTTTCTTGCCGGAGAAATTAAAGTAGTTAAAAAGTGTTAGAAAGTATAAGTTTTTTTCCTCTTTAAACCTTGTATAGTATGAGGTTTATAGAGAAAAAAAATTGCACTGAAGGACCTCTTTCTGAAATATTTTCTCTTTGAGTATTATGCTGCAACTATACATCTCTTCCTTTAGGAAAAAGATATGTGGGGGGAGACAGCACTGGACCAAGCCCGTGATGAGATGGCCGTCTTGTCCCTGTTTGACCCTCTCTTCACTAAACAGTTCCCCACAAAACAAGCCTACCGGGAGCAGAAGACAAAAAAACATGCAAATGTTTTTGATGATATGTGCTGATATGTGTTGCCTGTCTACACCATCTTCCTTGATACTGTTCGTTCTCACTACTGTATTTATATTCTACCTTTCACTGTTCCTTTTCAGTAAATGTATGTCAAATACGTCACAGAAAATGTCAGTTGTTATATAATGTATTTTATCTTAAAATTGTTTGAATTGTTGTGTAAATCATACAAAAAAATCATTAGGAATATTGTCACAGACACAGAATGCACACAAGTCTCCAACTGAAGAGTTTAAAGAAACCATATTTAAAGGTGCACAAATTAACATAAAAACCCGCAACATAATAATGACTGGCACAGTCACAAAACAAAGCATGATATAAATAGGGGAACAAATACTGAGAACTGCTCTCAGGTGATGAACCCAATGATGTGTGATGGGCACAACCTGAGGGATTCATAATTAAATACACCAACAACAAACCTTGTGACAGAACCCCCCCAAAGCTGGTGCACCTGGCAGTGGCAATAACACAAACAAAATTTTGCACCTCTCTGTCTCAACCTGCTAGGCTCAAGGCAAACGCAGGGGCACTACACAGAATGTGCAGAAACAGAACGTAAAAGGAGGGTGCACCCAGGTCACATGAACTAACATATTGAACTAACACTAAACTGAAACTAAAACCCTACTATATTAAACAAATTAAATCCATTTTTGCATTAAAACTTCAGTGGTGCAGTGCTGTCAAACATAAGAATCACTGGGACAAACAGTGGATGGGCTAAATTTGTGAGATAAAACCGCATCATAAAGCTTCTCATTTTCAGTAATTTAGAATCTGGATAGATAATCCGTAACAATGCCCTGGAACTGGCCATAATCAGCTGAAATTTATTTTGTCAAATATCTGTTCAAAACTCTGAGATCCAAGATTCTACATACTGAACTACTGCTTACTGAGAACAAGCTGTTTACACAGGTCCATGGAAATTTACCCAAATCGACATAAGAAATTAAAATAATGTACACTCAGGGTTTTGGGGTAATGTAAAGACTGTAGACTCTGGTCATAGTACTTGAATACCCAATACGAGGCTGGCATTGTTTACCCGGCTATATATGGTCTTAAAGCTTTCTAGTCCAAGACGGAGATACGGTAGATAAGTAATAATTTGGAACTATGGAAACAGCGGTAATATACATACACGTTGCAAGACTGCCATCTAGCAGTGAAATCGATGATGAAGGATTTCAATTCATGAGGATATACCCGCTACTGACATCGTGAATGGAGCAATTGAAGTTTCTTGGTACATGCTGATGATTACATGAGTACTGAGAGTTTTAAACTGTGATGCTGAGATGTGTTCAGATCGCTTATTTTTTGTTGGCTAAGAGTGGAGGAGTGCTGATGTTCCAGGGAGCCCCTGAAAGTACAATTTCTATGCACTCTGAACATGCTTATAAGCCTGTTAATACTAATATCTTTATTGATAAATCAGAAGTGAATATTAATACTATTAATGCTAATATCTTAAATTGTAAAACAGTAACCACTTTTCCATTACACAATGGATATAGTTACTATCAGAGTACAGATCACAAGAACAAAACTCAGTCAAGAAATGACTGCATTAATGTCTTTATGTTTAAAATTAACATTAATTGCGTGTGAATTGACATATGGGGGCGTTTTTTAAGAATGCAGGCGCTCCGTGAGGAATTTAGATTCATCGTGAATGACACTGACACTCCGAGTCATTCAATTCTGTGGCAAATCTCAAGGTGTTGTACAACGAATCCAGAAAACAAGCCAAAGGACTGCTCAGAAGTGCGACGCTTCTGGCAGCGTTAGGCAAATCATTTTGTAGCGTATCCTATAGCATACGTGTTATAGTCAGTCTCGTTTTCGCTTTTGTGAGTAGCGGAAGCCACGTATTACGTACGTATTTTGTGGAGGAGCCACTCCCATCTCCATCGTGTATGGCAAATTTTCTTGTCCCGTACGAATGGTAAAGACCTATTCAACTGACGTCCAGTTGCAGAAGTACATTACTCCACCTCCCCATGTAACACTAATCCCTTTTGACGACAGGCAGGGCTATGGCTTCTTCCTAGTAAACTAGACCCCTGAAAGCGTATGCATGTTATTTACTCAGATAAGCTGCCAATTTAACCAGTAAAGTTACTCACACTATATTTTGGTTGGTTTTATAGTAACTCGTTTAAATGGAGAACAAGAGAAACACCGACCTGCCCGATACATTGAAGTAACAAGTGGCATCGTTTGCATTTTCCAGGGTTTTCCTGTTTCCTGGTTATTCGATTGGCGATTGTAAGGTCGTAGCGTTTTCTCGCCAATAGGCGTTTTAAAGTTTTTAGGTCATACCCAGCCAACTTACTAACGTTTAACATCCGCGAAAATACATTAAAATGGCAAGGATCTTGATCACGATCATGCTTTTCGTAAACATAAGTACTTGTTTGAACATCAATTCTGAATCAGAAAATCTGCAGACAATCTGGCAAACTGCTCGATCAACTGTTAAAAGCTTGTCTGAAGATGCACATGGTTACCTCGTTTCTTTATTCGGTAAGAAGGTAGTCGACACATTGGTAAAGGTAAGTAGCCTAGGTCTTGCTTGTAGTTGAGATTGTGATTAATATAATTTTGCCCTGGAAAATTGTGGAGTACTCTAAGTATATTCTAAACGATTAATGTGTCTTTTTAAACAGACCTTACGGGATGTAATAAAAGTGACGTCGGAGGCCGTGGCTAATGCTTTGAACGTAGCGGGCGCATACACGTCTGAAATTCTTGCAACAGCTGGATTCGACGGTGAATTTATATTATTGGTACTGTAAATAGTAGTTACACAAGTCTGGAAACGTGATTCATATTCTGTGTAACACTTGAATTGCGTAAAGAGGATGAATTCTAAACTGAACGTATTCGAAATTATTATTGATATATATTATTTTTATTTCAAGCCAATCTGCCTGTGAACCGCGTCACCCCTGAAGGTGTGGTCTTCGTCATTCAGTGGGCTTTGCTGGCAATGGTTGGCTACTGGATCCTGTCGTTGGCAGTCAGCTTGGTTGCGGGAGCTGTGAGGAGCACGCTGTGGCTGTTGAAGATCACTTTTGCTGTGGTCACGTTTGGACTCATTCTGAGTGATACAGGAGCTAGTGCTGACACCACGGCAATGAGGTTAGCCGTCCTAGTGGTTGCCTGCGTGCTGTTGGGCATTGGACCATCAGTTTTCCGGAAGGATGCAACGACCAACCTGGAATCGAAAGTCAAGGTACTGGAGAATCGGTTAAGAGAGTTGGAAAAGAAGAGGAAAAACGAATAATTCAGACAGAAAGCAACCCCAATACCTAACGCAGACTAAAAATTCAAATATTGGTGCTGTGTACCATTGCAAGTATTGGCATTGTGTTGTCTTCCTGTACCGTTCTACTCACTAAATGGTATTTCACAAAGCCTGTCAACCAAGTTACCTGGATAACTGCACCTGTACTAAACTCAGAATTCATCATGGATGAAACACATTGTGTACATTTGTGCAATAAAAGGCCTGAATACATTAAGTAACAAGGTAGATGTGTAATAAACGGGTTGATCAGTAGTCATGTGATTGGTTTAAAATCTTTTATGGTGAATCCAGAGTTTTATTCATTCATCTACCGTTCATGGTAAAGGACATGTGTCTGACATACTGAGTCAGTATGATTTGGTTTGAATTGTTTTGTGATTTCATATAAAAGAGTCTCTTGTTCACAGAGCTCTTAATCACCATGTTCTAAAATCCTCACGTGATTCAGAAACAGCTTTTTTTTTTTCCACATACGTGCTTTATTCATATGGCTGTATCGGTATAACAGTACACAGTAGAAGCTAAGAAAACTATACAAACAGGTTTACCTTTTCAGCAGCATGAAAACATATACTCTCCACTTATTCGTTTCCCTAATTTCGTATACATTTCATATGTGTTATATAAAAAGATGGCTTTCCACCGATCTGACTATACGAAATAGAAACTTCTTTATGGCTGTTTTTATTTCCAAGATTATCTTGAGTTTTAAGACTTCCAGTTGTAACTAAGCATACTGCATAACAGGGTAGTTTCAGGTAACTTTAAGACAAAGTTAGTACATCTTATTTTTACTATTTTTTAAATGCAAATTATGTTGATTACATAGACACTATACAATCAATTAAATATGTATAACATATCACAATACAATAATTCTAAATAAAAAAAAAAACATTGATTCAGCTGATGGATTCAGTAATTAGCTGATAAAAAGAATCAGGTGTATTGACGGAGGAAAAACACTGAATGGTACAATGAACGTTTCAGATTCCTGACATGCTTTTACTATTGAATGTAGCTGCATTGATCCCATCATCAAATGCATCTGGAGAGCATTGCAGCACTACTCAATTGACCTTTATACCTAAAATATATTCACAAGACAATACATTTAACAGCAAACATTAAAAGGACTGCTAATTTTAATGATACATTAATAAACGTACATAAGTATAAGGTTTTCTTATGAAAGTCATGACCTTAAGGCAGTAGGGCAGTAACACAGGGTTGAGTCAGTATGACTGAAACCAGGCCATTAACCCGTGAACTCAGCACTCCCTGGTCATATTCTTCTGATATGTTTTCTGATGTTAATAGAAGTCCCTAAATCTGCATTCAAATGCTTTTTCACAGTGCCATCCCTTTCCTAGAATCAGAATTCTTTTTTCATAAATGAACCTTCCTTAGATGGAATCGCTCTCCAACAGCTTCTCGTGTTTTTTGGTTTTTTGGTGTTTGTTTTTTGCTGAAGGTCTTGTGGGCCACACCAGGAGGCTGGAGTAACTACAGAAAGTTGGAAGCAGTGTTCTTTCCTATGTTGAACTGGATACCAGGGTCAGAGTTCAGGAAGTCTGAAGTAGAAGAGCCTGGAGGCTGTCCCACCTAGGAGAGAGGGACTTTATAAAGCACTGAGGGGGAAAACACTGTCTGACATATCAACAGGGCAAAAGATACAGTGAAAGAATGGAAAAGGTTTAGAACTGTCATGAGGAATCATTTTACATTGGTAGAGGGTAAAAACAGAGCCACAAAAACAGAGTAGTTGAACGGAGGATAGTAACAAAAGTAAAAAATAACTGAGTAAGCCTCAGGGAGATTGTATGCAAGATAAAACAATTCTAGAGAGCAATTCTAGAGAATGCACAACCACCAAAAGAGTGGAGGTTTGATGGGATGGGACAGCCAACAGTCCAGCTAAGTACGTAAAAGCCTAAGATGAATGGACAAGTTAGAAGATGGGCATCAGAATTCTGAACTATTTGAAATTTAATGAAGTAAGATGAAGTTGATACTAATCTTGGTGGTCTAATCTTTGCAATGTTGCGCAAGCAGAAGAAAGGTTTTAACAACCTGATTAACAGGAGCTCCGGATATGAGAGTTAAATTAAGGAGGACACGCCGATTTCAACCAGGTTGAAGGGAAACAGTTACATCAACAGAAAGAGTTATCGAACCGGTTCTTATAGGAGTTGATTTAAAGCCAGTGAGTGAGCTCAGTTTACACATTGTTTAATAAGCAAAAATTATGTTTTATCCAGTTTGATTTCTGACAGAAAGGATTCCAGTTTCTTAGAAGTGGGTTATTAATAGATTCGTCCTTAAATAAATCTGGTCTAAATAAATCGAATTCACTGAATTAGAGTGTGGTAGTGTGTGTAATAGGATGTCACCATTGCACCAAGGTAGTTCATAAAAATTATGCCCTTCTAGGTAGTATACAGTTACCTCTTAGTGGTATTACTGAAAAGTGGGAGTGTTTAGGAAGTACAGCAAACGTTACGCAGTGAAGACGTAAAGTGAGGTCACTGAGTACGGAGCTTAATAATGCATAACCTCTGCCGACTTAATGAGTGCAGAATTCTAAACCACCTCAGGCATTGTCATCAGCACAACACTGCAGTGATCGCTTCACTGCATGGGTTTCCCTGTCCAAGCAGCTGCATGCAAGCTTTACATCACCAAGCACAATGCCAAGCGTCAGATGGTGTGTTGTAAAGCAAACTGCCACTGGACTCTGGGAATCTTGTAGAAAATTCTTCCCTGAAGAAAAGGAAGCTGTTATAGCTCCATTAATCAATATTAATGCCTATGGATTTAGAAAGGGATGTCATAAAAGGTCCTGTTGGTGTCATGTGTGGGTGTCCCAATACTTTTGTCCATACAGTGTATGTTGTTTTGAAGCCTAAGCATGAGACATTACATTTTTACTTGAATTTCCATCCATCCATCCACAACATTTCTTATAGTCTTTACAAATGACGCCCAACCTATTACAAAGTTCTAGAGCAAACTAGCATGAGGGAGTGGTAAAAAAGTGTGTGTGTGTGTGTGTGTGTGTATGTGTTTATAGGAGCAAATGTGTCAATAAGGCCTGCAAGTGAAATGTTAAGCTCTGTAGTATGTACCTCAGGAGAAGAAGGAACTTTGTTTAAAGAGAGAACAGAAGAGGTAGACTCAGCAAAGATAATTGGGTCAATAGAGTGAGTCCTGCAAAAAGAAATTAGTCTTCTAACCAGATGATGATAGAACGGCAAACAAACCTAGCTATGCAGTCTACCTTTACAAACATTTGAGAAAGAATGGGTTGCTCAGTTCCCTGAATTTGAGTGTGGTAGTGTGTGTAATAGGATACCACCATTGCACCAAGGCAGTTCATACAACGTCTGTCCTTCTAGGTAGTATACAATTACGTCTTAGTGGTATTATTGAAAAGTGGGAGTGTTTAGGAAGTACAGCAAACTTTACGCAAGCCAAATTAACATATCGTCTGAACCAGGGAAGGGGAGAGAATGAAAATTCAAGACAGAAAGTGAATCAGTCAAGAAGAGGAAAGAAATCCTTAGTGAATGTAGTCATGGTCACTTACAAGGACACTGAGATCAATAAGAGAGAAGATACACAGTTTGAGGAGTTAAAAATTAGAATTTGACAGGTGAGAAGTTAAAAAAAAAAAAGGCCTTTGGCGAATGGTAAAGTAGGAGGGAGATTGAAGAACTGGGTAATTTAAGAGCACACAGGCTAGAGAGATGTTGTACCCCACAAGATTTCATGTATGCAAGAGGGCAAGAGATAGTACAAAATGTATTTTGGTGCTAGCAAGTAGGTGGACAGTGAATGTTTGGTATTGAACCACGGTGGGTTGTAGTGGCAACAAATACCAGCTTTTCTAACAGTTGTAGCAGTAGCCTGTGGTGGAGATGAACATTATGCAGTACAACTGCTGTCTATGTTTTGTGGTCAGGATAAAAACGAGGTTAAGTGGCGCAAAAGGAATGTACAAGGCCGGAAACGTCTGGGACTGATAACAGCAGTGCTAAGGTGATTAGCAGTAGCGTTGTGCTTGAAACGGAGAGACGGCAGCAGGTTAAAACCGCTCTGGCAAAGGGAAAGCTATGCAAATAAATATGAGCAGGTAGCTTTGGTAATCACTCCAAGCAGCAATCCCAAACTCTGCACACTTCCAGGGGTGTAAAGAAACTGTAGGATGGCTCGTTGAGAGCTTGGCCGGCGTAGCGGCAGGGAGCACAGACTAGTACTGTAACTGCAAGTCGTGGTCCACTCCGTCAGGTTTAGTCCTCACGTAACACTGATGTATATTGAAGAGGCTGGGAACAGAGAGAGCTCTGACACAGCTGGTGCATTTATTTACATGTCAACAAATACAGGACAACCTCAGGATGCCGTTTCTGGATGGCTTAACTTTCAACTTCGAATACAGCTCCAACTGTAACCCTTCTACATCCTGTGTGTAGTACCAGTTACATGACTGTTACAGATCATCCTCATTACACTTAGACACACACACAAAACATGGTAATTGTATTGTCTAAAACAAAAATCAAGAAATAATTAGGTGCTTAGAGGAAGTGCAACCTTTTACATGTTGATTAACACACAAAGATTCACTTCCAAAGTGCACTTGTGCAGTTGCATACTACAATGTATAACACAATAAACTATGTAGAATTTGTTCTGTCCTTAACTGGGGTGAGAGGTTACTACTACATGACCCACTGGTGGAGATCTCAAAATCTTTGAACCTGGCAGGTTGCTTCACCACTCTGTCACTTTTGTGGGTCTCCTGAGTATCTCCTTTGGTGGACATTGCTTTTGCAGCATGCATTTGGAGATCAGGTGGCTGTTCTTCACCAGACTGTCAGGCATAACTAGAGATATCACAATCCCTAACTGGCAAATGAAACACGATCACTTACTACTTCTCTACTACTTCTCGCTAACATGCCAGGAAAACATATCTTTCAGCTTTGCAATCACTGTATAAGCTGTTTTGTCAGAAAGTGCACTTGATGTGGAACGCACAGCACTGTAACTCCAACTCTCTGGAGCCTTAACAGTACCTTTCCAAAAGGCTTTGTAACAATGGCTTCCAGTGGTTTGTGGTGTGACTGTACCACAACTGGAACACCAAACACACATCGGTGAAACTTCCATGCAAAAAACATGACGGCAAGCAGACCTTTCTCAATTTGTATGTAGTTGTGTTCAGCTTCGGTCAGTGGTTACTGCTTTGTTCAGTATGAACTTTGCAAGGTATTTCTAGTAATACCTAACAGCCACTGCAGATCAGAAGGAGCTGACATATTTGTAATTACCTTCACCTTGTTTTTGGTCTGGCTGTACACCTTCAGATGTTATCACATGTCCCATGTACTTCACACGCTTCTGTTTGCAGTACACTTTGTCTTCATTGAATTTCACATTCATTCACTCATCCTTTTAATTAGCTTGTGTGGAATCTTTACGTGTTCCTTTTCATCAAAATCAGCAATGATCATCAGTCACCTGCTATCTCAAGTACACCCAGGAGTCATGTACACCCAGGCTAGTCCATGTATGTTCTACCAAGTCAAAACAAAATGCTTGTGCCCCAGCGCTCAGGTAAGAACAGTGAAAAGGAAATAAAATGAGGTGCATGGAAGACCACAACAAATAGAACAAGCCAAAAGACAGAGATGGAAGGAGAAGTGGTCAGACAAGAAGGAACAAGATGCAAACAATACCTCAGGTTGAGAAGGTATGAGCAGTGGAGTAGCAGCAGGTATTTCATTCATCTTTATTTCCCCTGTGACTGAAGCAGGGCTAGCAGGAGCATGGAACATCACTGGAGCTAAGCCCTGTTAAACAAAACCACACATTCCATAATTAACACAGGTATAAAAGAGCAACAATATTCAGTGTAGACATTATGAGAGTAGTGACATTCAGCATAGCTCTGATTACTGTGAAGATCAGAATAAAAGGCAAACCTATTTGAATGAAAACATCTTACAGCAGAGGCAGGTGGGGTGTAGGAAGTGGTATTCCACTGGGTTGGTGGCAGAAGAGGGTTCCCAGGAGGAACAGGTTGATAAGCTGGGATTTCAGAACTAATGCCCTAGCAAACAGGACACAATTTACAGATCTATGAGAAATTTCCTCAATTGTCTCAATTATCTCTCCCCTACCCCATGTGCATATTGCACAAGTCCAGAATAATTTACTGCAGGAGATGTGGGCATTTTCCCATTCCAGATCTGTGAGCAAAGTCTGGGTACAGGTGTACATGAATGAGAAACTAAACCAAGAGGGAACATGTACTGGTTGCAGCCGGTTCCAGCAGCTCCTTGTAGTGCCTTTAAACCATTTCTCCTGAGGAAACACACCCGAGAGATGTACATACATGTGTGGGTGTGGGAGACTCACCGGATTAGGAGGCATGGCAGGGTGCCCACCGTAGTACGGTTGAGGAGCAAACGGAGGGTTGGGAGTGTTCATCTAGAATCCAACATCACAAACAACACAAATTACACATTTTCCACAACAATCATCAACTTTTTTAACTCATCATCAGTGAACTACTAACAGTGTAAACACTGTGGTCTTAAAACTTTATAATTAAATGGGACCTTGTCTTGTCAATTAACACATATGATCCAGAAACATGTGTGCGCTCCTCTGCCAAGGCACACCTCAAGGAGTGGAAAAAAACTGAACCAGTAGGCAGACCAGTTTACCTGCATCAGTTCTCAAACACAATGAACACATAACTAATACACCCACCCCAGCTCACAAATACATTTGCTCATACATTCATAAGTAATGCATTACATTATAGGTAATAATTACGTAATAAGTAATGCACCATTGTTTAATGTGGCTGCAGTGTTGGCATTCTTCCCGTTAAAAATAAATAAATAAATAAATACAGAGCAGACATAAAACACAACAGCACAATAGAATTTTATAAAACCAAAAACATGCTTCTCTGTCATTTTAAACAATGTATAAATCTGTGCTTCCAACAAAGGCAGTCCTTGCTGTGTCCTGGGATCTTACCAGGCCAGGAGCTGTGGGAACCACAACAGTGTTGTAGGCGGATGCAGGACCAGGTGGGGCAATGATGGTGCATTATGGTGGTGGTGGTGGGATGACACTTTTTAAAGATCCTCTTCCTAGCAGCAAAGACCAGCAGGAACACCAAGCAGGAACGTCAAAGCCACCATAGGACCACAGCCACAAGTGGGTATTCCAGCTAGTGTTTGAGGAACAGGATCTTTAAAAAGTGGGGACCATACACCACCCCATTCACCATCTGTGAGCAAAGTCTGTGTTCAGGTGTACATGAATAAGGAACTAAGCCAAGAGAGAACATATTGGTCCTGTACTGGTTACAGCCGGTTCCAGCAGCTCCATGTAGTGCCTTTAAACAATTTCCCCTGGGGAAACACACCCAATAATTGTTCATACGGGGGTGTGTATGTGTGTGTGTGAGTGAGAGACTCACTGGATTAGGAGGCATGGCAGGGTGCCCACCGTAGTACGGTTGAGGAGCAAGCGGAGGGTTGGGAGGAGGATAAACCTTACTTTCACCTGGGGCAGGATAGGCAGGTATGTTTATCTGGAATCCAACATCACAAACACTGTTAGGCCACATAACTACAACCAGTATATTTAAATTGATTTTACTGTAACCTTCAATCATGAGCAACAGAATTTCCCTCACTGCCATTAGACATGTAGGATTTACTAAACATGTTTTTTTCCCCAATATATAACATAACTGACTAGTAAATGCAAATACACAGTTATTCCAATAAGTCTTACTATTAACAGTGTAAACACTGTGGTCTTAAAACTTAATTTATTAATGGGACCCGGTCTTGTCACTTAACACATATGATCCAGAAACATGAGTGCGCTCCTCTGCCAAGGCACACCTCAAGAGTGAAAAAACTGAACCGGTAGGCAGACCAGTTTACCTACATCAGTTCTCATACACAATGAACACATACACCCACCCCAGTACACAGATACATTTGTTCATACATTCATAATAAATGCATTATAATGCATTTCTTCACTAAACATTGTTTAGTGTGGCTGCAATGTTGGTATTGTGCCCATAAAAAAACAAACAAACAAAAAAATACAGAGCAGACACAAATCACAACGGAATTTCATAAAAGCAAAAATATGCTTCTCTGTAATTTTGAACAATTCAGAAATCTGTGCTTTCAACAAATGCAGTCCTTGCTGTGTCCTGGGATCTTACCGGGCCAGGAGCTGCAGGAACCACAACAGTGTTGTAGGAGGGTGGAGGACCAGGTGGGGGAGTCTGGTTCCCAGAATGCATGATGGTGGTGGTGGCAGTGCCGCTCTTTTTAAAGATCCTCTTCCTACAGCAGCAGCAAATACCAGCAGGAACACCAAGCAGGAGCATCAAAGCCACCATAGGACTCAAATTTCTCTCATGATGATCTTCAGATACAAAGATGGACAAAGACATTAACACAGGCTACCAATCAAGGCAACAAATGATCATTTTCAGAGTCGCAAAGAGACAAATGTCATTTCAGACACTTCAGATCACCAAAGTTTCTCTTAACATTTGGATTTTTTTGTTGGATTAAGATTAATAAAATACAGCTAAGATCATGAACATTTTAGCAATGTTATAGAAATGTTGCAGTTTAAAGAGTGTAAGACTTATCTCCTAATAACAACAAATATGCACATATTGTCTCACTTCACTTCATAGCGAAAAAAAGGAGTTCTATAAGCATTTGTGAGTGGTAAGAGATTGTTCTAAAGTTAAAACTTTTCTCACTAATAGACTTTTGCTTGCAGATTGCCGCACACACATCTCCTGTTAGTAACTGAACATTCTAAACCTGATACAGAGAGCACCAAGAGCCCTGGAACTAACTAAACAACATGTCTCTGTACCAGATTTGGGACAACACAGCCATCACTTATTTTCAGCAATTATATAAATAAATTATAAATATATTGCTATAAGTTCACTGATAATAATTATGATGCTGGAATGATGTAAATAGTAATGCACTCACCAACAAGTTTCAAACTGACAGCTGAGACCACACGTCCTTGATGATCTTTGAGTAAGTACTTGCCCACATCAGACACATTTACATTAAGCACCTGAATAGCATCAGTGGACACTTTGAGCCGAAAATAGTAGTTAGGGTGGTTCTGGCCAACAGGCAAGCCATGGTCTACCAGGGTGAGGTTCAGATCCTGGCTGTAAAACTTCAGAGTGGCTTGATCACTTGCAAGACCCTTCAGTGAAATCTTCAGTGTCTCTCCTGCCACACAGTCTGTTTCTAGCACTAATGCTTTAAAGGCAATTCAGAGGAACAGAATTAGACTTTGCATCAAAGCGGTTTTGTTTGCATTCAGAGGAAACGTGGGAGAAATTATACACAACGTACAAAAGCGTAGAGGAAAAGATGAAAAAAAAAAAAAAGACTAGAGACGGGAGAAAGACGTGTTTAAAAAAGACCAAAGTTACTTACGCACAACCCTCACTTTAACAGTGGCTATCACAATTGACCTGAAGTTCCTCTGGATGTAGTTACCCTGATCATCAAACGTGACAGAGTTGATTACAAATTGCTTGTCATTGCCCCATCGGTTCACATGTCCCCTTCTGGACCAGTCAGCCCCGGACCAGATAATTAACTGATCGGTTTCATTCAAAGAGACAAACTGCAATGAATCTGCATCTTTCTGAAGCCTGAAATTCAGCTGAGCACCATGCTTCAGTTGCATGACGTCGACTTTAACAGCACAGGAGTCTATGGAGAAAGAAGAAAATAAGTCAACATATGATTGAAAACATTTGATAGTTTTCATTAATCTTTCATAATTAAGTCCAAAATAGTAAGAAATCAGAGCATATGTAGACTGAGATGGGGGGAAAAAATTACCCATAACAAGGGATGTCCAGAACAGGACCCAAAAGGCCCACATTTTCTGTGAGTGAAAAGAATGAAAATTTTAAATTGATGTCATTGGAATATTACGCAGTTAGGATTATGAGACTATAAAGAAAACATATTTGACAGACGATGCTATACAAATACAGCCCCAGTAAGGCATCTTTGATCGGTGAAGCAGCAGAACTAAACACTGCTTCCAGGAGAGACGAAAGATCCAAACACTTTTAAATCCAAACATTTCTGGTCCCTTGTGACTTTGATTTAATGGCCGTTTCATATTTCCATAATCATTGTGAATTTTTTTAATGTACTGCTCTTAATTGTACCTATTTAACTTGATCCAAAAAGTAAAAAAAACACAACTACTTAACCGCTAGAGGTGGCGTTTCTCGAATCTTGACTTATGCAACTTTAAACGGTTGACTACATTATCAAACTCATCCCGTAAAGAACTGATCACTACAGTCATCATTTAAACAATGGCGAGCAACACCATGAAGGTCGTGTAAGACCACGAACACATATGGGCTACCGTTTAAAAAGCACACTTTCGCAATTTCTGTGCAACGAATATTTATGGGGGTTCAATTAAACCTTAGTTAATGTTTCTACTCTCAAGTTAGGCAAAATGAACCCTTTTTGGTAAGTGTGTACTTAAATGATTTACTTTCATAATTTCATAAGGTTACATTTCCAGCTTGCAGCATAGCGTGCAAACAACACACGAATAGGGGCGGTGTCTGTTGAGTGGGTTTGATTGCATCTCATGATAAAAATTCTATTAAAAAACTATACTAAGCTTTTTAAAAGACGTGTGAAGCCGCTTATTTAAAATATTGTTGATCCGGGTAACACTGTAATTTTGCGGTAAAACATACTCAAAAACAGAAAAGAACAAAATGCACTTTGCTCCTCTACTGCCTAGCTTTTCACGCCCGAGTTCTCGGTGTGATGGGAACACTTTCCTACTATTTTTTTTCTTTTAACCTATACACAGTACTATACAAAACATATTAAAACCAGAAACGCTGCTTACTCGTGTAGTTCATAAAGAAGTCCAAATACTTACTTAGAGCTTTGTTTTATCCGTACTGTTGCCTTAATGCATAAATGTATTTGGCGAGGTTGGTCTAAAGCGCCAGTGGTATGTAAACCTAAACAATGAACTCAGCTCAAATAGTAAAATGGTTACCATAAAGTCTGCCGTGAACACTCCTTTCACGGAGTAACCCGGAACGCCACTATTCGCAATTCGTCGTGCCGTGACCGAGGGCTTGTCATGTCGAAGAGAGCAAATGAGAGGCTTTCAACATTCTGGTAATTAGAAATAGAGGACTTGTATATTTTTTTCCAGAGAACAAGGGACCAAATATAAAACTGCAGCGAAGCAAGTTGTCTTAAGACAAATGATAAAACTTGTGATTAACAAATAACTTTAACCTCAAAAACGTAATAAAAACAATTACAGCCTGTATAACGTATGGACTGGGGTACTGTGGGACTAATGTCGCTATTATGATTCCTCCAAGGCTTTTGCCATTTTAGAACATTACATTGAAGTTTAATAAAAAGTACAAGACGCTTGATTACGTCAAAATAATCCTGTTCCATGGGTCTTGTTCACATCTGGTAATTTGAGATAGCACTATAAACCTTATATCTCGAGTATTATGCTTAGAAATTTCTAAATCTCCCTAATTTAGACAGGGCAAGATTTTCTTTCCAATTTTAACGTAAATACGATATTGGAAAGATTATATTGGGATTGGTTGTCACGGTGCTAATGTTCTGTAAAACGGGAAGTGGGGTGGGGAGGGGGGGGGGTTAATTTGAGCACAGCGCCCAGTGGCCCATGGTGGTACTGTAGGCTTGGTATCAATTAGAATGAACCTTCTCAATTAACTTATACTCTAATATTCGTATATATTCCAATATATTATATATTGGGCCCACAGAAACAGATTGAAGATGATACAATATGAGAATTTTAATTTTTACAAAAACTCAGTAGCTAAAATAATTGAGCCTTACATGGGAGCTCAATTACTTCACATGAAAAGAAGTTCCAGAATGTATTTAGATACAATTTTGTAGAGCTTCATTTATAAGAGTAAATTAGAGCTATGAGAGCTTCATTTTGTTTAAAATTGAATACAACAATGACTAAAAATGGATAAGCAGGTCACTCATGTTGGTCTTCTGAAACGGAAAATAAAAGGCACCCAGGCAACAATAAAATTAAAAATAAATGAAATAATATCACATATAGCATATGGCACTACAAATAAAGACTTATATAAAAAAAGGGGGGGAAACAAACAAAAACATTTAATATAATGTACAAACATCAGTGGGGATCACCAAACGCATAAATGGCCTATCTGGCCTGGAGGTAAATGAAGACTTCAACTCAGTTACTTAAGCCATTAGGAGCCATGGCCTGTTTTTTTTAATTAAATCCTCACTGACACCATAATGGATTGAGCACCCAGATTCACTGAGGTCCCTTAATGAATCACTGTACAGACATATGTCATAAAACAACTTTTTTGTTTGTTTGTTTTAAGCATATATCATTTTGGCACCTGAGTGGAAAACCAACCGAAAAAAGTGTAGAAAACAGTGACTGCTAGTGCTTTTTGTTTTGAATTAGATCCATATATACGATTATTACACCATGGAACCTCATCTCACGGTATTCTCACAATATTACATTAATTGGTACCTTCATGGTAACTGTGATGGCATTTCCAAACACGATACTGAAGTGCCCACCACTTACTCTATGTGTTATCAACTTATTACAGTAGGGACCTCACACTGCAGCCTATACCTATGCACATAGTTAATAGACTACGCCTAATCTCACATTACCAGTCAATGAAAAAGTGACTGACTGAACTCTTACCTTCACCAAAACTGATACAAAGTTTGTAAACTTAATGCTGATGTCCGGGAGCTTGTTCTGTAACATACAACTGATCTTAAACTCTATATGTTTCCATTTATATGTGTAAATGTTATCATTATTGGCAGTAAACTTAAACTTTTCAGAAGACTGCTCAGGCTTATTTAATTGCACCCAGCCATATAATGTACTCTCTGTAAAACCCCACATCAATTCTAACAAGAGTCTTCAACATATTACTAAAATCACATTTTAGTGCCTGTACGCTCTACATACCTTTGCTGCAGGTAGTAAAAACCACTGTCAGAATTCTGTAGGGAAGGTCAGTCTTTAAACACTAGCAAAGTTCAAGCTGAAACATTCAGCATAAAATCACTTCAAGTTAAAACTCCTTCAAAGATGACTTTAAAAACAAACTCGACTGACAACTCCCAGTGCTGCTGATAATTAGATTAGGCTGACGCAACATTGACGTGGCTGTCAATCTAAAAGTCCGCTAAACCAACAGCATAGGCCTGCTGGCTACACCCACCCCTATTCTAAAAGGTTACCATTCCGATAACATGCCATCAACTCAGAATGGTGTCAAAGTTTAAAATTCCACTGCGTTTCACTAAGAGCTGTGTGAGCTGCGGTGCCCAGTGGCTTGTCTAAGAGAGGTGACATGGATTTAAATGCTCACCAGCGATCCTCCAGGCCACTTTTCTGAGTCCTGCCAGCGACTATGGAAGTGAACACTCCTGACGTTGGAAGCGTACACTGGATTCGGGGGCTAGATCTTGTTCCACCACCCACCAGCTGGATGTTATCCTCTTTCACTTCTTTTAAACCACCATGACTGCTCCAATGTTTCTGGAGAACCAACTTGACCCAAGTCATCACTTGTCTTGCAACAAAATGGAGGAATATGTTAATAATGAACCGCAAAATAAAAACAAACAAGATTTGTGGCATACAGAGCGTAGCTAAAACAAAGAAAGTAAGAAATAAAAAAAAGAAAGAAAGATGATTAAAGTAACCTGTGAGGTAAACTAACTAGGCTGAATAGGCTACTTAGTAAACAAGAAGGGGCTAAAAAAAAAAGTTATCTAATCCAGTGCTGGTTTATAGATATTGCACTGCCCATTTGATACTAACCTTTAACATGCAGGCCTTGCAGGTTAAACTGGTTGAACGTGTAGTGAAGTCTGCTTTCCATCATGTTGCTGGTTTGCAAGCCTGCACAAACATTATGGAATTGGTGGACAATGAAACAACTCAACTGTTCCTGATCATCTGGACTTGCTTTCCAAAGCTGGCTCCGAGCAAGCTGTATTTGCCTTTCCAGAACATAACATGGTAGGAATCTTTTGTCCATAATGATTGAATCCATAATGATAAAATATGACTACTCACTCAACTCATACATGCTCAGCTGTTTAATAAAACTAACAGAAATACAGGATCAGTTGTTATTAAAGCACTGAGACCTTTCAGCTAGTATGACTGTATGCAGGGCAATAACATGTGTCCTGTTCCTTTAAGATGCTCCTACAAACTAAAGATAAAAACAGTGGTCCAAGCAGAGAAAAAAACGCAATTATGCTATAGACAGATAAGACACGAGCAGAGCAGACAGGAGAAAGTATAAAAAAATAAAAGAACTTTCGGTAAACTCGCAAGTGTTTACAAGACCGCTGATAAGTTGATAAGAAATTGACATTGTTGGTTCATTAATGACTCAGTTTGGTCAGTTTTTTCCCCCCCGTTCCTGTCTTTATTTGATGTTGTCCATCATTTATGTTACACGCTTTAACGAGTGATAAGCATTGCAATACCAGACGGTGAATCAACCCACAGAGATCATACCTAACAAGTGATGCATTCAGTACCATTCTAGAGTATGATAGGGGTCGTGTGGTGTCAAGGTTCATATTACTCAAATAGGGTCATTTTTTTTGTTTGTTTTGTTTTTGTTTTTTGTTTTTTTTAAAGAAATAAGGGTTTTTGCAGACCCCCCCCCTGCACCTGGAACATTCCTGGATGGAACTGCTTGAAGAGCTAGTTGAGTTATTCAGACTTGGACGATAAATCCACCAAATATATTGTGCGATCTTTTTTTCTTTTTTTCTTTCCTTTACTGATACAGTAGAAATTGTTGTGTTCATGGAAGCTGATTTAATTTGAGTGAAGGTAGTGTTCAACTTTTCAACTCGAACTCCACTGTGTGTTGATAGGCTGAGAAGAAAAGATTAGAGTTTGATATTACTTGTTAGTCTGAATATAGAATATAGTCACCTGTTTTACCTGTGACAGAATTAAGCATAAACACAATTACACTAAATAGGTATAACCCATACAGTTTGAAACCTAACTTCAAAACATAGCCTGTAGCTTGACACAAACACTTAAACTTATGGACTGCAGCTAAGCCATAACTTCCATGATTATATATCACGATCTATCTATCTATGATTATTTTATTTTGAACACTAACTCTAAAAGCTACTGTCTGTAAAAGCCACTGCCCTCTGGCTCTGCATATATTTTACACAGTGCCTTCAACAAATCCCCTCAATATTTTGACTGAAAGGCCTGATTGCCAAGACAGAGTATCTGCATTTTATTAAAACATTTTGCTCTACCACTGAACACAGGCCTTGTCTTATTCTTGTTCAGGGGACCGTCTAGGTCATGAAAGGCCAGGCAAACTCAGGGGCCCAGTCATCAGTCATCAATATATGATGACTGAATCAGTACAACACACCCTCTACCTTTTCTTTAAAAGCACTACAATCCATCCTCAGTCAAAAGAAAGTCTACTGTGATCCACTGCCTTAAACAATACTGAATGAAGGGCGGATCCGAGTTGATTACCCACTGCTGCAACTGCAAACTTGAATGCCAGTGCTGCTGGGAGACACCAAATGGCCATAATTAGAATGACCTCACACAAGTCCTTATACATCCCAGTAGAGGCTGTCATGAGATCATGGCTGTCAATCTAAAAGTCTTCTAAACCAATGTCCTGGCCCTGCTGTCTATAAATATGTGAACCCGTTCACACTGTGAGTGCATTAATGTATGAAACCAATATAGGAATAAATGAAAATAAGAATTTCCTCCCAAATTCTCATCTTTATGGCTATTTCGACAGCCATCCATAATTCCAGATTTGAATTCTAGGAGGATATTTACACTTCTTTTGACATTGTTCACAGGTTTATTCCTCAGCAGTCTCCATGCTTCAAGACTCCATGTTTCAAACACACAGATAGCCTTAAACTTTTAACACAGACTCAGTCGTTGGATTCATCAAAAAGCATAGACAATGTTGTACCCACAAAAACTGTCCGTGTTCATCCCAGCCAGAAACCATGGCTCAGTAGTTTAGTACATGCAGCACTGAACACACTCACAGCTGCTTTTAAGTCTAGCGACACAGAGGAGCATAAAAAGCTAGCTCTGCCCTTCTCAAGACTATATAAGATGCTAAATGTGTGTATGGGGCTAATGTGGAAACACAGTTCAACACCACTGATGCAAAGAGTATGAGGTGTAAATACTTACTCAAATTTACCTGGTAAAGCAGAAAGAGCATTACAGTAGTACATCTGGCAGGAAACAAAGGCAAGTACAAATCTCTCAGCATCACAGGGTGAAAGAAACAGCCTGAGCATGGTAATGTTACATAAAATGGTGGAAAGAGGTTTTGGTAACATTCTTAACGTGAAGGTCAAACATTAACTGCCAAATATGACTCCTAGGTTACCTACCCATGTTTGAGGTGAAATCTGAGTATTATCTATGTAAGAAATAAAGTTACTAGTTTTAAGGCTAGATAACGGTTGATAATTAAAGTAATCTCAGAAGAATTTACATAAAGAAAATTCTGTTGCATTCAGATTTTTATTTAACAATGACAGAGGTTAGAACACACCGCAGACACTAAATTGCTCTTAGTGTTGATATAAATTTGGGTGTAATCAGCATAGAAAGGAAGCTCAAGCCAAATTTCCTAATGATCTGCCCCCAAGGTAACACATATTAAACAGTAACAGCCCAAGGACAGATCTTTGAGGGATGCCTTGGCAAATCCAAACAAATCTATTGCTGCCTCATAAAAAGATTTATGATTTCAACCAAGCACAGTTCCTGATTTACAAAGCTATTTTTCTATATGGTCTAACAGAAGTGAGTGACAAACTGTATGAAAGCACTGTGGTCCAACAAAACCTTACAGAATATTTTATGTTTAAATTTAGTGTTTTAATAATGTTTGTCACATATGGTTTTTAAGATTGCAAATTCTACATTAATAATATATTACTTGTTTATAAATACGGTTATTATTACACTTAAAATGTATACAAACATAGTTGCACAATTTTGAATGTTCCATTGCTTGTATTTGGTCTCAGGACATATGTCATCAATGTCCAGCAGTAGTGTGCCAACACAGAAGCCACCTGTGGTATCGCCTTTCCATACAATCAATAATGACTTATGAGCATACTGGGACAAAAAAAACTATGGCTGGACCAAAAAGTGTAAAATAAACTGGCATTTTTTTGCAGGAAGCAAAAATCTCTGAGTTTCTGGCAAAGAACTGGCATAGATTTTATGAGATAAATAGAGGGAGGGTCAGTCATGCAGGTAATGGACTGCATGTAAGTGTTCAGCTGTTAGACATGTTGCACAGTTACTGAAGTAAAACAAGTAAAAGTGACTGTTGAACAGACATGACTGATGTCAGCTGGGCCAGACAGAGAACAATGATGAGCAATGATGAGCTCCAATCTGTCAGTAAAAAAGGTAAGAAATGTGTTACGCTGTTTAAAAGTAGATCAGACAGAAACATTAATAGAAGTAAATGATTTCTTAATCGTATTGAACAACATTTTAGTGAACTGTGAATTAAGTGAGAAAAATAAGATTTACAAGTTTTATTTAGTTCACTTGATGCTGGCCAGAGATTATGAAGGCCTTAGGTCTCCAGCTAGGAAGAAGGGGTGTGTGCAATGCTTAACACTGCATTTATATTTCAGACCATTAAGGTGATATTGAGCAACGTGTGTGGGATTTGTCATCTACTATAGCTGAACCATTCCCCAATGAATGGAATGCACTTGTTTGGGGAAATGGTTGGCTTGGTAATTAGAAAAGAACATTCTCTCTAGAGGTAGAAATTGTGGGTATGGTATGCCTGGCCCTTTGTTTTCAGCTTGTGACATCCTGACTGTGTGAGTGACTGGTTTCCTCTCAGTAGCCCTTTATGCAAAGATGAATATGTTACTGTAGTTGACCCTTCAACTAACCATGATTATGAAGTGTTTAGTAATAATGAGTGTCCTAATCTGTACCCTTTCATAGATGATCTGTCAGGTGGTAGCATCTCCTATGTATTTTTGTTTGTTTGTTTGTTTTTATTCTAACTCAGCATCATGTATTGTGACTGAAATAGGCACAGGGATTCACTCATTTCTAATTTAGATTTGTGAAAATATGAACCGGTTAACACTGTTAATACACCAATATATAGAGTTTAAACAAGTAGAGTTTAAACATATAGAGTTTAAAGATATAGCTTGGCTGCATAAAAAGAAATTAATACTACATGTGTAGTGTATTATAATAATGACATTAACATTTAAAAGAGTGATTATAAAAGGAAGTATGTATTGTTTGTGGCAGAAAAATGCTACTTGGTGTGTGATTTCCATATCGTTTAATAAAATTCCCTGTGCTCACTCAAGCAAGATTAAGGCTATTCTATTCCCTTAATTTTTTCCTGTGGTGTCCAAATAAAAAATCCAACGTCTCTTGTTCAATTGTACTACGAGTCTTTGGATTACATTCCTTTCGCATTGCTCGTCTCTCTCAGACATTTGTGTAGTATTGGTTTGATGCATACCGAAGAAGAGACGAACCATTTCAGATACCTTAGATTTTAATTACTAAGGAATCTGGCCTCTCTCTCGCATCGGGCGGTACAACTACATTACAATAAAAAAATATTTTAATAAATAAACTGTAATTGCCAACAGTGAGCAGGACGGCAGGCATTACGGCGTCAGGACGGAGGGTATAACTTGTTCAGCATTTGGTGCAGAGGTTTTAGGCACTGGCAAAACACACGTGCTTAATGGAACTAACGTGACAGAGAACGATGGTTTAACAGTACTACCATTAAATGTATGGTACACGTATGGTGACAAGAAGCCTACACGGACCGGCTTTGTTCGTGGACAGAAATGCGAGGTCTTGTATTTACACCACAGTGGTTGCATTCACTTTGAACAAAAAAACTGCGGAAGTAACCTTCTGATTGGAACGATTTTTATAATAGACCACCACCGAAGGACATCCGGTAAAGTAAGTTTATTTTTCACAATTTGAAGTCCTTTTACACCAGTAGCTAGCTAGCTAAGTAGTTCATTGGTTTAACTTCTGCAAACACGTGCGATAAGCCCAGTTAGTCATAAAACATCGCAGACACGCTGGCCCTGTGCTTGCGACATCACCGAGATGCTGCGCTCATGTTTGTTTTGGTGATGCTGGAACAACCACCCGGGCGCCAACTGACCGAGTTGGACGGCATGCTTGGCTAACGCATCCTTCCAACGGAGCTAGCTAACAAGACATTTTGCTAGTTGACATCTAAATAGCCAGTTGCAGTACGTTGACATATAGTAGATTTGTTGCCAGCCCGACTCTATATAGCTAGCTAACTTTCAGCCAGCTTTATACTGCAGCACGTCAAAAAAAACCATTTTGGCTTTGCTAAGCTAGCTAATTTAGTTAGCTTGCTAGCTTCTGACCAAGTTGAACAGCACAGCTAACATAAACAAAGCTAACTAGCAAGCAAACTGATACCAGTTTATCTTTTTGATAATGGTGATTAGTCATTCAGCACAGTGTAATTCAGATTGATATCTTCAGGCCCTTGTCTCTCTACAGACTTTGTTGTCAAGGAGTAGACTAAGTTGTTTGCTAACAAATATCACCTAAATATTTCAGCTAGTGTTATTACCATGGATGTAATTCGTATAGCTAGTTACTCTGTTGTTACTACGCAGATATTACAAATGTAGAGATGAGATACAAGCCTGTGCCCTGTTTGAAAATCAGTGGTTTGTACTTAACAAGAGCTATTAGATCATTTTTGGACTCGGTCTCTCTTATTAAGGCACTCTTAAACTGTAAATCTGGTCCAAAAAAAATAATTACAGGATGTATTAATTGAGAATATGACTAATCCTGCTAGAGGGCAAACTGCACCAGTCTCTGATGACTCTTATTTGGGTTATGTCATTTTCACACTGCTGTCTTTGTTACATGGGTTCGGGTGTTCCCACTCTTTCAAAAATCTCAAATGATGCCAGGCTTAACCTCTATCATCTTCTAACCCCCTCAACGTTTTTTTCCATTTACAGGAAGGCAATTGTGTAAATTGGCACAACTGATTTCCTTCACTTTTGTTAATGTACCTTTTTAATGTTTCAGAGTTTCCACTACGTACTATATGCCTGCATTGTGCTTTGGTATTGACAGTTTGACACAAATATCATGCAATATGCAATCCACCACTTTGACACGTACTTATCATATTGTTTAAATCGACATGCTGGTAATACAGATTCCCTTCTAACTGGACATTTTCAGATTACCATGGGGTCATTGTTTCGAAGTGAGGAGGTCTGTCTGGTTCAACTCTTCCTTCAGTCCGGATCTGCCTACAATTGTGTTAGCGAGCTGGGAGAACTAGGATTTGTTGAATTCAGAGATGTAAGTTTGCTAACGCTGAACAAACATCTCTAGGCAGCAGTCAGGTTTTGTTTGTTTGCACTTGTCTTTCTTCATGCTTTTTCTCATTGCCATACCCATCTTTTTCGTTGCTTTTCCGTTCCTTAGTTGAACCCCAGTGTGAACGCCTTTCAGAGGAAGTTTGTCTCAGAAGTGAGAAGATGTGAAGAAATGGAGAAGACCTTCAGTAAGTTTTTATGACAGTCTTGCTCAGATCTTGTCATCATAGAAGCAGCACTGTCATTTACAGTTCTAGTAAGAACAGATCATAATTCAATGAAAAAATGTGTTGTTTACCTTAATTTTAACTTTCTTTTCCCCTCCTACTCACTTTCTCCTCTGGTGTTTATCCTTTGCTCAGCGTTCCTGGAACAGGAGATCATTCGTTCTCTTTCCCCTCCACTGTCAGGACCTCTTGCCCTTCCCAGCCCACTACCTCCAGCTCCTCAACCCAGAGAGCTCCTCACAATTGAAGAGGAGAGTGAGAGACTGGCCAGAGAACTCAGAGAGGTGAGAGAGAGAAGTGATCAAGAGTAGTGTTTTTGCCATAGCAGCAGTGGTGATTAGAATGTCTTGAGTGTTACTGTAGTGGGGGTGGAAGTCCCCCTTGTGTTTTGCTGTCTCAGTGGAATTTACTTCAGTGGTCTTGTTGAGCTCTAGGTATCAAGGAACAGAGACAGTCTGCGGGACCAGCTGACCAGGCTTAGCCAGTATCAAGGTGTTCTTGTCCAGACCCACCTACTCACAGCCACTCAGGTGTGAGCTTCATTTGCATCAGTGCATCAGTTCTACAATTACCATTTAGACACTCCACTCACACATAATATTTAATTTTTGTTTTTAAGGTCCCACCGTCTACTCTGGACACTTCGAGTCTGTTAGATAACAGACAAGACATTAGACTGAGGTGATACATACCTGGAATATTAATGAGAGACTGTAGTGTGGATCTGTCTGGAAGAGAGTTGCTATCAGCTGCTTGCTCACATTTCTCTGTTCCAGTTTTGTTTCCGGCGTGGTCCATCCGTGGAAGGCCGCTGCCTTTGAGCGGCTGCTGTGGAGAGCTTGTCGCGGCTTCATCATTGCAGACTTCTGGGAAATGGAAGAGAAGCTTGAGGCAGAAGACACCGTAAGAAAGAAGGAACAAAACACAAGAAAACAGTCTCATGCTCTTATAGTGATGTACAGTTCATGGAAATATTCTTTCTAAACATTAGGGGGAGATGGTGCAGTGGAGAGTGTTTCTCATATCATTCTGGGGCAAGCAGATTGGAGAGAAAGTAAAGAAGATCTGTGATTGGTATAACAAAATTCCTCTCTTCAAATAGCATTATGCTTCATATGTGCCCATTCAGCGTACCACTGGCATGCCTCTTAGTCTCTGCTGGATTTGCTCCTCTTTTACCTGCTTCTCTGTTGCTACTCTTCCCAGCTTCCATACACACACCTTTGCATACCCGGAGTGTTCAGAGGAGAGAGACGAGATACTTCGGGGGCTGCAGGGAAGAATCGTTGACATCAGAACAGTAAGACAAGGCACCATTAATCTGTACAACAAAGACAAAGGAAGCGACTCTCCCTGTCTCAGTGCCGTCTTGTTCCATCTGTGTGCGCCCCTTTCCCTGTTTGCATGCAGGTGCTCTCGCAGACGGAGTGCTACATGCAGCAGCTGCTGGCCCGCTGTGTGCGGGCACTGCCGCAGTGGAGGGTGTGCGTACAGAAGTGCAAGGCAGTGCAGACCGTCCTGAACCTGTGTAGTCCCTCCGTCACGGACAAGTGCCTGATCGCTGAGGCCTGGTGCCCCGTGAATAGGCTGCAGCTGCTGCAGACTGCTCTGGTGGAGGGCACGGTGAGGGAGAGGCTGCAGGGAAAGGCCACGAGGGCTCCAGAATCTCACACACACAGACACACACACACACACACACACACACACACTCACACACACGCTTGTTTTGTGGCTTGTAGTCCATAAAAGAATTTTGTGGTTTAAGCTAAAGGTGTGCAGGTCTAGACATTGAGGAGCACAGCAGTGTAAATTTTGCTCCTGCTCTTAACAACATCTTAACAGTTTAGGCCTTAATACTTAGTGTAGTGGTGGGGTGTAGACTAAACTGTACAGTGCTGCAGCGACCACAGATGGATGTGGACTTGTCTGGTCTAGGCAAGAAGGAAAGGGGCAGATGAAACCAGTGCCAGGCTAAGGCTCAGAAGGAAGCACTGCTTTATACCAGGCAATTACAAGACCTCCGTATATACAAGCTGTAAAATTGTAAAAGCGTTTAATGCTTTTTGTTTTCCAAGTATAAGGTAATGAGCTTGTGCTTTTCTCATTCCTCCTATCGCGTGCAGAGGAAGAGCGGGAGCAGCGTGGAGTCGTTCTACAACCGCCTACCTGCCCCCACCTCTCCCCCCACCCTCTTCAATACCAATGCCTTCACCACTGGATTCCAGAGCATTGTGGAGGCATACGGTGTGGCGAGCTACAGAGAGGTCAACCCAGGTATCACGCCCCAACATGGAAAACATTTGTTCTGGCTTGTTCTGTAGAACAAGTCTGTTCAAACATGTAAACACATGCCATACTGTTCAGTTAGTTTTATACTAGAGCTGATTCCTCTCTTTTGGAACTGCTGATATTGATAATAAGTGCCACTGTTTTTTTGCCATTAGACAACACTGCACAATAGCTTTATATATACACTGGAGATCAAAATTAGAGAAGAACACAATTTCCTTAATGTCAAGGTCATTGTGTAGTCCTATGTGAAATGATCATAACAGGAGTGAAATAGCTGTATTTTAAGCTTATTTCATAAATTGTATATTCTAAAGCACAGCATAAAAAATTTAAATGATATAATTGAAAAAGAACACTGATCAAAATTAGAGAACACTTTCAGATACCTGCAAGTTATTGCACTGGTGCTAATATCCTTAATTATCTGACAACCCCTATTTAACTGGCAGCCTAACTGTCCAGTTTTCACTGACTTTGCAAAAATGTTGAGCCATTCCAAAGTGATTGAAACCCTCTGGCAGCAGATTGTCGAGAGGAAGGCAAAGGGGTGACCCTATCAGCCACAGCAAGAGAAGTTGGTCATTCAAGTCTGTGATTTCTAGAATATTGCATCTTTACAACATCACAAACTCATGCAAGTCCCCCAAAAAGGCTGGTCACCCACGAAAGACAAATGCAAGAGAGGACAGGATAATGCGGAGAATCTCCATGGGT
>JAOXYF010000009.1:1647843-1693496 GCA_028565775.1 Sternarchorhynchus goeldii
TGTGCTACAGTCATTGCTGTTCTCTAATTATGATCATCACATTTTTTGCAAAATAAAGGTTTCATGTTGATATACTTACAAAAAATCCTTCAAATGTTGATCAGTGTAGATTACATTATTTCTGAAAAAATCAAGTGTTCATACATCGTTCTCTAATTTTGATCTCCAGTGTGTGTGTGTGTATATGTGTGTATATACATGTGTATATGTGTGTATATTTCCCCTCAGCTGTGTATACCATCATCACATTTCCTTTCCTGTTTGCGGTGATGTTCGGGGATGTTGGCCATGGTTTGATCATGACACTGGCTGCTCTCTGGCTGGTACTGCAAGAAAGAAACCCCAAAATGAGAAGCAGCTCCAGCGAGGCATGTTCCCACAAAGCTAAAGCAAATCCCACTCTCTCATGTCCTATGGAACTCCGTTTAGACGGCATCCACGATCTGATCCTTTTCATTCTTTTGGAGTTAAGAACGGATGGCTACGTAATGTTCTTCTAAACTGTCTTTCCACGTGTCCTTGCCTCAGATGTGGCAGATGCTGTTCGGCGGACGGTATCTGATTCTCCTAATGGGTCTATTCTCCATCTACACTGGCGCTATTTATAACGAGTGTTTCAGCAAAGGCCTCAGCCCGTTCCCCTCTGGCTGGCATATCAGACCTATGATACAGCATTACAACTGGAGGTTGTAATCCTATTTATACATTATATACGCATCAAGTTTCAGTGTAGCAGAGACATAACAGTGTTTAGTACTGTGAGCATAATCCGGCTGTATGGAGTATGAAAAATTCTAAAATGTTTCATTTTGTGTCCTGACAAGATGTACAGTATTTAGCAGAAGCTCTTATCCATAGTGACTTACAAGTGTTTTGTTGTTGTTTACAGTATAGTCAGACTTAAAAACTTCATGCTCTTTTTTTCAGTGATGACACTCTTAAGGAAAACCAGTACCTCACTCTGGACCCAAATGTTACTGGAGTGTTCCAGGGGCCTTACCCTTTTGGCATTGATCCGGTAGCACACAATCCCCTGCCTAGCCCTTTGATACCGTTGTTCTAACAATTTCGAAATAAGTAGATCGTCAGTACTGCATTACTAATTTTCTGGGAACCACTCTTCCAAAGATCTGGCGGCTGGCAAATAACCACCTGACCTTCCTCAATTCTTATAAAATGAAGATGTCGGTCATCATTGGAGTGATCCACATGACTTTTGGAATCTGCCTGTCCTTTTTCAACTACATGTGAGTAATGTCTGAGTATCCCTAATATCTGGCTTTTAATACTTTCTGGTACTTCTAATGCAGCACCTTACCGTAATCGCTGGTTGCTTCGCTTTTCGTCTGCTCTTATTCACGCTTTCGTATTATTCACCTTTCTTCCCTTTCTGCTTTACTCCTCCCTCTCTGCAGACACTTTGGGGATGTAAGCAGTGTGTTCCTGGTGTTGATTCCTGAGCTGGTGTTCATGCTCTGCCTGTTTGGGTACCTGGTCTGCATGGTGGTGTTCAAGTGGGTCGCTTTTGGGCCACACAACTCAAACCGTGCTCCCAGCATACTTATCCACTTCATAGACATGTTCCTGTTCACTCAGAACCCTGACAACCCACCCCTGTACACAGGGCAGGTGAGGGATGGCTCTGGACATCATCTTTGTATATTGAATTTTAAATTCATGTTTAGGTTGTTGGGTTTTTTTTTTTAACCCCCATGCATGTAAACAAAACATGATTATGACCAGACTTTTAAAATATGGTCAGTAACCTGGGTAAGAGATTAGATTCTGTTTGATTCAACTTTGTCATTACACATGTATGAGTACAAGACAACAAAATGAAATTTAGCATCTAACCAGAAGTGCAATAAGAAGCAGATGCAGAATGTACAATAGATACAATATACACAGAATGGAGGCAGAGGTGTGGACAAAATACAAGTACAAATATTATAGATGTTTTGTAAGCTTTTGTAAAATATACAAGTGAATACATTATAGATGTATTGTAAACCTGATACACAGGGAAAAATACTATAGACATGACAGAATATGCAGAGACTATTGTATATACAATTATGTACAATGTAATACATGTACAGTGCAATAGACGAAAGTGCAGTGAATAACCAGTCATATTAACCAGTCAATAATATGTGTGAGGATTAACGGTGGACAGAGTTCAGTATGGACACAGCTCTGGGGAAGAAGCTTGTCCTGGTCTGGAGGCATCTGAAGTGCCTGCCAGAGGGCAAAGAGACTATGAGCAGTATGGTAGGAGTCCTTAAGAGTGTTTCTTCTGGATGTCTTCAGCTGATGGAAGAGTAGTCCCTGTGATTTTCTGAGCTGTTTTCACCACTCACTGTAACGTCTGCGACAGTGCATTTCCCAAACCAGACTGTGATACAGCTGGACAGGATATTCTCATTCGCACAGTGGTAGAAATTCACTAGGATGGCTGAGGACAGGTGTTGTCTCCTTAGTGTCCTCAAGAAAAAGAGGCGCTGGTGAGCCTTCTTGACCAGGCGGGAGGTGTTGGTGGTTCAGGAAAGCGCCTCTGATGTGTGTGGCCCCAAGAACTTGAAGCTGGTGACACGTTCAACTGCCATCCCGCTGATATAGATGGGATTGTGTGTGTCACCTTTCTCCTTCCTGCAGTCCACGATGAGTTCCTTTGTTTTGTTGGTGTTAAGGAGCAGGATATTGTCAGTACACCACATGGCCAGATACTCCTCTTCCTCTCTTTAGGCTGTTTCATCATTGTTACTGATGAGGCCAATCACCGTGTCATCAGCAAACTTGATCATGGAGTTGGGTTCATGAACAGTATTGCTGTTGTGAGTAAAAGACATGTTTGTTAATTCAGCCAATGACATTTGCAGACATGGTTCTTGGACCAGTCTGTAGTTCACAGTATTGTTTCTGCAAAGTTCTCCACCCATTTAGACTGCCTTAGTATTGCCATCCTACACTGACTTAGATCGTGAGGCTTGTATAGAGTAAGCCACATGCCAGATTATTGCAGAAACTACAGGACTGGACCAGGGCCTGCCTGCACTCCGCTCCGATTGCACACAATCCTGTGGCTGGTGAACGCGTTGTATGCCCGTCATATTTCTCTCCATCAGTAGATGTTAGATATTACAAAATGAAGGAATTTGGGATTATTCACAGTGAACTATAACGGTAGCTCAGTACTGTGTGCTAAAGGAAAAGATCAGTCATGTGTTTTTTGTTTTCTTGGTGCAGATGGCGGTACAGACGCTGCTTGTGGTTTTAGCTTTGTGTGCCATTCCTGTGCTATTCCTCGGGAAGCCGCTTCACATGTACCTCAAACATAGAAGGGTCAGGGTCACGGTAAGAGCATACGAATACACTCGTGTGTTATGGAAATGGTGTGCATTATACATTCCTGTGTATGAATCCACTCCTGTGCATTGAGGAAATGGACCTCTGTGGGCAGTGTACTCTGTGTACTTGAATGGACTTGCATTTCCCGGCTCTGTGGTTTTGACAGGAAGAACAGCGCCCCCTAGTGTCTGACCATTACTCAGTCAATACTCAGCAAGGAGACATAGAGATGGGAAGAGAGAGAGATGAGAAGGTGAGTCCGTGGTGTACCAAAACAATGGTAAAACAAAACAAAAACACAGGGCGGCGCCTTTGAGTTCAAAGAAAAACTCTGTTCACTGTATATTAACTTAAGTTTCTCTGTTCCTCAGGAGTTTGCCTTTACTGAGGTCTTTATGCATCAGGCCATTCATACCATAGAGTATTGCCTGGGCTGCATCTCCAACACTGCGTCCTACCTGAGACTGTGGGCCCTTAGTCTTGCCCATGCACGTGAGTAACACAGAACTACAGAATCGGCCCCCAGGCTATTCACGCAAACACAGACTGACATGCCACCGTGACTACAACTACACGGCCACAGCTTCAGCCCACACACAAGCATGTACACCGCGTGCTCCCGTCATCTGGGCTCTGGAATGAAGCGGGGGAGGCCAAGTTCAAGATTCATAGTTGGCAGTTCCTCAGCAACTTACACAGCTAATGCCATACCCATACCTTTCAGAGCTTTCTGAGGTGCTGTGGGTAATGGTGATGAGGATCTCTCTCTCATGGCAAGGCTACATGGGATCTGTAGTCCTGGCAGTCATCTTTTCTTTCTTTGCCATGCTTACCGTATCCATCTTGCTCGTCATGGAAGGGTTGTCCGCTTTCTTGCACGCCCTGCGTCTGCACTGGTGAGAACAAAACAGCTCCACACACTCGCTCTCCCAGAGGACATCTCCAAACTAGGTGCTCATGTAGAAGGCTTTAAGGCATGTTATAGTAACGAGTAGATTCAACAAGATCTGGTTCTTGCACACATTTTTACAATTAGAAGTACATAGTTGACCGTCTTTGTATTTCCTATCAGTAGGCTGATAGAAACATGAGCACCTTTACTTAGTTCTATTGAAAACTAGATTAGCTTTGGTCCTATTGGCTGTGTTTTGCAAACATGGCACCATGTAATAACTTCAGGAAAATGCAGGAGGACTAAGTGTACAACTGCACATTTACACAGTGCACAATACCAATATAGTCACATATACATGTGACAAGCTAAAATTCAATAACAGTTTCACTTGTTAATGGTAGATTTTTGCAAATTTCTTGTGTGTCCAGGGTGGAATTTCAGAACAAATTCTACAGAGGAACAGGATATAGACTGAACCCTTTCTCATTTGCATCAAACACACATCGGATCTAAACTATTTAACCTTAGCTTCAAACTAATATTAGGCTGAAATTTAAAAAACAAATGTTAATTTTTAAAATTTTACATCATGTATAATGCTTATAGCTAGTATTATAGCCAAATAAGAATGTTATTCTCAGGAAATGTTTTTTTAAGTTTGCAGTGGCCTTGATGTTGAGCATCAGAATAAGAGAACTGCAATACCCAATTAAGAGTTCTGTGGGATTCTTCCCGTTTGACTTGTTTTTAGTCCTGCGATGTACATATGACTTGATTTCCAGTGTACCATGCATTTGTGTTCCCCATCCTGAATGAAATTTTGCAAAACAATAAAAAAACTGTTAAATCTGCCAGTTAATTTTGTCTGAATGAGAAAAGCAATGCAGTGCAGTAGCTTGTCGTCATCTGCAACTCCTACAGTCTTGACTGCCCCCCTGTTCCGACACATATTCTTGGCTGCCTCTCTCTTCTGACATGGATTTCTTTGCACTTTTTATGTCTTTCTTGCACCCTCTCCCACACCCACACACACAAACGCTAGCTTTTATGCTATCCACATTTTCCGCTAAAGCCAGCCTCTTGTAGCTTTCAGAAACTGCAGCAATCATAGGTTTAGAACAGCATTGCACTGGAACCTGCAACACTCTACTAAACAGAAGATCTCGTGATCATCAATGATGTCCTGCCATTAAAGATCTGCAATAAATCTATTGTTTCAATAATTGTCCTGTGTTATGTATAAAAAACCAGTACGATTAAACACTGCAGACTACAGCTCTTTTGTGGTATTTTTTGAAAGGCAGATGTTAGTAGAAACTGCATCATTAAGGGTTTGCCCACGGAGGAACTTTCATTTATAACTTTTAGTATGTACTTCATTATAAACGCTTTTTAGTACATTCATATTCTTTTAAAAATAAACAGCCTAACAGCAGAATCAACTTTGCCTTAGCAATTCTGATTTTGTTGACAGTTTATACACATACATATACAGCCCATTAGAAAAGTACACATTTTTTAAATGTTCTAGAAAGTGAAACAACTGTTTTCCAGTGCAACCATAAGGGGAAAATGTATCTACAAGAGATGTTCAGTTATAAAGTCTTTACATACCAAGCATGAAACTTCCACATAAAAAAAAAAACCCAACAAAAAAAATTTTCATAGAAACAAAGCACTTATACTTTGTCACAAATCTTGAATGAAGTGTGACATTTATTTTTACTTTTCTTGAAAAGAAAAAAAAATCTTGGGGGGGAAAACGTTGTGCTACAGGCGGAGTTAAGACACCACTTTTGAAAGAAAAGAAAGATGTACACTAGGAACAACCCAGCAGACCTACAGAGGAAAATGTTTTGCACAGGAAGAAATGGACCAAAACAGGAGATACATGAGAAGGTAAAATCAGGACAGGAGAGGAGACAAGGCATTTGTGCTAGACAGACCTTGATAATGAAATACAGTGAACGTAGTAGAGCAGGTGGGTGAAATCATACAAGCCAAAACCTCAGAGCTTCAAGAGGCATGAAATTGGAATATGTTTAGGATAGAAAAAAAAAACGACAAAAAGTCAATGGACACTTGTATTTTTGTATGCGAGGCCATTTGGGATAGCAGGCTGAAATAAATGGAGATTTGAGTGGATGTTCTGTTGGCAAGTGCTTGCCATTTTCTCCTTTGCCCTACAGAAGTTTTGTAGGCTAGAAGTCACACACACTGCACCATGCTTGGTTTCTTCCCATCCCACCCAACCCCACGGTGATGCTGGTTTACAACAGCGATATCGAGCCATACCTGAAACAGTGATGTCTGTGGCCACATTTTAACCCTCTCCTTGCTACCTCTCCACTACAGTCAGGCCCCTCTAGTTTATCCGTGGAATCCTAGTTAGTTTGGATCCACTACATTTTATTTCAGATTCAAGTGCATGAGCACTGCCATCTTCTTTAGAAGTCACTTTGTATAAGCCTAAATGCCTGGTCTTCCAATAATCATACTGCGCAAAAGTACATCACTCTCTCCATCAGTCTCTGTGCTTCCGTCGTCTTTCCGGGGCGCGGCCTGTGTCCATCCATCAGCCCTCCCCACTGGACCGTGTGAAGGAGCTTGAGTCTTGTCGGAGCACTGTGATGGAGCCCGTAGAGCACAGCTGTATGAGAGCACATTTGTGTATATCTCTCTCTCCCCAAGTGTGTTAAGATATTCTCTGAATAAGTTTGTCCTCTGTCAGGCAGAAGAAGGTACAGTAGGAGAGGTCAGAAATGAAGTTCTCACAACCACGTCGCGTCACACCCTTACAACCCCGCAAGTCCAGTAAAGAGAGAGCTGAGAGGCGCTTCATGTAGGACAGACAGGCATCTGTGAGCTTATTACACCCTACACAGATATGAGAGAGGGAGAGAGAGAGAGCATTATGAGAACCTTTCCATTTCTGTGACATTTTTAAACTTGACCACAGAATTCATGGCAATAATGTCAAGTCCTCTTTTCATAAAAGTTGCTGGAGCATTAAGTTCTTTGGTGAAGTGGGGTGGTTGGGGGTACCTGCGAGGTTGATCTCTCGGAGGGTGTTGCGCGTGCTGCTGCCACTGGCTGTGAGCAGGCTGACGGACTGATCCGTGAGGCTGCTGCAGTGGGACAAGTCCAACCTCCTCAGCAATGGCATGTGTCTGATTATGAGCCTCAGAGTCGAGTCGCTCACTTCCAGACCCGATAGTCGCAAGGACAGTAAGCCTCTGAGCCTGCTTCGGTTTTCATTACCTGAGGATTCAAAGGCAGAGGAGTTACAGAGCGAACTACTGCGCTCGTGCCAACATGGTGTGACTACAAAAACTTATGTAGGCATGACCTGGTGGCGTGACGAGGTCTTTGAGCTGAGTGTCTTTGATGCCCTCAGCCCAACACAGGTCCAAAGTGCGCAGACAAGGACTACTCTGAGAACTCAAACCCGACAGACATGACGACGAACAGCCAGACATGATCAGATCTTTCAGACCTAAGAAAGAGAAACTGATAATTAGTTACATAAAGACCGAGAATATTCAAGTCAAGCACTCTGGTTCAAACGGGGAAAACCATACAGAGAAGATCGTTCAGCATCAACAACAGTAAAACTTATTCCATACAAAAGGTGGAGCATTCAGAAAGAGACCAACTACTGAGTGACAGATGCAAATGATTGAGAAATTCCAGTGTACAGCAGACACCTGGAAGGTGGTGGATGAGCCAGGTGATCTGTTTCTTGGACACGGGTGTCCACGAGAGGTCAAGAGTGACAGGCTGTCGCTTAATGATGGCTGACATAGCCTGGGCACTAAGGGACCGACACCGACTTAGGTCCATGTGAGTCCACAAACGCTTATCAAAACTCCTACAGAGAGGAAAGGAGACAGAAGGTGAAAGAAAGCAAGAACAAAAGAGCAACTGAATAATGCCAGGATTAAATAAAGGGGAGGAAAACAAAACAACAAAACACAAACCACACCCCACACACACACACACACACACACACACACACACACGGGAACAACTTGTACATCTACTCACCATTTATACCAGGCCTTGCAAACCCTCATGCACACAGCCAGTTCTGTCCGGTTTAGGTAGCGGAACACGGACACCCATACTTCCTTTTCACAGCCTGGCTCATTCCCCACATCCCGGAAGGAGGGATGGGAGAGGAGGGAGGGAGGAGAGGAGGTGGTGGTAGGCGGAGGAGGAGGAGGAGAGGTAGAAGAGTGGGAGGAAGTGGATGAAGGCGAGGCAGTGTCTCTTTCTCGGCCGTCGTAGTTGGAGCTCCTGTGGCGCGTATGACGGCCGGACGACAGAGCACCTTTGGACTGGGAGAGGCCGTTACCGGCGTTGAGGGAAGAGCTGCCATTTTTGTGACGGTACTTGTGGAGAGATTTGCGTTGGATAAAGTCGGCAGCGCCGGGAGTGCGAGGAGACATGGCAGCCTCCAGTTTGGGTACAATAGAGCCAGGATCACGCTTAGCCTTCGGGGGGCGCTGCAGGGTGACTGTCAGGTATGACCCGTTTAACAGGTCATCGTTCAAGTCAGAGACGAGCAAGACAGGAGGGTCAGATTCTGAGTCGGAGTGGTTCTCCCCCTCTTCTTCATCCTCTTCCTCCTCTCCCCCGTCATCCAGGTCCTCCATCTCTTCATCCTCACCATCAAAGTCTCGTTCCTCACTGTCATCCTCCTCCTCTTCATCCTCGTCATCATCATCGTCATCCTCTTCGCCTCTGCGCCGCCGACGCCGAGAGCGGTGCTCTTTTTCCGACCGACCGACGTGCCTTTCTTCATCACTCTCATCCTCTTCCTCCTCCTCGTCATCTTCGTCCTCCTCATCGTCGTCTTCGTCGTCGTCCGTTTCATAGCGCCTCCGCTGCATTCTGGACCCTCCCCTCAAACGGACACGCCCCCCACGCTCACCCCTCACGCCAAGTCCGCGCCTCATTTTCAAGGAGGTGGAATTCGAGGCCATGCCACCGCCCCCTCTGCCTCCTCGATGAGAGGAGCCTCTCCATACACCCCGTCTACCACAGCCACGGCGAGAGGACACACCACCCCTTGTGTGGAGTGATATCTTTCTCCTTCCATCTCCATCCTCATCATCACTGCCCGAGTCATCCCCCCGGTCCATTCCATGTCTCCTGTAGATTTTAGCTACACGAGGGTCCAGCGAGGAAGACTTGCGTTTCTAAAGACAAATAAGAAGATTCAGCAAAACATATGAAGCTCTCTCTCCTGCAAGACCCAAGTGTCAACTAGGAGAATATTAATGCACATTTTAATTTAGATAAGTTAGAATAATTACTAGTTTTCAAATATTTCCAAATTCACACCTCACTCAAATCTCAAACAGAAAAACTAATATTGCTGAAGATTTTTTAGAAAGCCAAATATGATGGGTCAATCTTTCTAGGCTTTTAAAAAACTAATCACTAATGGTTAGTCTAAGAACAAATAAGGGCTTTGAGTGGACAGATTTAACCAAACCACCTTTTTGTACTGATTTTTTTAAAGCAAGCTGTGAAGTCCCAGACCCTGTACAACTTTATTTTTCTTAATTACCGTACTTACATGCATTTTGCCTCCTTCCAATTTCATCTGTAACAAAACCACAGACCCCCGTTTAAAACCACAGACCCCCGTTTAAAACCACAGACCCCCGTTTAAAACCACAGACCCTGTCAGTTTCCTCTGCACAGTCAAGTCAATCTCAGCAAGTGAGAAATCGAACATGCTACAGACTGATTTTTAACACCCTCTCCCCCACCAGTCAGTCCGAGCAGCGATGGGGCACGGGATGATGATGAAACAGGGCAGGGAGGGCGAAGGAGAGAGAGAGAGAGAGAGAGAGAGAGAGAGAGAGAGAGAGAGAGAGAGAGAGAAAATGGGGGCAACAAAGCAAGGACTCAATAAGAGATAGAACCAAGAGAAAAAGAAGGAAGAAGGGAGAGTGGGCGTGCGTGCGGCAGCAGTGGCGTGAGGAAGGCGGAGCCTCTCACCCTCTTCCTGAGCCGCTGCTCTGGGGCCAGCACCCGTTTCCGTAGCGACCCGTGGGAGAGAGAGGAAGGGGGCCGCCCGACCCCGTGCCACGCCCCGCCCTCGCCCCTTATCCCCCCCGACCCCTCCTGAGCCATGATGTCATCACCACTGCCCGACGACTGACACAAAGGGGAAGAAGTATTACTGTTAACCAGTGTGCGATGTGTGTGTGTGTGTGTGTGCCTGTGTCTGACGGATAGACAGACGCCAGTCACTGTTACTATCTCAAGGGCATCCGTTTGCTTAAAAGGTGTCAGTATAAATTCTCCATATAAAAACAGGTCAACAAGCTCAGAGCATTTCACTTGAAACTCTGCTTGTACCTGATGGAATGTGTACACACATGACCTCAAGGGTCTAATCTTTACCTCACAGAATATGGTGTGTGTTTGTGTGCGTGTGTGTGCATGCGTGTGCGCGTGTGTGCATGCGTGTGCGCACACAGGTTACCTCCGAGTCAGTCTCTTTGCCCACGACACATTTAGGACACTCCCAGCAACTGGGCAGATCTTTGTTTATTACACCCTCTCCAGGTACCTTGAATAAATAAGTCCAATAGTTACATATTTTTTTAAAACAGTAAAGGGGGGGGGGTGGTCCACTAAAAAGGGGAGGGGGAGCACATACACAGGAACGGATTATAATGACATCTAACTTTTCCACATTCATCACTCAACAATTACACACCTACAGTATTCCAGCACTAAGAAAACGCACCTTTAGGCAGCCAGGGTGGGCAATCTGAGCACAGTTGGAGCACTCCATCAGCTCTTCTCCTGTCTCCTGGTTTCCTTCCTCACAAATCTCACACACCGCTGAGAGGGGCAGACCAGGCTGCAGGAGAACGGAAGATACAAGAGGCGTCATGGCTTATGTTTAAAGGTTTAGTAGTGGTGGTAAAACGCTTAATAAATCTCCTTCTTACAGCAGCAAATCTCCATTACATTGGTCACATAGAAAATACAAACAAGGTCCTCAAAAAGTGTTTGCAACAGCTGACAGCAGAACATTACGTACTGTTTTTACACTACAGTACGTTACACACTGCTGCACATTCATTGCCATGAAAGACATACAATATTTTGAAAGTGCTCTGCTCCTAAATTAGCTGCAACACGGACAAGCAAAGACACTTACAGTTCCCCTCTATGCTCATACAGTAAATAAATTTTAAAAAAGTCACGTAAGAAAACGGGACTATCTGCACTCACAGCGAGACACTGGCGGAGGACGCAGGTCTGCTTCAGCTTGCCGGGGCCACCAAACTTTTTCATGTCCCTGCAGAAGTTGCAGTCTCCACATTCGGTGCGCAGGCACGCCTCGCACCTCTTACACCGCACACGCCGCCGCCGCAGAACCGACATGGAGGAGGCCGGCTTCATCGGCCGCGGGACGATGGGCGTGGTGGCCAGCTTGGGACGTCCTACTGGAGCAGGGGGAGGGGGAGGCTGGTACCAGGACGGCTGGATGCACAGGGGCAGAGGAACCGAGAACGGGGTGGGAACGAGAATAAAAAGCAGAAATCAGATCATTAGGTTTGTTTGGGCCACTGCAAAATCAACGTGACCCTCTTTTTAAGAGGACAACGTACTTTATAAAGTTCATAAATGTTAACAGCCATCTTACCCTCTTAGGCCATTTAACGATGGGCCTTCCAGTATATGAGAGTTTGGGGAGATCATTAGCATGTTCTTTAAGTAATGCCTGAAAACAAACATTCACCATTACAGAGAGTAAGCAAACCAACATGAAGACTTTTTATTCACACCCACACCTACAGTCATACCTCATACATCACAATGGTCTCTAGGGAAAATTAAAGCTAAATATCTCTTCTTTTCTTTAAACTATGCAGTTCATCTACTTTTAATTATATTTCGTGTGTAAAAGAAACCAAGTAATGCTTTTCTGATTCATTGAAAATGTTCAGTGAAAAAATTCCACCATTATATGTGATGTGATACACCCATAGGACAGTTTCAAACATATTTATGAGAGTCTGCATCGAAGGGTTTAAAACTATGTCAGAATGCTTCTATGGGAACTCACACGCATGTCGTGGAGCAGAGCGGGGGCGTTGTGTATCCCCGCAGGGACACACTTCTTGTGGGAGGGAAGAGCCTCTAGCTTCCCCAGCAAATTCCACAAACCCTCTAGCTCAAAAGGCGTCAGGTGAACTTTGATTCCTGGCCGACTCGGAGGAGAGGGGGTGTCATCCTCCTCCTCCTCTTCCTTTGTGTGGCCATTCAGGGACTCACAAATGGAGAGGTCTCGCTTAAGGCCTGTGAGAAAGTTTCACATCATGCTACAGATTCTTTGGGTAAAATATGGATTAGAGGTATATACCTGACAAACCTGCTAGAATGCTACAAGTTGGCAGTGTGTAGCCAAATATGCAATTTTAGGGAGGTGCTTTTGGCAAGATACCAACCGATGCCCAAAGAGTGTTTCTGAAAGTCCGGGATGAGGTAGGTGGTGTTGGTCAGACTGTAGAGATAGCGCTCCAACACATACCAACACATCTCGTAGTAAAAGGGGTAACGGAACTTAGCTGGCACCTGGGGAGATAAAAGGGAAAAGTAAACACTGGATGCTGTGAAAACTATACCAGTTTGAAACAAAAATGAATTAAATCCAATTAAAGTAGTAGAATATTAGCAAATTAGAATGCCTAGTTTGGAATGCAGTAAGAAATGTATGATGAGATTAAAGTAAGAATGCTTTTGTTACTTGCTCTAAAATTATTTCACTGATTTTTAACGAAGAGGTTGCAATCTGCCAGCTCCTCACCCGTGTCCTGTCCTCAATGCTGTTGATACTAAGCTGCATAGGGATGTTAAAGCTGTGTAGGAAGTTCCCACCAAAAACAAGAGTATCCACAGGTGTATACACTGCATGAATCCAACCTGCATTAATGCGTGTGCACACACAGACATCAGCAGGCTGAAGAAATCATTTTTTAAACATCGAACTGACATTTCTAATTCTAGATATGGAGGTGTAATCTCATTAATATTCAGGGCCATCCTGAGTGCACATCCATTTCCTCACCTGATGGGATGATAAATGTGTAGCCCTGCTTAAGTTCAATTCTCTGGCAATCCGTGGCTTTGTCGCCAAGGAAGAGGTCTCCTTGTTTCCCAGACAACACCCAGTTCTCATAAAGCTCCAGGTTCTGCGGTGTAGGCGGAATTAGCCAGAATACCTGCGGCACACAATGTCATCCATTGGTTCACTGGCTGACTCAGCAATGATTTTCATGGACATTTTAATACCATTTTAAGACACTCTGCAATATCTAATGAGTAAAATGTGCCACCTCCTTAAATATAAAAGTGATTATTTAAAATAAATAATTAAAACAGAATAATTTAAAAAAGGACACTTGCTGACCTTGCCTCCTCTAAGTATGTGGTACCACACAGACGTGCCTCCAAAGTCTATGTGGAAATCTGTATAACAGCCCTGCACGCTCATCAGACAGTACCTTTACACAAACAAGTAAACATAAAATGACAAGGGCAACGAGCAGGGAACAGCATATTACATTTTTGTACGAGACCAGAGATGAACTAGATGAAATGCAAGCTTACTTCTGTACTTTAGGGTACTGCATGTCTAAGATTGAGTTAGTGGAGTCTCTCTGCCGTTCCTTTAGGTGTCGTGGCCACATATTGTCCACCCAATCAATCATGTCCACCTAAAAGACAACAACGATCAGTACTAAATGAGAAAATAATCGCATAAAATGTAATTTATTATATACATATAAAACAAGTTTGCAGTTTTATGTAAGTGGTCAAACCAGCAGACTGAATCAAGTTGAATAAGCATAGGCACTAACCGTAGCTGGTCTGTTTACTAAGTTTTCTAATTTGGTGTGGCTAAACTCCAGACTGATAACATTGTAGAGCTTCTCTCTCTGGGGCGGCGGAGTCTCATAGTATCGCCTCCACTGAGCCATTGACATCTCAATGCCCTTCTGAGTGGCTACATCCATCACATCAATCACCCGCCGGCTGCCTACCATGCAGAGGGAAAAGGGTTCAATTCAGCCACACCCAACAAAGCCAGCTGGGGTGTCTTCAAGACGACAGAACAGTGCAGGAGAAAAGGAAAAAACTGAGGCTATGCAAGGAGAGGCAAATTCCTTACCGACAAATATCTTCACATCATTCACACTGAAGTCTGGATCTGGCATCCTGAACAAACACCCAAAAAATGTTTTTTTGAATATAGGATGATTAATAGATGCAAAGATTCTGGTGTACGGAAAAAAGGGAAGTAGGTCCTGGTAACTAAGCACAATAAGTATGAATCTGTGGTGGGTGAGTGAGCACATACACAAAAGAAGAAATGCTTTTAGCAATTTTCTACAGTGAAGGAAGAGGGTAAGAATTATATTGTGTGTGACAGAATGCATTACTTGATTCCAAGTCCATCTGGCCTCTCAAAGATAATTGGGTCCCTCAGTCCTCCTCTCTGGATGTACTCAAACGTGAAATCTATACTCAAAACATAACGTATAAATATACTGTTCTGAGTAACAAGCTATACACATAAAACCAAAAGATCCAAACAATCCACCTCCTCGCCCGAGCTAAACTGAATTCTCATCAAGCCATACAACACGATTCAGAGCATGCTACAAAAAAGGAATCACGTTTCCATCACGTCTCAGGGATTACCTGCACTCTTCTTGACGGTACCACAACAGAAACGAATGCACTTTTGCAAGTATGCAGTTAAAGAAGAAATGCAAGGATGTGCATAGTTGTACCTTTTCCCTCCATGCGCTTGACCCTATCAGAGCTGAAGCGGTCACTGTGTAGTTTCTCTTCCAGGTCAAAGGTCCTCTTCCCCTCAATCTCATCATCAGAGATCCCGTCATCATGATAACGGCGTCGCGTGCCTGACCGCTGGGAAGAAAAAAATAAGACAAGAAATAATAATAATAATAATAATAATAACAACCTATTAACATTCTTCTCCAATGAAAGGTTCTTTGGTGGCAAATCAGTAGATTTAACACCACCTGAGAATCTTGACCTACTTTAAAGTGATACTGAAGTTACCATTATCAAAAGCATAGAATGTGTACTAATACATTGGTTTTGAGGTTTGCCTAAAAATTCTACACAGTAGAAAAGGAGCCACTTTTCTTTGCAACACTATAAGGCCCAAACAACAGCTGATACAGAGGAAATAACGTTAGCTCACAGTGTGTATCCAGCGTTTAGTCTGAATTCATTCTTTGATATGACTGAAACGAGCTGAAAATGTAAGACATTTTAATGCCTCAAAGCAACAATTTGAGCTTTCCTAATACATCACTGCTACAGTAGATAGCATGGTAAGCATATGGCTACTTCATTCACAGCAAATGAACAATGAACAATAAGGACCCCCCTTCCTCTGCCTGTGTCTTCAGCTCTAAAATGTCTCTATGGTGATGGTCCACTACTGGCCAATCACAAACCCATTTTATCACTGTCGTCACAGTCTCAACCACAGATGCAAGGGGGGAAAAAAAAATCAAAAAAAAAAAAATCAATAAAAGAATCGGGGTATGACTCTGCAACATCTTCAGGCATCTTTCATGACTGCTAATCCTAAAACACCAAAGGCAACTATGCTCTGTTTGAGAGGTGGTTGTTGTAATAATTACAATGGTCTATTGTTGAATTCTCACCAGTGTTTACATAATCCATTATTAAATGGTTTCACAAATTAATTTTTAGAAGTCTTCAATAACAAACTTATTTGCCCACAAAGAGAGCTATGAGACCTATTCCTTTGCCAAATCAGTCACATTCACCTTCACCAGTCAGTCAATATAAACATGTCAGTATATCCACTCCACCCAACTGGCCAGGCAGCAAGAAAAATCTACTTTGCTCAAACACCTAGTTAAATCATGCTTTGTCAGACACCTATGAGCATCACCGGCACAGTTCCACACATAAAAATCACAGCTATGCTTTGGTAACCTGTAATAAGTCAGACGCTATTTTGTTAAATATTGCAGTCTTGCTATTCTGTGCCATGTGAATAGGCCAACAAAGATTTCCATATCTCACTGCATTTCTTCATACAATCTATAATAAAATAATCTGCCCTTCTTCGACCAACACCATTCACATAGTTCAGCAAACATGATCAGAGTAGGCAGACTAAACGGGAGGTCCAGGTACACACTGTTCTTACTTAGACAAAAAAGAAGAAAAAAAAAAAATCAAGACACCTTATCATTCGACAGGATAACAATGGCATTATTATGCAAATCAAATTAAAAAGACACACCATATCTATATAAGGTCAATCACATACAGAAAATGTACAAATAAAAACCAGAGGAGAAAAAAATAAAAAATAAAAAATAAAAAAAAAACGCCACTACCACAGAAGTGCCACAAAATACAAAAACTGGAGCACTGCAGAACAAGCTTGGCAAACCAGCCCTTGCTTTGCTAGATCTAAGCCATCTGCCCCCCTTTTCTTTCAACTGCCCTTTCTATTCTTTCTTTCTCAGGCCTGAGACTGCAGTGCGCCTGGATGTAGCCCTTGTGGAGGGCAATGAAACACTACACACCTCGCACCTTCAGTGTCACATCTTCATCCCCCTTCTTATTCTTCCTCTTCCTCCCTCGCTTCTTCAATATCCCTCGATCTAAAAAGGTCAATGTCTCCTCTCTGGTCTCCATCCCTGTGTCTTTTTCCTCTTTCTGTGGAGAGACCTGCTGTCTGTCCTCCTCTTGTTATCCTTTTGCCTCTGCAGTGTCTCCTCCCTCCCACTACCCCACCCCCTCCGTTTCTGCATCTCCGCTCACATGGTCAGCTCAGCCAATCAAATCGTCCCTACTCTACTTCGCATCTCTCTTCAAAAATAGACAAAAACTGCTCACAGCCTGTACAACCTTGTGTCTACACATCACCTAACTTTCATTCCCGGTCACCCCTCCCCCACCAATCACAATGCACTTCTTAATACTAAATGGTTAATCAATGACAGACACCCAAAGCTTTGATCTTTAATGAATACAAAAGAATATAAATATTTATCTTTAATACAAGACAAAAATGTGCAGTGAGGATTCATGTATTTGTTCTAGAGTCTTTGGAAGAGTGGGCTGCAACATAGAAGCAAACGAGTTTCAAAACAGTTAAAGCCAACTTAAGACATCAGTAAAAACCTCTCTGACAAAAGTGCAGGTTAGCATAGCTTCACCATTAACAGAACCACAGCGATCTCAACAGATGTTCATGAAAGTGGAAGCATAAGGCAGTGAATGTTTATGTAATTTCTGAAGGTGAGAAACAAGCATAATACATACAAGACAGAGCGGTCTGTTTTTGTGAATTTATAAAGTATAAGCAGAACCAGTCAAACTATTTCAATGAAATTTCACTGACAAAGGCTGCACAATGTGAAACACAAAAGGACAGATCCTGTCTTGGGGAAGCTTGGCAAATCTGTGGGACACTGCAGCACTGGCCATTGAACATTTGCACAGCAAACCTACATCATCACCACTGTAATGGCATCGTGAGTATAATAACGGGTCTGCCGTGACCACACACGACAAATCTGCAAGTACAAGAGACCAATACAAGCCAGAAGCAGCGTGTTCACTTCAAGTACTGAATTTAATGCACTTCTATTAGTCTGTCAAACACTGAAGTACAATACCAGCCGTATTACTCGCAAGATTCCAAACGGTTAAAAAGTCAAATGAGACTGGTGATTAAACCAGAAACTGTAGCCAGATGCCTTTAATTGAAAATAATCTTAAAGGTCACACGCATTCCCGATCTTGGAATGTTTAATAATAATTACTGAAACAGTAAAGGTAAGTAAATAAACGGGCAACATTTAACAAATTAATGTGACGTTTAATTTATTTAGACAACTTGATAAACAATATAATAATCGGCAACGCGACTAGCTAGCTTGGCTTGTAATAGCAACAGCAGTTGACGAAATGATTCGGTTAACTCTAAATAAGAATTTTCAGACATATTCATGCTACATACCAGTCGTTTGCTGTATCGTGGTTTTGAATCTTCCATGTCCAGAGACAGTGACAGGAACAATAATTCCCCACAGAGAAACACCAACTCTGGTCTACACTTGTCTGTCAACAATGAGACAAGTTGAGTAATGTCTAAATTTAAGATAACAATATTTGGCTGTGTTGCTACCTAGCTTGGTTAACTAGGTAAATACTTTAATTGAACATAGCCAAATACTTAACTATATAACAGTAACTTATATATAATTAGCTAGCTACGGTTAAAGTGATAGTTAGCTAGCGCTCGGCTGAGTAAATGGCTTTCCAGTATCAACCACGTAGCTAATGTTCTGACTGTACGTCTGTCAGCTTGCTAGTGTTTAATAGCTTTATTTAACTTTCTTTGGTCAACTAGTTTACTTGGCTATATGTCTAGCTAGCTAGATTACACACAATTTGACACAGTAACAAAAGACCATTTCGTAGTCATATAAACGTTTCATAAGGAACTACAAGGACCCCATATGCTAGCTTGTTTACCAAGCTAGCTATGCTAGCCAGCTAACTAACTACCCTCCACTAAAGTGGAGCATAGCTCAATCAAAACAAAAACCCTTCGCCGTCCAGAATGGATTAGCATTAGCTCGCGCTGTATCGTCAAGAGGACACCGAACGGGTTGGCAAAAGTAGCTAGCTAATCGTTAGCTAGCAGTCACATAGCTTTCGCAATATCGTTTTATACTGCGTCGGAATCTTATCTGTAGAAACGCTTTATACAGACATTAAGTCAAATACGATAGTTTAGTGAATATATGAAACAAGTAGCTAGCTAGCTAGCCAAGTTAAAACAGGAAACTACATTATCCGAATAAGCTGGTTAGCGCTAGCTTCAGTTCTGAGCGAACAAGTTCTACGACAAACTGAAAGACTTATTTTTTCCTAACGAACTTCGCTAACTTAATATCAGAACTCCCAACGGAAAATACTCCAAATATTCTTCTATCAGTAACATGTACACTCCAGTATCGTTTCTTTATCTAGTTTTCAGTACTGGGGGGAATTATATGTTGTTTGGGCAGCTCCTCTATATGAATTTACGATAAAGTTAAAGTGGTGAACCATTCGCCGCCATTTTCAAATCGTCATAAAAACTCCACTGGCCCTCTAAGAAAGACACACCTACTAGTAATTGTGCCCCCAATGACAAGCAAATGCGACATACCGGGTACATTTTCAATAGGTTAACAAACATGCCACTCTAAACCCTAAACTACAGATTATCCATAGACCCCCACCCCAGTATAAGAACGTCTCTTGATCACCATTGTACAGACTGGATCGCCAAATAGTAGGCGATACGAACCAATAGTTGAACAAATCGTTAAAACAACTGTGCTTCCATTGATTTTGAAATGATGTCGATCAATAAAATATGCACCCACTGGTTTCAAGCAAAGATCGCATTCATAACCAGTAAGAAAAGACACAGCCCGCACTGAGTAGTAAGGTCTAAACTTGACCACTGTTCGTCACACTTCGGATGTGTGACAGTAGTCCCAAACCTTGTAGTGCTACTATTGTTATCTACCTTCGTTCTACCAGAACTTGAAACTCCACCGCTTGAAGCAAACATGTTCATGTCCGCAAACGAGTTCCCAGTCTTGTGGAAGAAATGAAAACTCCCTTCAAATGAGCCGAAACATCAAGGACTCAAACTAATACCATAATATTCCCAACGCGTTTGACGCAGAATACTCTCCAAGCCAAAACAAAGCGGTAGAGTAAGTCCAGTGTTCCTAAATGCTGGTAGATCCGCATGGCCGTACTTCAGAAACACCGACGGGAGTATATACCCAGGAAGTGATATTCGATTGGGTCACCACGGGAATGGCAGTGTTGATTGGTTCAGACGTCTGTGCTCGAGTTAATATCAAAATTAGATTGCTAAAAGGTTACTATAAGTGTCAGACAATTATAACAAATCTGATATTTGCTCTTTTGCCCAACTAAACAATTCTACACGTACATTGACAACGTACAACATGATATCACTATCAGTCAAGTTTGACTGCAGCCGTTAAACTGGATAGAAAATCTAAGACGTTGCTCCGGTCATTTTACAAAAATGTGCTGAATTTCTCCTATAATTGAGAGAGAGTTGCATATAGTTCCACCACCGGTTCCCAAGTTATGTCGCAGCAGAATATATCCCAACTATCACACTTTCTAACATTCGTCCAATAATAATAACAATAATAGCTCATAGCCTAATAACAATTTATTAAAGCTATACGTATCACTTTAGTTATACGGGGACTTCGAACATAAATAAAACCCTAACGTTTACAAAAAGCAAACTCTAGTTCACAAACAGCAGCGCTTACATGCAGTTTTATAATAATTTAGTGATCGGATTCATAAATCGATCAGAGAAAAAAAAGACACAAACACCTACAGCAGAGATGAGACCAACTGAGCATAACTGAAAAAGGTGGTTTCAGTCCGAACATCAGCTCGTTTCTGAACATGTTCATTTGCACAATAATTAACAGTACAATAATTACTTTCTCGTGTAATTTTCAGCCAAGGTGCACTACATTGAGTGCCATATTCTAAGAAAAAAAACAGACTAAATGTATCACGCTGAGCATTTCGTTGTTATAGAAACATTAACGTGAGACAAGATTCTCCTATGAACAGAAGTGTTATTCGGATTAGGCCTAAATTGATCGTAGATGCTTAGTTTTAATGTTTAACGATTTGCTGTGTTTGAGGTGAATAAACAGATAATGTTTTTTACTGGGAACGAACTCGTTTATATTAAAGAAAGGTTCTACATGTAAACGAAGCCAATAAGTTTGACCTACCCCTAACATCCGTACCAACGTCTACGATGTAGGATATCTAAGGCATCTAATTAGTTAGGTTAGCTACTTTCTGCGTCGCTGTATGCTACAGCAGCTGCTCCGCTTGCGACAAGGCCTTTCAGAGAGTGAGAACAGCTGAGCTCATCATAGCCAAAAACACCTATCATTACAGTACAGCTACCGGACACGATGCTCGAGGAAGGGTCACAAAATCACAACGAAATCCAGCCACCCAACACGCTGCCATCTCGTAGGCGGTAACCTGTCCTGGGACTTTACTTAGCTACCTACAAGCTGTATACGCAACTCCACTACAGGTCACTCCTTAATCTCCGCTTTCGTTACGTCACTTGAATGTTACTGCTATGGACTCAGATTTTTCTTACAGGCTATTTGTAGTGTATCTGTAGATTTTGTATATATATAAATATATTGTCCTGGACATGTTGTGCATATAATAAGTAAAGCCTGTTTAGCCATTGAAATCAGAGCAAACCCTTTGTTCATGATCTAAAATGACGTTAAACAAAAACAAATCAGCCATTTTTGAATTTCATTTTTCTTTAGTCTTGACACTTTGTTTTTTGTATAAGTGAACCAAGCGACTATATTAAACATTCAAATATGTATGGTTTACGTGAAACATTAACGAACACAGATTTTGCACAAAAATTAGATCCATTCAAATAAACAATACAAATCACGATTCATACGCGCCACCTACTGGTAGACAGCGATGTGGCGTATATTAGTCTGACAAAATTCATTTGCGGTTTGATATTCAACACCTTTAGCATATAAGAATTAGCTTCAGAAGACTCAAAGCAAAATTATCCTTTAAGAATATGGATGACATACTGATAGTTCATTTGAGAACAGAGAGAAATACTGCAGGTCTACAAGACAAAACTAATGTCAAATTTAATACAACAAAGAAATGAAATGAACACAAAAATCATCTAGCAAACCGAAGGATGCCCAAAAAAAGGGAAGAAGGGAGACTCTGGGAGTCAGCACTGTCTCTTGAGTGATGACTACTCCAGCCTGGCTTGCTTTTTGAGGTCAACCTTTTCACCTGAACAAAAGGGCAGAAGAACAAGCAAATATAACAACATTATATAACAATAATCCTCTCTTTTAGCGCTCTGACCTTAAACCTCTATCACCTCCAAATATATATGTCTCTGTTTTAAATCACATATTAATGAGACCCAAAATTTTATTTATTAATATTGAGTTTTAACATTGTACCTGCCAGACTGCTTATTTCACCCAGCTATAGACAAGGGACAGAATGATGACTGCTAGAATGATGCAACACAACGTGATCATCATCTGTTTCTGTAGTGGGTTATGAGAGAAGTGCAGAAGAAGGATGGAACACGAGAATAAGAAAAGATATGAAGTTGGCAAAATATAGAAGAGTGGAAAGAAGGATGAGAGAAAAGAGACGGATGACAGGTGGAGGATGGATAGAGAAGGGATTTTGGTGTTATATGGAAAACGATGCAAGAAATATGGACTAGAAAACAAATGCTTAATAGTAAGAAAATTGTAACCAATTAACAGTTGTCGCTACAGATGCGGTAAACCTGTTAAGACACTTCACTTCCTAGTTTACCCTGCGTGCTTCCTGCTGGAACTTGGCAGCCTTTTTGGTATCAGCCACTGCTCGCTCCACAAACCCGACTGACTGATCCATGTTAGTCTCAATCCGGTCAATCATGCTTCCCTATCCACAATAAATAATTAATCATGAAAACAAATCCCATCAGTAATTTTTAGGACAAAATACTATGTTAAGCGAACATGGTAATCTAGAAAATCTGGTGAGAGCTTCATAACACAAGTATAATCATTAGATGACATACTATACGTTACTTTAAACTGTCACTTAAAAAATAAACTTATTCCCAGGAAATACAAAGGGGGTTGCAACTAGACCACCAGGTCCAGCTCCTGGTCTGTTTTGTTGCTTTGTCTGGATACCTGATTTTCCACCAACATTGCGATGTCGACAAACATTTCATGCAGCTCCTTAATGCTGCTCTCCAGACGCATGATGTCTTTGTGCCGGGCTTCAATCTCACTCAAGGCCTGCTTGGAGATGCCTGAGGCCATAATCTACACACAAATTCAAAGAGATGTCATTTGTAGGACTCTAATAAAAATGTTTATCATCACACAAGAATGCATAAATACGAAACTGAAGTAATTAAAAAGTACCCTAACTACAACAATACTGTAATCTTTAGGTTAAAAGAAAACAAGATCAAACACACACACCCCTGCTGTGAAAACATCAGCATTTCCACCATCCAGCAGCTCCTCCAGTTGCTCATCAGTGGTGGTTTTACCCGCTTTGCAACACAACAGGAAAAATGTTTAAAACTAGTCACTCAGTGCCACTGACATTTCAGTGGTATATATTATAGACTCTTAGTTATTTTTTATTAAATATGTCTTAAAGCTGAACAGATAGCACAGATGTGTATCATTGGTTGTATGCTTGCATGCATGTGTGTGCGACTCACTAATCTCTAGTTGTCTCTGGATACGTCCTTTGCTCTTCTCTCTGAATTCCACTTGAGCTTCATTGTACTTGGTCATGACATCCACAAATGTCCTCGCTAAAATGGCATGCTGGATGGGGAATGATAGAGTATGACAGGATTTTTGACAGGAAAATTCAGTCAGTAGGTATGTGATGGGCATATCAGAATATAGCACAGGTGCTTGGTTACCTGAGATTTCTTTATCCGCATATCAGCTGAAACTCTCTCCTCTGTGTTTGATTCCAAGCCTAGCTCAATGCCTGATAACAAAATCAAACGTGTGCTACAATGATGAAGAAGTCAATCTTTTGTAGAAACACTTTTGAATTTAATCTCAGAGGAGCATTTTTAAAACATAAGACAGTAATTGCAGAAATTTCAATGCACACTAAGATTGGCATGAGATTTAGGAGTTTCACATTTACTAAAGTATCATATACAAAACCATTGTAGAGAGTCCAGCTAAACTTGCTTTTGAGCTTGTTGCGTGCATTGTTGGCTAATTTCTTGATCTCATTGGTGATGGCCTCCATGTCATCTTGTGTCTCTAAGAGATCAATAAGAAAGAGTAGCGAGAAAAGGTATGAGATGATAAAATACATTCAGTATACATGCCCTTGATCAGCAATGTATGATCAAATGTCTGGGGTGAATAATGTAGAATGAATCAAAAGACAATGAGATATGAAAAGAGGTTTACTCTGATCTGATGTAGGTGCAGAAAGGATGACAGAATACACATGCTTTATTTCGGTCACATTCGCATCAATCTTATTGATACTGGAGCGGATCTCTTCAATCTGACAAAAGCACAGCACAGGCACACAAACACAAACACACAAATAATGATTTATAATCCTCTAGGAGAAAAGTCTGTGTACTAACTTACTAACATACCTGAGCAAAGAACTCATCCATAAATTCTTTCTTTTCCAACTGGATCTCCACATCATCAACCGTTTGATCAGTTTTCTGTTATAGGATACACAAGAATGCTCTTTCAAAATATAACACAATTCCTACCACGTTCCCCTACAGTGTGTTAAAGGAATCAAAGGCAGGCACTATTCTAAATAGGTGGGTGTGCATGTGTTGAGGAACTTCATCTTAAATGCCACAACAGTGAAATCTATCATAGAATGTGCATAAGCAAAACTCAATAAATTGTAGAGTAAAAAAGATAGCTGCCTCTAATCTCTCATGTCTAAAGCCCTTCCCCCCCTTTGAGTCCCTCTACACCATAACCAAGGGTGAGTTTTATATAGAATAGGATGTAAACGTTAATGAAGCATGATATTTACATCACATGAGAACGGCCGAATCCACGTGCGCATTCTCTATTTCTGAGACTTGCATGAGACCCGCACAATGCCTACAGTCGTTTTGTTTTTTTCGCATGTTTTAAAAAGTGTATTATTTCTGTTAGGGTTCATACGAAGAGCATGCATGAGTAATTTGTCTTAGTAGTGATTTGTTAGGTTTCAGTATATTTTAATTACTGTAGTTAATATAGTATAGTCACAAAGTATTTTAGTTCAATATTACACCAGATCCTAAACATTACACTTTTTAACAGGTCCATTCCTCTCACCTCTTTCAGCTGTGCTAGTCGGTCCTTCATCTTGTCGTAATGGTAAATATGTTCTAGGTTCAAATGCTTAGACTATAAATTAATCCAAAACGTTAAACAAAATTAGAAATCGTATAACGGGAAATCTGATCTTCAAGATTAATCACATATCCTGAATTCCCACACTTCAGACTGACTTCAGGATTAACGCTATAGCTTTATAGTTTAGTACCTACTATGTGTTTTTCAAAAAATGTTTAAATAGCGTGCAATATTTTATCCATCGCACAATAACAAAATAAGTCATATGACAGCCTCTTCCCAGACTGCTAGAGCGATCCACTCAGGACGGATTAGAGCAACAGTTGCGCGCTTGGTAGATAATCCCTCCTCTATCGCGGTCCTTCATCAACGCGAGGCATCTGTAGCGCAATTTGCGCCTCATACTTCACGCATGCTCAGCGCATTGACTTCCCAAATACGATAACACGATTAATCAATGCCTCCAGGAACAGGCTTAATTTCTTCTTTATTCAGGCTTTTCTTAAATTTATTTGTTACAAATAGCAAGTAAGTTCATCGAGACCCATCCAAGTCAAATGAAATAAAATGAATGCAGTATTAAGTTCACACGTTAGCAATGCGATTAAATTTTTTCGCACTAAATACATTTCAGTATGCCAACCGCACACGTATCGGCTGTGTAGTGTAAATGCATGTTCTTCAAATATTGTCACAATACAATTCAGATACAAAACGCAAAACTAACAAGTGTAAACACAGTCAGTTATATTGTTACTGATCATTATAACCTCCATGGTGTTATTACATGGTTACAGACCAGGGTGAATGGTATAGGCCAACGACAACCTTAAAAATGGCACACAAAAAAAAGAGACAACAGACCATTGGATCAGAATCTTAATTTATTTGAGGTGCACAAGTATCGAGTCTTTGTCAAGTTCTTTTTATGTTTATTATAAGAGTATCTCACTGAATGTATGGGACAGATTCAAAGAAAGAGTGGTGGGAAAGAGTGGCACCTGCTTTAAAACGAGAAGCTCACTTTCCAGCCAAGCAGAGGTGCAGCCCCTATTTTTAGTTCTGTGGGACTACTTGGCTAGTTGTGGTTAAACTGATTTAATTTAACTGATTAATCTGTTACATACATTAAAAAGCAGGCCAAGTTCCTTATGTAACAATGGGAGCTTATGTAAATATGATTCAGACCTGTAAGAAAAGGGTCTTAAATGATGTGTGGGGGCACTCAATATGCACACCTGTACATTAAGGGTAAGTGCTGTCAGTCAGTCAGGAAGAGAGTCGCTTGGCTTGGGACTGAAGATCAGTACTCAAGTTTAATTTTAAATAGATTTTCCTACAGGGGAACTGGCAGAACTTTTCAGGCCAGATTACAAAATGTACTGCTGAATTATGACTATGTTTATCTTTGAGAGTGTATTCTTAGGGATAATCCACCCTGCTATTATATTTGTATTACAGTTCTTTTGGGTCAGTCACCCCCCGATCAACAGTAAATGCTGACCAGTTAGACCATGTTCAGTCAGTCATTCAGTCAATCAGTGTGTGTGTGTGTGTGCGTGCGTGTGAGACACAGAGAGAGAGAGAGAGAGAGAGAGAGAGAGAGAGAGAGAGAGGACGACAAACTGTCTATCTGTAGAGGTAGTCAGCCTGAATATTGGCAGCAATCTCCGCCTCCCATTTATCTCCATTATTGAGCAGTTTCTCTTTGTTATAGAGCAACTCTTCGTGTGTTTCTGTGGAAAACTCAAAGTTGGGTCCCTGAGAAGAAAAAAAAAGACAGAAGGGGACACAGGAAGTAATGAAACACTGCTGTCATGCTATTCAACAACTACAAATGCAATTTCTTAAAGTACATGCGATGTTTCTTAAAAGTAAATTTTTTTTGTTATATTCAGTGTATTAAAAAAAAATAGATATAAACATATTTCCAGAATCTTTAAACACATCTCTCGGCAAGACATTGGATTTCACATGAACAAACAAAAATGAATTTCATGAGTAATATCTTCAACTACAAATCACCTCCACAATGGCATCCACAGGACAAGCCTCCTGGCAGAAGCCACAGTAGATACATTTAGTCATATCAATGTCGTAACGTGTTGTCCTCCTGCTGCCGTCAGCACGGGGTTCTGCCTCGATAGTGATGGCCTGAGAAGAGTGAGCAGACTGGTGAGTGTGCGACTGTGCGTGTGTAGCAAAAAATTTAAAAATGTAACACTATGTTCTAGTGGAACTTGTCGTAATGGTTTCTTTTGATTCACAGTATAAAAGCAAGCAAGCAAACAAAAAACCCCCACAAACACCAAAAGTTCACAAAATGGAGAATTACATTTTTACTATTATGGTATTTACCGTAGATGATTACCTCAAACACCACAACTCGACCAGCCCTATCAAGTACCAGTTTAGCCTATCGCTATCTTAGTTCCCTCCTTAAAAATGGAAGCAACATACAGAAGCAATGAAACCACGGCGCTAGGAAGGGAACTCATGGACTCAACAGAGCTGTATGTTTAATCATGTTTTTATCATCATCTCTCTATGAGTTTTTACAACAAACAAACCATGAAGGACCATGATAAACACACAAAAAATGGTGGCCACCTCCACTCAAACAGCATTACACTGACAGAGTTTACTCTTCACACTGCATACTATATTCACCTGACATAATTACAATGGAGTCAAAGCGAAGCAGAGCAGTCAAGAGAGAACAAAACAAGTCAACCTAGCAAAACAAAAAAATTAATGGGTAGTGATGCCAGAACATGTAGATCAAATTTCTATCATCCATATTCCTATATTCCACTACTGGTTTACACTTGCACTAATGCCAGAAAAGTCCTTTTTTTATGGCTTTTATCGAAAGTGACTTAGAATTATGACTAAACAAATCTTGCGCAATTGAGGGTTAAGGTTCTTGCTCAGGGCCCCAACAGTGGTAGTGGTGGGGCTTGAACTGGCAACCTTCAGATTACTAGTTGAACTGGAGACCTTTGGAGAGGACTGGAGAGACTACTGCCTCTTTTGATTTGTACATTTTATTTTACTACTTTTATATTATTTATTCATATGTTCGTCTTTTTGGTTGTTCAGAGAACAAAACTTTACATTGTCCACTCTATAATAATTTGTACAGTTGTTTAATTTAATCACAAATTCACATTGACATCAGGACCTCCAACAACATGACACGTAATTTTTGTAGATTTTGTGTTTGTGTGCACACCTGGGCTGGGCAGATGGCCTCGCATAGCTTGCAGGCGATGCAGCGCTCCTCTCCAGATGGATACCGGCGCAGCGCGTGTTCTCCACGAAAACGCGGAGACAGAGGGCCCTTCTCAAATGGGTAGTTAATGGTGGCAGGTTCACGGAATAAGTAGCTTAAAGTCATTGCCAAACCTACAACGTAAAAATGACTTGATTTTCAGGAACGCAGTTATTCGCTCCAGTGAGTAGCTTACTCTAGATTTGTGATGATGCATTAGGATGAGAGGTTGGAGCTCAAAAGGTCAAAGAAAGCAACTGACCTCGGAACAACTCTGTCCACAACAGCGTCTGAGCAGCACGGTCTGTGATGGACTTCATATCTGTCGGAACTTCCTGAGCATTTACATATTCTACAGAAAAAGGAGTAGAGAGATTATGTATCAATATGGTATAATGGCAAATATGACATACTACAATTATATGAAAACATGTAGCAGTGTTACACTTACTGAATCCCTCCCTGTGAGCAGATAAACTGAGAGGACGCAGAACGCTGTGGCTGACTGCAGAGAAGCCTGCAAAAAAAACCCCAAATAACACAGTATTAGTAAAAAGAACAGGCAGTATTAGTATAATAATTGAGCCATATCATACATACATACATATATATTATTATACAAAAGTTACTTAATTAGGCATACTATACGTATTTATAGATTAAAATAAATTGAAGACGTATTTATCGTAATTTTGACCATGCATCCTAAAACCATACCTGGCCGTGACACGGAGTACAGGACACGTAATGCCGCAGACATCACGACTGGAACAGTACGTTAATGAAAACAGGTTTAGGCAATTAATCGACACGTAAAGTTCAAACGATGCGTTCTAAAAGTCTTTCTTTCTAGTTTCACCTGTTTGCGCTGCCTGTTCTTGATAACATCCCACAATCAACACTACTCTGCACATTACAAAATTTAGGTTATATTTGTGGATGCAAGGACAAAAACAAACAGTGCTCACTGTCTCTAATAATCGTTACATAAAATACCGCATGAATAAAATATCCATTAGTCAAATTGTTCCGCGCAGGTTTACGTTACGTGAAAGGAAACACAAACATCGGTACCGTTGAACTCGAATTACCGATAGCTACTTAAGATTAATCACATGTAAACGTTATTATAAACATAGTGTTCTTTTGGTAATGCATGTCAGACTGTAACTGATCAATATTTTGCTAGTTAGCTAAAGTATGAATCTAAAACGTTGCTTGTGTGCAGACATGAGACACTTATCCAACAGCAAAGTTAGCTATCGCAAGCTAACCAGGCTATGAAATGTATGCATTATATGCATGACAACGATAACTTTTGTCACACTAACTAAACTATTTATGTATAGCCAGGTATGTTAACTAATTCTCGAGCGACCACGTAGTGGCACTTAGGAAGCTAGCTAACTACAATACCAGAATGCCCAATAGGCTCAAGGACTTTCAATGACTGACATGCTATCGTATGTACAAACGACTGCGTCCTGTTTGTTTGTTGCTTTAATTGCACGGTGAACATTTACTACCAACGTTTAACAGGCAGCCACACAGAATTTCACGTAACCAAAGCTCTAGCTAAGTCTGAAATTAAGTAACCAGCACTCACCGAGTTTTCACTATTTGGCCTTCAAACCAGAACAGCGGACGATTTAAGAATCGCACATTTGGAACGCCGGAAATGCATCTGACCACGTGACTGAAATTGACTTCCCTTAACGTCTTCCGGTTTTGTCAACTGATAGAAGAGCTCACGAGAGGCTCCAAAACGATATATTTAAATACATCTCACAACTTGGACACGGTCTTCCCTGAAATTAGAAAATTAGAAGTATGTATTACAATAAAATTGCAAAGAAAACGTACATACATTTCTTTCTTTCCTACAGCAAACGTGTTTTGCGCAATAAGATGTTTGCATTTCTGTTACTGAGCACTGTTTGGTTAATAACCTTGGCGTGGAAGAAATGGTAACATACGTCCTACTACTGAAAACGCGTTAGCTGTAGGGAAAAACACACTGAAGCTTATTCTCGTTTTAGCCACCCGAAGTACAAACACACCAAAAACGATTTTGTAATTATTATTTTGCAAAGACTTAACGATTATTGATATGTTAATTGCTCTTCTAATTTAATTCCAGATAATTTGTTTCACTTGTTTTGTAACTGTCCATGCTCTTGGATATATATTTGTTCATTTATTTTGCAGAAAATTAACATTGACTTTTCCCTTTGTTGTAAACATGTCTTGTTTGGTTTCGTGAAGATCTTTCCTACCAATCAAACAAATGCAATATAACCAATCTCATTTTATTGTTAGTCAAATGCCATATTTATAAATGCAGATATTTAAATCAGAAAGAAATCAGTTTTTCATTAAACCAAGCAATACCCAAAAACAATCACTGCTTCTGATCATATAAAATCTATGAAAACCTTTAATTTATCTTTGTATAATGTCTATGGTTTTGTATCCCTTGACTGCAGGTTGACAGTTACCATTTATTTGTCATGGTTAAATTGTATTTGTTATTTGTGTTCTGTTTAATTCTCTGCAATAACAAGTTTTAGGTCAACTTAAAGATCATAACATTTAGTGTTTAATACAACATTTATGTTCATACACCTTTAATTTGTTCAGATTTCAAAATGTGATCTTATTCTTAAGAAGGCTGGTGGGAACACAGTGCATAAATCAACAGTGCTGATGTTTCTGTCAGGCTTTATCTTAGACCTGTAGCTCTGTAGAATACTACAATACCCACGGAGACAGAGAAAGAGAGAGAGGGGGGAGGGGGGAGATGAAAGAAGAGAGAGAAGATGCTGAATAATAAGATCACAACTCATGCTTAATGAAGCAGTAGAAGTTTAATTGAAGACAGGGGTGGTGTTTGTGCCATCTCCATGAATATGTGCGTAGTTTCATTAACTCCTCAAATGTTTGAGCCTCTTGGTGGTTGTCTGACTGGGGATTGTTTCTTCTGTGAAAAGTAAGTAATTTAATCTAAAAATGTATTAGTGTTTTTGTATATATGAAAAAGACATTCACAAGTATACACATTACTGAATTATCAGAAAATCAGATTATTTATGTGACAACACACATTAGAAGCTTTGTTCTCTATTAACAGTACATGAACTGATGCTACCTAGTACAGCTTGGATTCATTTTCTAGATTATGAGCTGTTAATATGCCATGGGCTTGCATTGGTATAAAAAAAACACAAGATATTGGGAATTGATCATAACCACTAAGTTGAAATTACAAACCAGAAAAGAAGACAAAAATTTGTCTAAAATGTTTCTTGCCATTCATTGGTGTGCCCTACTTGCACTAGTGAATTCCACGACTAATATAACTGAACTGGTGGAGGAGCAAAAGACCAAGCTGGAGAAGGTTGTGCTCATACTTGTTCTTAGTATCGAAATGGTGCTGGGAATTCTGGGAAATGCCCTGGTTCTGATTGTTAAAGTTGGGGTAAGAACAATATATTTGTTTAATGACCTCTCTGATTTAAGAGTAGTCTTTGTCACTGATGAAAATAAATACAAAGTGCTTAAAATTCCTTGTGTTCTTCAGTTGGTTTGAGATTCAACATTTTTATTTTGCCTGTATATGTGTATTTTTCCATGCGTATGATTGAAGCAGTTTTTAACAGACAAATATGCACAAAAATCTGTTGTTCTTCTTTCTTCAATTCCCCAGTGTCGGAATCAGTTCCAGTGTGTTTACTGGTTACCATTTGTCAGTCTCTCTCTGTCTGATTTCTGCTGTGCTGTAATGATCATCACCAGTTCTTTGCTTGCTGTCTTGACTGGTGGTCAGAGGTCACCATGGTGTGAAGTGGTCAGCCTATTCAAATTCACTTTTATCACATCTTCCATCGGAAGCATAGGTGTGAACTAAAGCACTTGTTTGTAGTGTGGGTATATCCTACTATGCTGGTCTAAGACAAATTTTTGGCCAGATTCATGTTTAAATTCCTGTCTTCAGCTGATTGATTAATCATTTGTTTCTATGTTCCTGTGGAATATCAGCAATTCTCTCTGTCCAGCGGTTTGTGGGCATAGCTTCTACTGGAAGATGCTTGACTGTTGTCATGGTGATGGCATGCTTGTCTTCATGGTTGATGGGAGCTGCATTTGGGATGGTACCAGTGATCTATAATTGGGTGAGGTGAGATGAATGAATAATTATTAAAAGTGCTCTCCACAGCTCATGAAAAAGAACACAACTAGATCAATATGTACATTACTCTTTAAAAATTGCTGAAACAATAACTGAAATGTATTTTCCTTATTGATAGGTATGATCCTGCAGAGATGCTGTGTGCTGTGTTCTGGGAAAGCAGTTACTCTGATATGCTGGTCTACATACTCTGTGCCTTCACTATCTCCATCTTTCCCCCACTGCTCCTCATTCTTATCTGCTCCTTCCTGACCTCTGTTGGCTATGGGAAGAACTGCACTAGGTATGGAATAAAACTTCAACTGCTGCTTGTATTGTGATTTGGTTTTTCTGATTTTATGCTTTTTTCTGGTTTGCGTTATTTATTTATTACAGTGGTTTAAGGTTAGTTTGATTAATGAAGCATTTGTAAACGCAACTTTCCTGTGAGCTAATGATTGCAGTTGTCTACATGCTGAGTAAAAACTCTTTATTCCATTCACCCTTCTCCTGTCTGTAGCCAGGCAGATCTGTGCTCGGTCACCTCTCTGCTGGTGGGATCCTATCTGCTCTGCTACACCCCTTTTGTTGTGTCAGAGGTGAGGCATCCCTTTAACTGTTCATATTTGTGCTGAGTCTTTGAAGCAGTAGAAAAAATAGAAATGTTCCAATTATTGGGCAAATAGTATTTATTTTTTAGTTGTGCTGTTTGCAGAAACTGTCCTTTGATAATGCAGTTTTTCCTATGGCATTCTAGAATGTTCTGGCCACATTTTATTTAGTTTGCTATTACACATTATACCATATCCATTGTAATAACATATAATAACATAACATGAATTGGTGTCACTGCTGGGTTGAGACTGGTCCACCTCCCAAACATATCCAGTCAGTAGTTGATGACTGATATGAGTCATAGGATACAGGCTAACACAAACTGTGGTTTCTAAATGTAAATTTCTAAATTTACACATACGTGTTGCTAATAAGGTGGTGATTATAAATCTGAATTTAACATCTTTTCATTTACATTTATAAAAAAAATTCCTGACTGTACATTAAACTTAATATAAACCTAATGATAGCTCATCCTACATCACCATAAAAGTAAGACTACGTTCCGTTTTATTGGCTAAAACAAGCATATTATTATTCGTATTATTATTGAACAAATTAAGCAAAGACTTGTACAGGAAAGAATATAAATATTTTTTCCCTTTTCAAAAAGTTGTGAAGACAAAATCAGTCATTTCAGAAAGTGGTGGGAAAAAGTGTCCCCAGCGTAAAATACACATATAGTAACATGTTGTCTTTGCTAGCGACCTATTTAGAATAGGGTTGGCAAAGTATCCAAACAGAAATTCATTAGCTTACGTTTTAGCAGAAACAAGCACGCAAAAGTTCATTTGTAAATGTCTTTTAGATGATTCTGCTTGGGAGGCTGGATCTGTCACCATCGCCTGAGTGGCTGAGAACATTCTCATCAGTAATGGCATATCTGGACTGCATCCTGAACCCAATCATCTACTGCACTAATCAAGACTTTCGAGAGGCAGTACTTGCATTTCTGTGGACCAACAGAAAGTCATGCTTACCTGAACCTGTATTGATTGGAATAAAAAAATTAGACGTATAATATTGACACAGAAAGGAAACATTTAAGTGTCAAAACTGTAAATGTTATTGTGTGTGTATATCTTGGTGGTATTATAACAGCATATGAAAAAAGCACATGGCTAATTACAATTGTGTGAATGATCACCGCATATAATTCCATTATGACAAGAGTCAATGATAATCGTACAATGTACCTGTTAAAATAACTTTGTTCATCATGTCCGCTTGTGCGCAATTTGCGTTAGATGCGTAAGAAAACAAAAAGTGTAATGGAACTGTAGAATGTCACACACTTTGGACCAGAAGTGTCCGGTGAGATTTTGGAACAGCCAGAATTCCGCCAGCGTATGGTCCAGAAGCTTCAAAATTATGAACCCACTGCAAGACAGTGCAGCGTGTGCGAAATATCGTAAAGATACTGCATCCCCGTACCGTCGCTGCACCTCGATACACTTCAGCACGGCGAAAGCAATGTGGCAGCAAAGAGCTACCTCGAATCCTTGCTCATGAAGTAGCGCTAAAGTGTAACTGATTACTGAACAGGCTTCTACTACTAACGCATAACGTGTGGACCATCCATTCACTATAGCGTGGCACCAAACTGGAACCCAAGCAAATATAGGTAGAGTGAACCACTGGTCCAGAACCGAGGGCACACGATGCAAAGTAGCCAGGCGTGTCCACTGAACAGGTCCGTAAGCAATCGCCATGAAGGCAAACACGTCTTTCATGTAGACAGCACAGTGAGCGACACCGCCGTCTACCACGCGTCGACGCAACCAGTAAATACCCACAACAGCGTATCCCACATTTATGAGACAATTAAAGGGCATGGCCAAAAATGCAGGTAGTTTGTCGATCTTCTTCTCCGCGTAGTGATCATAAGACATATCCACCATAACTTTGTCGAAAACGCCGGTGTACGCAAATGTAATGCAAAGAAAAAATGGCACCATAACGTGCACGGCCGCTGACATCATAAGACTGTACTTCAAGATACGACGATAAAAAACAGTTTTTGAAAATAACAAAATTTACTTAGCGTAATGTTGATGCGGGAGAGTTCAGCGTTAAAACTGCCCACTTTTTTTTACTTTTGCGCGCTGGAGTAACGCCAAATGAACTTTATGTGCACTTTTACAATGTAAAAGCAAAAATATTTGCCCAGGCCGATACTTTACACAGATCATAGGATCAAAGTACAACCAGACACGGTTTATGAGGACCATGGCCACTTCCTAGTCTCCCCGTTACATAAAAATGTCTGTATAACGCCAGAGGGAGCCCGTGAGCGAGTCCTCGGAGAATGTGGTGAGTGGAGCTAAACGGCTAAAAACGAAAAATGTAAAAGTTTCTCACCACTTATCCGTGATATTCCATTCGTTTGGGAAAGTATAAGCATATATTACACGTAATCGTATAGTTTTTTTTCTACAGTAAACAGGTTTTAGAACGCCAGCTTCCTCCTGCGTCCCTCTAGCCTCTGAATAACCCGGAAAAAAACATACAGAGTGGTAATTTTCCTGTCTGCAAAATCTCTGCACGGCCACTAAATTTCCCATGCACAAATAATCCCTCCATAAAGTGACTTTCATAACATTTTAAATTATTCATTAAAAATCTAAACACAGAAGAAGGCATCACATGTCTTGCCATTGAATTTAATTACTTGTTAATTCTGTGGTTTATGGAATGAAGAATATAACTGAGACAAAACCAACCGGTATGGGCAGTTTTAGAAGCTAAATGAAGCACTAAGTGAGTACTTGGAAGGCACGACAAGTGTGACAGGGAGTGAAGTGGGAGGAGGAGCAAAAAGAAAATACGAGAAAGAATAGAATTGAAGAAGATCCTTTAAAGCGGAAGGAGGGAATCACAGCAGGAGGAACAGAAAAGCATAATGAGGAAAATAGGACACAATGGAAAAAACAACAGTAGAGGTAAGAAAATTACCTGTAAAAAACAGAAAAAGAATGAAAATATTTAGATGTACACAGAGTTTGCCATTTTTATTTTTTTCCTGCCAACACCAGGAGTGTAAAAGTGCTGGGAAAAACAATTTATAATAATTTTTCTCTGATTAAACTCTCTGATCTAAATGGCATAAGCAATTGTGCTTAGTGACTAGACAATCAGTTCCTGCAGTATTGGATTTAATGACGTGCTAAGACATTATGCATTTTAAGGCATAAGAGAAAGTCTGTATGATCGAGATTCAATTACTGAGCAATAGTTGTGTCTCTTAAAGAAATCACTTATCACATTACTAAAAGCAAATAAGATCAGCTGACCTCTCTGTGTGTTCTCATTCAGATGACTGAGGACAGACAAGCACCCAGCAATATCTCTGTGCTTCAGTCTATGCTGAACAGACTGAAGGTTAAAGAGAGGGTCCAGCCTTCTGGCCTGTGTATATCTCAACACGACACCCTCTCGAAGGATGTGGACCAGAGAGAGTGTGAATTCACTCAGAAGCCAGGCAACCCGGAGTGCATGTCAGCACAGGAGGATGTTTCAGAGATCTCAGACAGACTTGATAATTCAGGGATCATATGGGGAAATGACACTGCTGAGGAACCAGAACATTCTAAACTGGGAACAGACTTTCAAGGGACCACTCCACCTCTGACATTTCCCAGGTGTGACAGAAGGAAACAAGCTTGTAGCTTTTCAAACAGTTTGATGAAGGATGTTGGGCAAAATTGGCATCCCAGCAAGAGTCTCCCTGAGTGTGAAAACATGGGAGAGGAAGGAACTTTACAAGCTGAATCACAAACTGTTCTGAAGGACAGTCCTGTTCAGCAACAACATGGACCACTAATGCACAGCTCAACAGATCCCTCACTTCCAACTTCAATCTCTGTTTTTACCAAAGACAATGCAGTGTCAAAGGAAAATGAGTTTAAGACTGAACCCAGGCAACCTCCCTCAAAACCACCCCGATCCAATTTAAAACCACAAGGATGCAAGCTTAACCTTGACAGAAAAGGTACAGATGTGGAAGAGGAAATGTTAAATAAGGACAATCACAAGGCCGAAAAAGATTTGGAGAGTAAATTCAGCAAGTCAGCACAATCTGTTTCAGATGCAGAGAACTATAACATGAGAGATGAAACAGACTCAGATCCAAACGGGTGCAGGTGGGCAGATATGGATTTCAGGCAAGCACAAGAAATTCTAGAACAAGAGCCTGAGCTAGAGACCATAGATGGTGACAGGGCGAGCTACAGAATGCAAAAAGGAGTGAAGACGATAACTCAAACACTAAAGACAACGTTGACAGAGAGAAACAGTACAGAGCAGTACGGCAACAAAAATAGCCACCATGGTGATTCTGAGACACAGCCTGTAAGTCATTTAGCTTGCTCAGAACTCATTGCAAAATTGCCTGCAGCACACATATTCATTTGGAAAACTTTCAAACAATAGAGCTGTTTATTTCAATTTGATTTCCAATTAAATAAATCCATTAATTAATCAGGTTACTCATACACCGATCAGGTTCCATCTGTGGAGGAAACAGAGTCACCAGCTAGGACATTACCCTCTACTAAAGATGAGAGACCCACTACAGTGCAAGTCAGCTTACAAAGGCAGGTATTCAAAAAGCAGAGGCTATGTGCATATATATATTTGATTGTACACGTGTGTGTGAGAGTGTGCATGTGTGTAGGGATATATGACTTTTTTAAGGTAAATAGAGCAGTAGTTTGATCATGACATATATTTATACTGTAATTCTTACACAGTATAATTCTTCTTATACTGTAACTCTATTTATACTGTAGTTCTTCACCCTTTTCCATTCCTGGTAAAATTAAATGTAACCAATGTGATCTATTTCATTACATCTAAATGTCATTTATTATTCTGGACTTCTCTTAATTTGACTTCTATTGTTATAAAAGTATAGAGAAAGGCATTTCCCTCCCGTAACCCTCACATGCCATGTGACCATCTCCCCTGCTTGTTACATTTCTAGTTCAGTTACATTCCAACATTCTTCATTTATTCAAAAAACACATGCAACATGAGCTTTAATAGTGAGGCTTGAAAGTTAATATTAATTGCACCACCATTTCTAATGACCGCAGTTTATTTTCATGCAACATTTTAAAATTCCAGTGTCCTTGTGCAAGTCTCATAGGCGTATAATGTTGAGTGCACTCCTTTCATTTCTTTACATTTCTTAATCTCTATCCTAAAACAGGTTAACATTTCTAAACAGCTCTGTCAGGGACCTCAAACAGTTCTCCATCTCACTGTGTGCATGAGTTTATTTCTATAGTAACTGTAGCTTCATCACAGTTTTCATCAGATTCATTTCTGTGACTCTAACCTAAATCCACTACTAGTCCTTTTCATGACTTATAACCTGTATTATGTGACTTATAACCTGTATTACTCTATCTTTGTCAAATATAGAGTATGACTTCTTCCTTTGAGTCTATTTCTAATGTCCTTATCATATCTCATAATGATTTTCCTCACTATTGTTGCCTTTTATTTTTTTGACGGTATCTACTGTAAAATGGAATATACACACTCAGTAGCATTTTGTATCTAAAACAGGTTTACATTTAATGAGGTTTTCACAATGGCTCTTGAAACAGGAAATACTTGTAAATTGTTGCACGGTTGACAGGCAGCACTGTTGAAACTGTTGTTGTTATATAAATCAGGTTTCAATATAAGTTATTCTGAAATGTGACAGAAATTCTAATATTTTACATTGCTAAAACAGGACTTTTACACTTCGAGATTTCACATTGAACCTTGAGCCTATCAACCTACTGGAGGAGATCCTTCAAGGAGAAGAATGGGCAAGCTTTCTACCTGTCAAAGATGTCCCACACCATGCAGAAGCCAACAAACAATCACAAGAGAAGAAAAACAAAAATTTACTGGAGGACATCTTTATAGGAGGAGAAACAACTAGCTTCCTGTCAGTCAAAGATAGCCCAGCCCAAGCAGAAGACAACGACTGCTCACAAACAGAGAACACTTGTCATTTAAATGATGATATCCAACCTCAGAACTTGGTCAAAAAGCAGGACAAACCATCAGACCAAAGTCAGTCAGTCAGAAGTCAGTCAGAAAAAAGTCAGGCCAGCACTGATGATAGTCAGTTGAACACCCAGGAGAAATACAGACAAAATACAAGTGATTCATGTATTTTTGCTCAAAAGAAAGTGCCAGAAAATGATCATTTTATAGATAATAATGTTTATGAATTTGTTGAAGTGTCAGTGCCTCCTAGAAGTACCCCAAAATGGCGAAACACAAAGGATTTTCATCTATTTGACTTGTCTGCTATCAAGGTGAGGAAAATAGTTTAACCCGATAATTATTTCTAACATGGCACCCAAAGTGTTCTTTTGTATGTAATGGTTATGTGAGATTTACAGATATATTGAATTTCCGGTCAATAGCACATTAATTGTACAACATTTACAAAATAAGGTAGCATTAATACTGCTTTCTCCTTCCACAAAGTCACTAGGACTATTAGACAATTCTGCACTAAAAAGTCGAATTCACTTGAGCAAAAAGAGGAAACATCGACCGCCAAAACTGAGAAAGAAAGGTGAGAGCAAGGGGTTACTTCCTACCTAGGAATGGGCATGGGTTATACTGCAAAAAATGAAAACGTAACAAGCCAGAAAATAAAAAAAATAAACAAGGTATCTTATTTTTTTTAACTTAAAAGATAATCTGAATTGTTCGTAAGACTTTTTTCTTGTTTCGAGTACTTTTTTTTCTTATTTTAAGAAATCTTGCCAAGCAAAATTTTCTCACACCATTGGCAGATCATTTTACTTGTTTCAAGTACTTTTTTCATAATTTACTGAAAATATTTTTTGCAGTGTACTTACATGGGGGGAAAGAAACACTGGTGGCACAAGCTACTGAAATGAACTAAAGTGAAGTTCTCTCTACTTCTGTTCATATTCCAGGAAAGTCAGTAGTAACTTTCAACAGCAGTTCCAGTGCCTTGACAACCTCATCCCCCATCATGGCCTCCCAGACAACTGTCTTTCCCTCCTCTATATTTTATGGTTTTCCACATTTATCGTCAACTACTTGACACCTGCACTCAGTGATAAGAAGGTCAGTCAGATCAAGCTTTTTGAATACACCGTTGACAAAACTAGAAGCTCTTGAAAGATTAATCATTTATAACACACCTTCACTACACATGCAAAATTTGACCGAAATTAACCGACCTCCCCTTTTCACATGTTATCTTTGTTTTTGGAGTTTGTTTTAAACAGTGACTGCTAACACCTGTTTGAAAAGTTCCCTTTTTAAGGGACTCAAGATGATACACCCATAAAGAAAATCCTCTTTATAATCATACCTATGTAACTCAGTGTGATGGCTGTTATCAGTATTATTTCCCTTCATCTTGCCTCTGCAGAAAAAGAAAAAAAGGGACGTGGGAGACCAAAGAGCTAAAAGCTGAAGATCTAATTAATATGTGGAGGAAGCAGTGAAAACATGGACCCTGCTGATTTGCCTAGACCTATGAGAACTTCTGACATTCAAAACCAGAAGTACAGATATAAATGCACATGTTTTTCCATCAAATTTACATTTTAATGCACCTGGGTGCAATGGGTACAAAACACTCTAGATGCACCTTCAAGATTTATTAATACTAAATAAGATAAATAACTTTATACTGAGATAAATAAGACAAAAATGACTAATATATACCAGTGTAATTAGTTACTCAATTGTCTTCCTTACCATTATGTTGCATGCTTTCCATGTCCTTGTGTTTTCTAGCTTGAATCTTGTGCTATATGACAGTTATGAAGCACTATTTCATTTAATTTTGATGAAAGTGAGATACTTAAATTAAAATGGTCACAGTGGCCGCCCTAGCCTCCTCCCTCGTCCCGTGTCTGTATGGGCGTGTTTGTGTGAAGGCATGTGCGTCGTGTTTGTTAGGTCTGTGTGTCGTGGGCGTGTTGTTAAAGGTCAGTTTCGTTATGGGGATTCGTAACACCGGTGTCTCGTCTAGGGTGAGAGTATTTAAGCGGGTGTACGTCGACGTTTAATGTGGTCAATGTTGATTGTGATGGTTTCATTGTTAATAAACTGTCTTGCTTTAGCTTATACTAATACGTTTGAACTAGTAAGTAAATATCTCTAATACTTAGCTTAAAAATGAAGCTGTTAATTGTTTGTGTTAATTTAAACATGCAGAGGTAATTAGTTATGGAGCATTATTTGGTTATCTGTTCATACAGGCTTGAAACTGGACATGCAAACACTACATCTAATACAGACATATTTTAATATAATGAACTCAGCTGTAGAAACAGACACCTCACAGCTATTTGCAGTGCATCCTGACATTGAAGTACACCAAGTGAGACTAAACATTAAATCATTTTAAAGCTGATGTTAACTGTACTGGCCAATGGAAAAGGCCCCAGAGTCGTTAGAGAACTTGTCCTCTGGTCTGATGGACTGCTGGCTGTGATCTCTGGTCCGGTAAAATCCACTGATATAAGAGGCAGAAGTTTCAGCGTGTGTATCTGACACCTATTGGGAGGGAGGTGTGGAAAGAGAAAGCTGCTGATATTTTTTTTTTCCTCACAATTTCTTTTAAGATAGATGTCAGTAAGTCGTACCTCTTCAAATTTCTTTGCTTTGTACTGGTCAGCTCCTTTCAGGAAATTCAGAAGAATTATATCGCAAAGCACTGCTCCCTAAAAACAATGTTAATTTAAAACGAGTTCAACCCAGTACCAGTGCCAACTACTACCTCAAATCAAGGAATACACATCAAATGATCCTGAAAACTGTGAATAGTAAAAATAAATATGAATCAGTAACAGTAAGTGGGTTGCTCCAAAAAAAGGATGAAAGCCAGCCATCTACATTCATTCATCCACCCAGCCATCCACCCATTCATTCATCCACCCAGCCATCCACCCATTCATTCATCCACCCAGCTATCAGCCTACTCACATTAGGATATCATCTATCATAAATAGAATCTCTTCTGAAACTGCAGAGTTAAACTTGTGCTAATCGCTAGTTATAATGCCAAGCTTACCACACCCACAGACGTGAAGGCAGCCACCATGTTGATCAAAGTTGGGATCATATTAAATTTCCCTGCCTGCAAAGAGGACAGAAGATGGCGTGAGCAGTGGCATGTGCTTCACACAGACTCACACGCACACACACGCACAGCATACACTCTCTCTCACACAGACGTTGATTATGGAGCGCTGGGGTTGTTCATTGATAACTCACATCTCCATTGACCATCACATCAAACCTAATGGCATATGCCTTGAGCAGAGTGCGGTACTCTGTCCCATTCTCCATCTTAAAATACTTTGCAAACCTGAAAGCAATTACAGCATTTGAACCTTTAATAAAGTATATCCTGCAAAAACAGTATTCATTAAATTCTAAATGAACTAAGTTGCATTCCGTTAATGTAAAAGGCTGAAAGTAACAATTCAAAGGTAAGAGGGTAAAACTAAGCACCTGAAGTTGTACCCTGGTGACACGCTGTTTTTTTCAGACATGGCGTCCAGACGAGTAAAGGAATATGCAGGTTTACAGTCTTCCTCTGATTTGTCTAAGTCACACAGCCAGGCTATTTTTATACCTATTACTCCACCCTGAGATAGAAAGAGAGATGAATGTAAGCATTGTAGAAAAAAAAACTGTGTTACATCTGAAGTACAGAGACCAGGGGAGAGAATAAGGGATCACTTTGTTAGCCAGTGTGGTGAAATTCTGCTGTGCCAGTTTAATCACATCTCCCACTCTGAATATGGGGCAGTAGGAGTTGTTTTCAAAGTCAAAATTACACTTCTTTATGTAGGAACTGTTAATGGTGGTCAAGAAGTTTCCTCTGTGTTGGGGACAGAGAGAGAGATTTGGGAGAGAGAAAGAGAATATGTTTAGAAGTTCATGTATTAGAGACACGTTATTTTAATAACTTTGAATAAATATAACCAATTATAATAATAAAACTAAGTAGAACAACAGTCTGTCTCTGATGAGAATTATTGTCCCAGTGCTGATCAATGTTTGGGCCCTCACTTTGTGAAATTGAAGCGGGGAAAACGAATGCTGTTTTTGATAAATATAGTGAAGTTTTCCACCTCCATCATGGGTTTTCTGGGGCAGAAAAAAGAGATTGTATTATCTTTTCAGTCCATTCATCTACCTACAACTAAACCATTTAAACAATTAATAGACAATTATATACCATTAATAAGAAAAAGTACATCTAAAATTTCATTCATCCCACCAACCAACCATCCACCCATTTACACATCCATTCACTCATTTACCCATTCACCCAACCATCCACCCAGCCATCCACTCAGCCATCCACCTACTCACATTGGGACATCATCTATCTCTGCAGGGCACCATCCTCTGATCTCACATGTTTTTAAAGTACTGCTGAAGTTTACACACTTTCCTGTCAACAAACCTAACAGAAAAATATGTGTGCGCACATGCATGCATAAATAAACACACACACACACACACACACACACACACACACACACACACACACACACACAGTTATCACCTTTAAGTTTGTATAAGAAAAGATAGTTTCAATGGTATAGCAAGCTACTATATATTCTTAATGAAGTTCTCAATTTTTATGAATTTGAGTGTATAGAGAGAGGAGAAAAAACATCTCACCATTTGAACCTGGCTTTGACATTAATCTAGTGCAGTTATCATCATGTTCACATTTAAACTTTGTCTCACTCTGAAAGACACAAAACATACACACACAACATGTGAAATTTCAGGGTCTTCAGATAATAAATGCTTAACTTATATTGTTTAATAACCATACAAATAATTTGAGTTAGTGATCACATATCAATTCACTGAAGGAACTGTAATGATAAAGTACTGTGTGACTGACCTCAGGACACAAATTCTGCACTTGTTTTTCTGTGGTAATGAGTTTAGTGATGATACAGAACACTGAGGCCCCCTGGTGGACAAACATGCACATGTCCGTCAATAAATATACAGTACGTACACGCATACTCATTAAAAACTTCTCGATTTACAAATCCATTGAATTAGATTGATTAAACCAGTTAAATTTTAAGCATAGACGTTTACCTGTGTAGGAGTGACATAATCAGCTACATCCATGGTCTTGTTGTGATGTTCTCCAAATCCTTTCACTTTAGTCATCACTGATGATTCTATAGCAGTGTCTCTCTCTTGGTACGCCTTCTCATACAAAAAGACCCAACTGTAATTCATAAGAGACAGTGAAAAGTTCATGTGAAGAAAAAGATTTAAAAAAAAAGTACAAAGTGTATCCTCATTTTTCACTATTCATGTTCACTTTGATTTCAAAACAAATGATCGGTTCACAATCAGCTATTGTTAGAAAATAATTTCCTATAACAAATTACTGTAATATAACAATTTGCATATGCAATAAAATTATATACAAAATAAAATGACACAATGACACAATATCACACAACTATACATCATTCTCCTTAATACACAGACACACACCTGCATGCATGTGTCTTACCCAATAAAGTATGAGATGATGAGCAGTTGAACTACACGGTTTATGATGCCAATGGTCCAGCTCTTCACCACCACAGACTTGGTCGTCTCATAAGTGAAGAAATCCATTACACAGCTCCACATCTTTCACGCCCAGCACAACCAATTACTAAAAAACACTACTAATGTAAACCACGTTGTGTGTGTTAAATCTTAAAGCCAAAATAGGGGCATTGAGTGTTAACTGTAAATCCAAAACAGGAAGATTTTAACAGAAAAAAACCCCCAAAATTATTATTAAAAAATATGTTCTCCTATCGGTTTGGTTGGAGTGATAAAAATGAAACGAAGTGTACGATGAGCAAAGTTTGTGTGCAGTAGATCTTGATCAGCCTCATGGACCCTCCAACACTCGAGTAATTTCTCCTTCCTCCATACCCTCCTCCTCTTGTGTCAGCCAGCCATACATACACACGTGCTTAACATTACACCACACTACACACACATATACACACATTACACCACACTACACACACATATACACACCACACTACACACACATATACACACATTACACCACACTACACACACATATACACACACATATACACACATTACACCACACTACACACACATATACACACATTACACCACACTACACACACATATACACACATTACACCACACTACACACACATATAC
>JAOXYF010000009.1:1693596-1704969 GCA_028565775.1 Sternarchorhynchus goeldii
ACACTACACACACATATACACACATTACACCACACTACACACACATATACACACACATATACACACATATACACACATTACACTACACACATATACACACATTACACCACACTACACACACATATACACACATTACACTACACACACATTACACTACACTGCACACACTACACACACACACATTACACCACACTACACACACACACACACACACACAAATACTATACTCAATGGTCATCTGGTATAAGAAATGATGTTAAGAAAAACCATTACAAGGACTCTCTCAGACAAAAGTAATGCTGTGTGATGAACTTCTGATTTAATTCTCTTGAAACAAGAACTCAAGAAGATAGCGAGAGATGGAGAGAGAGAGGGAGAGGGACAGAACAAGATGTAAAGATAGAGGGTGGGGGAGGATGAGGAGAGAAAATGGACTTGACTCAATACAAATTGATGAACTGCAGTAAATGTGATAAAGAGCAAAGTGGCTGGAGTTATAGCTAAAAAAATAGAACAGAATGAGGATGAGCAATATGAGATGTTATAGACAGGAAGTATGACAGCCTCATAATGGTCAGAAGTAACATTTTGAGCCCCTTCACTCTGTATGTACAAGTGGAGCAAAACATCAAATAATCAAAGCAATGGGTATATGGGACCCAGAATGTAGTCACAGAAGCACTACAAAATGAAACAAGAGTAAATAAAGAGTGTGTCTGGGACAAATAATAACAAAAAGACAATACAAAAATAACACCAAAATTTTTTTGTTCATGAAGACAGAAGAAAGGACACCGTGCCTTGCGATATACAGCATGGAATGGACACACAACATTCCAGATGAGGAATCAGACACATATTTATGGGAAAACCTCACAGGACAAACCAGTCCAGCATATGAGAGGAGTGGAACACAACAGAACATCTTCAGAGAGCCACAGATCCTGAGGGAAAGTGAAGTGATGCACTACCATGTGTGTGTTTGTGTATATGTGCATGTCTGGTTTCAAGTTACACCCACTTGAGCCCTAAAAGAGCCTACTTTGTCTGACCCTACCAGGTCCAGTATGGTTTCTCTTACTCCACTCTGAAAGCACACGATAGACAAGCAAACCTTAAAATCCATTCATCCTTTGTGACCACAACTCTGCGGTTCCCTCAATTTTCTTCTCTTCCTCTGTTCCTCCACCCTCTCACAGACCACAATTGTACAAAATGCTTTTATTAAGCTGCATGATCTATGGAACTCTCTGTAGAAACCACACCCAAATTCCAAAGATTGGTAGAGCAATTCAGCTTCATTACTGTATGTCAGTCTGGTTAATCGAGGATCTGTGCCAGAAAAAAAACAAACAAACACTGCAGAGGAGAACTGCACAATTAATAATTCACAAAGCAAATACATTACTTACATAAATAGTTTTAATAGCAAACAGGATTTATGCTTTGAGAAGCTGCTCTGTCTAGTGTACGATCATAAAACAATAACATTGTCACCCAGGACACACACATTACTGAAGAAACATTTCTAAAATGTTTTTTTGCTTAATTAAACTTGGATTGACAAAAATGTGAAATTAATTATTTATATTAAAGAAAATGCATTTTTCACAATGATTAAACATTCAAATATTTTAAAACAAAATCATTACTGATTTATTGAAAGTGCACCGAGGATGTTAGTAAAAAATCAGTTTAAAAGAAGACTTAAGAATTAACATTAAAGATAAATCTAATTTGTGATTTCACAAACAGGATCAAGAGATATTTACATAAAATGTTACATGTCTGAAATTACAATGAAAGTTAAGCAATTAACCTTCAGCTTCTAATACTAGTTAATACCTGTTAATATTTTATACTGCTATATTTGTGAGAAGAAAGATACTGCAGGAAGAGGAAAATCATTAAAGGATGATAAAAGACAATAAAGAAATTATTCTCTCTCTCCTCCTCCTCCCCTCTCTCTCTCTCTCTCTCTCTCTCTCTCTCTCAATATTTATACAATGTCTCTCAGTCTGAGCCAGACTCTTCTGAGCTAGGTGGCGTGCTGGTCACCTCCTCTTCATCATCTGAACCCTGAGATCAAGGGGGGAGTGGAAGGGAGGGGGCAGAAGTGAGAAGTTTACAACTGTTAGGACAGAGGTCAGAGTGGAAGTACAAGCACACTACACACCAGCTTGTACATAGCAGTATCTATAAAATTAAGACTTCTGATTGTATCTATCACCCACTGGGCCAACATGGAATACCTTAAGTTTGTGTGGAAAGTATTTTTATTTTATAAAAAGTTAGTTCGCTTAATAAATTAATGCTTAACGTAGTAACAACAATTGTTTGAGTGCAAAAAATGCAACAACTGTTTGAATATTTCAGAAAGCTACACTCTGCTCTGCTCAATACATATCTAATGGTTTCACAAGCCTGTACATCTGCATAAGACAAACAAAACATAATCTGTGTGTGTGTGTGTGTGTTCCTACCTTACGCTTGCGTCTCTTGCCCCGGTCAGATTCAGACGAACTCTCCTCACTGGAGATGAACTCTCGACTCTTAAAGCTGTCGTTCCCAGCTAGCGCCTCTTTCTCCTTCCCTCCCGCAGGCTTGCTTTTCATCTTGTTGCTTTTCATCTTCAGGTCCTCCACCTTTTTTCCTTTCTTCCTCTCCCTTTAGAAAAAATATATATAATGAACCAGAAAGAATGAAAAGAAAAATGACATAGTAAGTCATTATGGATATAATAAGACTCTTTGACAGTTCACCCAGTAAAAAATCTGCTTAGATCAAATCATTAGAAAAAATTCCAACTGTTCCACATGCATCACTTTAATCCATTTTATACAGGTACAGAGTGCATTAATCACCTGAATGGTGAGTGTATCGGTGGAAGCCAATGACTAATAACCCACTGTCCCTATGTAGGACTTTTAAGATAATTTTCATTAGTGAACAGGAGCTCCTCTCTTCCTACTTCCATGTTTTACTATATGATGCTCTATACGACATGCTGTTCTATATAACGCTCTACCCTACATTATACTCTATTCTATATGATGCCCTACTCTTCACACTCTTCCTGTGATAGTGTATAGCAGCCAATCTGGCGTTTTCCTAGTCACAGCGCTGGTGTGAATACTGGTGTTCTCATCTGAGCGCAGTGAGGTACAGTGAAAGCTACAGAGGCAGGACACAGCCGCTGTGGCAGGACTGTGGAGAGAACGACTTGGTGCTGGAGTGCAAACGGTTATGACTGTAGCTGCGTCAAAGCTGATCAATCACCACAGCCTGGACCGACCACCAAAGCCAGTGAAAGGCACAGAGAAAAGCTATGGGAGTGTCCGGAACGAGCGGCATACTTTTTCGAGGAGCCGGACGAACCCCTGCCGCTCTCTCTGTACTCCTTCATCACACGCTCGTACTCTTTCTTTGCATCCTCTGCTTTCCCTTCCCACTCCTGTGAAAACGGGAGCGAGAGAGAGAGAGAGAGAGAGAGAGAGAGAGAGAGAGAGAGAGGCAAGCAGGGAGAGAGAACAAAAGACAACACAAGTCGCACTTTGAAACCAACTACATTTCCATGGTTTCAAAAATGTGATGATAAAGCTTGGAGAGAAGAAATTAAGGTTTACAACAGGAACAGGAAATGGGGAAGATTTTCAAGAGAAACAAAAACCTCTTTCTTGTCTTTGCTCAGTTGCTTCCACATCTCGCCAGCCTTCTTTGAAATCTCAGTGACTGAAATCCCTGGGTTTTCAGATTTAATGTGCTCTCTGTTAGAGTTTAGCCAAAGCATGTATGCACTCATTGGCCTCTTAGGGGCGCTGCTGTCCTTCGTCTTCTTCTATACACACACAGATAACACATGTGTAAGCAAGACCAACTGGTGCGCAGCCATTAACAATCTGATTTTCACTCGTTTTCTTTAGTTTTACATCAAGCCAGTGCTTTAGCTATGTGGAGCTATGAGAACTGAGCTGCGTGTGTTCCAGGGATCTGTAGCCCCACCTCTTTCTTGCGTGGCTTTCTCTCCTTCACCACTTTTGGCTTCTTGGCTGGTTTCTTCTTCCTGTCATCATCACTGTCCGCATCATCACCACTACTCTCACTGGCTGAGGCCTTACTGTCATACCTGACACGCAGCCACAAATACACACCGTTGAAACACACAACTAAAATTCCCAAATAACTATATGTTACTGATCACTAATGAAATCAATAATCCAAACTGCGGAGAAATTTCATTCGATGCTCCTCACTCTTCCGCAATATCATCGTCTTCTTCTCCTGGGTTAAACGATTCATCTGTAGAGGGAGAGCAAGGCAGCATTTAGAATGGTACAGCACTTTACCCTGACTGCCATAGCTTCTCTGATTGGCTGGATCAGTCGCCACTCACCGCTGCCAGCCTCTGAGTCGTCACTCTCATTGGCCTCCTCACGGATCTTCCCCTCCTGCTTCATGCGCTCCAGGTAGGCATCATGTTGGTCATCATCGGAGTCACTGTACATGTCATCGCTGGCCTTCATACCCTGCCATGGTGAAAATGACAATAACACCATAACCACACAAACACATAGTCATTATAACCAGAACTGTTCACAAATGCATCACCACAAACATACATACTGTACATTCACCTCACTTCATCCACGCACTCACCTCACAAAATTAGTGATTATAATTGACCTCCCCAATTATATTATTGATTGTAGCAAATCATTCTTGTTATTAAACGCATACACACACACACACAAAATCAGTATTCCCACATTGCATTTCAAACCTACAAGCATTGGTTGTGGTCATAGCACACATAATTAATCACCACTGATCTCACAGCACAGCTCGTCTAAAACCTTAAAGGCTGCTAAAGTCTATATTTAAAAAAGAAGTACATTCTGTGAGCACTGATCACAACCATTGTATCCCACAGCTGTTAAGATCAGACCCAGCAAGGTAAGTGCCAGTGTGCCAAAGTCATTACATTTGGCCCAGTCCACTCAATAACTGATATCAGAGTGCACAGGCTGGGACTGAGTCAAAAAACATGATATTCATCCTCAAAAAGTAAACACACTGCAAGCATGCAATTAGGAGAGAGAGCACCCGAACCAGTCCAAACCACATTGTCTATACCAACCTTTTTCTACAGGAACACACATAGATACATACAGCACAGAGACACAGAGGAGAATAAGTGTTTATGTACTGAACAAAAATGCATACTTCTTTGGGGTTCTCAGTCTGAAAACAATAATGAAAAGAAAATATGTCAATGATGGAATCTAGATCCTGTACCTCTTTGAAGCCTCTGTTCTTAATGCTGAGTTTTTTCGCATTGACAAAGTCAAACAGCTTTCCATACTCCTCTCTGAAGGAAGGAAGAGAAAGACAGCACGCTTAACGGGTGACCGGACTCCCTGTCCCTGACTCTGTGTTGTGTTGAACATAATATGTACACTGGTAATAACATCAACTGTGGTCCACGAAGATCACCAGTCTTCCTGTTACAAGCTATTACAAAGATTTGTAGCTTACATTTCTGTTAATTCATGTTTCCTTATGTTAAATTAGGAAACTTCTATTCTAGAATGGTGAGACACTCTAGAACCCTAGAACTTCAATTATGCCACTGTTTACCTCATGGTCTTTGTGTCAAGCACTCTGTCATATTGTCAAATAGCAAAGAAGCACAAAACTATGCCTAATATAAACAATATAGTAGTTTTGATTGAACATGAAATGGCCTCATCCTGGGCAATAGTGTGTATATTCATTTGGTATCATAGCAGAACTGGCCTCTCCAGTCCAAATCTAAGCATGGTGGGAAACACTACTTAAAACTTCCCTTTTTTAAACTTCCCTTTGAAAAGATAAATGTGATTGTGGGGAATGTAGTTCCTACCTCTCTATACTGCTGAAGGTGTACTGATTGCCTTGCTTGGTCTCAATTTCAAAGTCAAAAGAACGCGTGGTTGTGGTTCCTCGGGCGAAGTTAACGCAGGAGATCTCTTCGAAGCGCAGATGAACTGGAGGCTTGTGGACGTAGATGAAGCCTCTCTCCAGTGGATACAACAGCCCAGAGCTGGCTTTATACGAACATGTGATGCACTGAGCACCAGAGTGACTGTCGAGAAAAGAAGAAAGCGTGCATGAAAACAACTAGACCAGATTAATTTGTATACTGTTGCAACACCATTAATTAAAGTGTGATAGGACACTGAGTGTGTGAGTGAGGTGTGTGTGTGTGTGTGTGAGAGAGAGAGAGACAGAGACACAGAGAGAGAGAGAGAGAGAGAGAGAGAGAGAGAGAGAGAGCTACCCCTGGAAGTTTCCAGGTACGGTGATCTTCCTGTTAACCAGTGCCTTCATAACCCTACTGACCATCTCATAGAGAGAGCCAGACATGTTTTTACTCAGCTTTCCCTCAAAGCGCCTCTCCACCTCTTCCCTGCAGGAGATACAGAAAAGGTAACATAAGAATACTTTAGCCTGATGGCAAAACCTAACGCAGTTAAGTCTTCACTGCACATCTCAAGTAGCCCCTTTTTTCATTTGAGGGTTTACAGCCAATGCATCTTCTTTCTCTATGTCACAGAGAACATTCTGTCCCTTTGTGGATTCATGTGCAACCCAATATTCCTATTATGATTTTCTCCCTGCAGCCTTGGGCAGTTAAATTCTCCATCTCTTTTACTCTTTCTGCTCTCACTCACTCACTCGCTCATGTTCAGGGTGAGGTTAATGTCCTCTTCCTTGGAGAACAGCAGGATAAGGAAGTGGTAGCGAGTTTGACCCTGTTTAATGGGGGGATCCAGACTGATCTAGAGAAGGAGAGATGAGGAAAAATGAAATGAAAATACAGAGGTAAAAAAAATTCTCACCTCAGTTAAACCACTTAACTTGATTATATAAACTTAATTATAAATTTTCATCAAATTAACCACGCAGCAGTGAAGTAATTCTTAAAAACAAACAAAAAACACCACTGGATTGTTTACATTTATGTTCCATTTATGGCATTTGGGAGGAACTTACATATTAATCAACATAATGTAGTAATGTCTGAGTTGTTATAATGCGATTGTAATGCTTTTTAGTTTTTGGATTTTTTTAATGGTTCTGAGGTACATGTACAATGGCTTCTGTTCTGTGACATATGGCTATTTTTGAGAAATAAGTTCTGCAGTGGAAGTTACTGCAGTATGTTATTTGCAATGTTAAAGCTGCACTATGTAAGTTTGGGGAAATGGCGACCTTTCTGGTGGAAAGATGTACTTGCATGAAACATGAAGAAGAACATTTGTACTGCGAGGGGATAGAGCTGAAGATTTTGAGTGCTGTTGTAATTAGACACTTAACAGCATAATGCTAGATTGGCATTTGAGACCTATCAAATGCAGATGTGTATGAAAATAATTTTCGCATTCACTAATACTAGGGTAAACTTTAGCTATATGAGTGGCTCGTCAATCAGACAGAGTATCTGTTTATCTACGGTTGCTGTCCTCAATATCATGAGCAGTTGAGCTAGCTAGTTAAAGATACTATTCTGTAAAAAGCTTTGCAAAAATAATATGCATTTTCTGTGCTTTGAAATGAACCTTTTAGGCAGAATATCCATTGCTTTGACGTGTCTACTATTTCCTATCCACACTTTTGTTAAAACTTAGGTAATGTAACCTTCTCACTTAGGTTCATTTAGCAAAGCTAGCCAACACTGACCTTGCATTCTCCAGCTATTTTAATTCAGGCTCAAAACATAAACTTGACAATGAGACTTTTTTTTGATGATAATGCATATCACATATAACGTTGTTTACACAATGACAGGTGGTAGTACTGGAAATTATATAACAATAATGGCTCGTCCGGAGCCACAAAGGAACTGCGAAAAATAGTAATGTGCTAGTAGTAGATTAGCTATCTTAGCTTAAAGAACTTCGTAGTTACAACGGTACATATACCATTTTGGTGTTTGTACACAGAGATGACATTTATTTTTGGAGGTGGCGCACAATAGGTGGCAGAAAGTAACTGTTACCATAATGGTGTTAAGTGTAAGAATAAAGATCGTCTTTAATTGTTAGCCAGCAGAAGACTGGCTGTGGGATACGAGGTTAAACTAATGCTTAGTAATGGGGTGACATTTCCTGATCCATGGGCTACTCACTGTCAGGTCAGTAGATCAAACTAAATGGGCAAAGTTGTAAGACCTTTTAGAAAAACTCACCTAAGCATCTAAACAAAAACTATGGTAAAGTCAAGGTAAATATCTCCATGCATACGTTTGTACGTCCTGACCTTTAATACCTAGATCTGTTGGTTTTGTGTATTATTGATTATTTTGTGAATTATTCTAGAAGGTTAATGTAGGGCTAAAATACCAAAGCAGTCTGTAAAATAAATATAAGCATTTTGACTCAAAAGCGTGTCTTCGATGATGGTACTCTACAAAAGTGAAAGTCATTTGTTTTTCCATTCTGGCAATCAACAGCGCAAGAAATTTTTGTTGTTATTCTGTGGATCTCAACTATTTCGCTCCACTTGTTTCTGCTGTTTTTCTATCACAATACTGCAAGTCCATGATGTCCTCTCCAAATTGGTCTATTGCATGACATTACAAAGCTAGCATTACATTCCACAATAATAATTTGGCCGGCTATTTTCAGTTGCTAGCTAGCACACTGCCCACATATCTTAGCAAACCTGTTTAGCAATTTAAAAAAGCCAACTTGACATCACTACTGAGAACCTCCAGGTCATGGAGCTGTCACCACCTCTGAAAAGCCAAGCCAGTATTTACTCTGGTCTTTGATTAAGCTCTGTCATTCTCCCTTTTTAGTGCACTTGCTCTCTTCAGTTCAGTGTTTCTTTGTTTTGACCACGGGCAAACCTGCAGGCTTGGCTTGCTGTTTCGATGTCTCCATATTCAGCGATCTCTCTCTCTCTCCTTCCATTCACTAGCTTTCAGCGCTGTACAGATCAGCACTGTGAGCCACGCCCCACTACCGTAACCCAGGTAACCAGCCGAGTCGGACCTTCTTTTGAGCCTGACCATGTGATGTTCTACTAAAGTCGCCTGACAGGGTCCAGAACACTGCTGCCAAATCCGAACCGACGGCTTTGACTTGAATGAATATTTCATGCTTCACAGGGTGTCTTTCAGCAGCAGAGTGACACTATATTTTAACAGATTTCTTTTCCTCTTGACTTCATAATGCAACTTAGCAATGCAACTAAAAACAATACAAGTTGTAAAATAGATCTTGACACAATAATCATGAAATATTCATTTGAAGCAACAACAGAAACATGCTTTGTCCTTTATTCTTCTTTATTGAAGCAATGTCCTCGGTTACAAAATGCCATCAGTATAAAAGAGGATAAAAAAGGTTTGAATCAAAAAAGCTGAACATCCACTTACTACAAAGAACATCTGTCTCTGGTCTTTGTGGGGCAGCAAGAAGAGCCGCAGTACCGTGGTATAAGGGATCTTATAGTCAAACGTCTTGCCATGAAGATGCAGAAAGGTGGGGTAAATCCGGATATCATACCTATCATAGGAGAGGTGCCGCATGAGTTGTCTGAGTTAATGAGGAAATGCTTTTAAAGACGCTAATTCTTTAAATGTTACTGTGTTGCTTAATTTGATGAAGTGGAACATTTGATGTAAAAACAGTCAGCATGTCAGTGTGACCAAGAAGCAACATGCGTGTGTGTATGTGTGAGTACCTGCCCCTAGGTGTTAGGCACTGTAGCTCTCTAAAGATACACACGGCGTCTCCTGTAGCCTGGATGACATCTGCCTTAGAAAGCACGTTCTGGGCAAATGCCTGAAACAACACCACATCACCGCATCTGTGCTGAGTATCCTTACCTTATTATAGTGTTAATATCTTCTTAATTACCTCAGACAACCGTAGTCCTGACTACTAAAAGGTTTTAAAGTGAATCTAGCACTGCCATAATGCTCAGGAAAACAGGTCCAGACAGAGAGGTGCTTGTCTATCTTATAAAGCTGTAATTATAAACACGTCCCCTTACACTCCCTTTAGATGGGTTTCATTCTGCTGGCTCCTTTTTGTGGCAAAGCATACCACCTACTGGCCAAAGGATGAAAGCTAAAATCATCAAATTTGGCAAAAGTAAAAAAAAACAACAACAACAACAAAAAAACCCAAACAAACAAAAAACCAACCTCTCTCTGCCGTCGTATGGTACAGCATGGTATATTGAAACACATGCTTACCTCCACAGGGTCTGCTCCCTCATCTCCTGTGGTGGGTGGAACGTAAAAGCGTACTTCCATGAGCGACACCTCTGCGTCATCGTTCTGATGAAACTCGAGCGTCACCTCGTTTTTTCCTGTTGCACACTGGGATACGCTGGAAAGTGGGACCTCAAACACGGGGCTGTCATTTACTTCAAATGACAGCAGTGGGCCTAGAAATCACACACAAAGCTACGCTAACAATGTTTGTACTTCAAAGGATACCTGATATTTCTGTGTCATTTTCTGCAATAAAACCATATGACAGTGACCTATAACAGTATTCCCTTAAAATTCCCTCAAATCAAATTTAATTAATAAAAAAGGTTACTCAAAGGGATTTAATAAGCAAAAGAGATACAACAGGTGTCACAATACTGACCATTGAATTTAGCAGTGCCCCAGTTCCAGCCTTTCACACACATATCTTTCTCAATCAGCTCCACTTTGTAATTAGCTTTGAAATAGTCTGAGATTTTTTCAAAGTCCTAAAAATCACCAACACAAAAATGTTAAAATTATATTAGGCTGGCTCTGCTTTCTCCCCGTGCAAAATAAACTACACTTAGACTTACAGTATCTTTGAAGCCATCATATTTATAAATGTGTCCAGTACTGGTAGAGAGCTTGAGGCCATGACCCAGACAGACTCTCCTCCACTGGGCATGAGTGAGCTCTGGGACAGAGATGCTGTCCACCTTTCCTGTTTTACTGCTTTTGTACACCACTGTCTGCTTACTAAATCGCAAGCGTCCATCATTCTGCAGTAAGACAGAAAAGGAGAATCATGTCAAGAGGGAAAAAGAGTCAGGAGAGAGAAAAGGTAAGCCAAGTATACACCTGCAGATGATGGATCTTAAACAGGACTTTGGTACTCCTGTGTGTTGACTTTTCACATAATACATATGATACAAGTACTGTAATGACCAGCTAATGTAGGTGCAATTACTTTGTTATAACAAAGCAACACTACTGTTATTACAGCGTTGTAAGCATACCGCCTTGCAAGCATACCTCTACATCTCTTACCACACATTCACTCACACACACACTTGACTACACAGCTGATGAAGGGATGAAGGACCTCTGTCCAAAACATTATA
>JAOXYF010000009.1:1705069-1728980 GCA_028565775.1 Sternarchorhynchus goeldii
TTATATACACTGCAATGGAATCATATATATATATATATATATATATATATATATATACACACACACACACCCATTTACTCACCCAGGAACCTTTCACCTCCTGATAAATGTCATTAAATTCCAGAGTGTCACTCATGTCGGCAACTTCACTCTCTAGTTCCACTGATGTTCAAAATCTGCTCACCAGGAAAAAATAAGAACCAATCACTGTATGCTAAAATTATTTCAGTTTCCAGAATAATCACTACCTGATTGTTGTTGGCTCTGAAGTCTGGTAACACATCTACGAGTTAGATTTGGACATGTATGTTTTATACCCATCATCATGAAATGTTTGAAACCCGCTCAAATACCGAGACTGTAAGATGTTGGTTATATTGTGCTCTGTGCAAAGGGAATGTGTATGTCAGAGCCTAACGCTCCTTTCTGCAATGCCCAAGTGCGGGAGTTGACCTTAGCTATTTCAATGATTTCTAAAACGGCTGCTCTATACACCATACAGTGCATAGCCCAAATGCAGCTAGCTGTTTGGTCTGACAGTACGTAGGTTCACCCAGCTAGTGACACAGCAAGCTATGCAGCTAGCTAACTAGATAAACGCAGCGTAGCTAATGCTAATAACTGATGAGCATTAAGGTAACTTGCTAGCCTTGCTACTTTAGTAGCTAGGCTTGCTAGTAAACCACAGATTAGCTAATGTTTGCACATTCTTTGATATGTGAAGGGACTCGATGCATCAAATATGTATACAGAATCGGCGATATACTTTGTCAAACACATCTGCTGATTACAGATTACATTAAATAAACGTATGTCTGAATGATACTGTTAATCACTATTACTGTTATTAGCTATTGTTAATGAGCATTACTGTTTCTCCAGGAACGGGAAGAAACCACCAGGCCTATTCCCGCGTGCGTTGATGGAGCGCAGGACCTTGTAAGATCGTACGTCTACGTGTTAAATGACGATTATGTACGTAATCACGTAGCGTACGTGTCACATGCCATATCTTGTTTTGTTCAGACCTGAAAACAAAGTCCATTGATTGAAGATCGCTACTGTGAACATTTACGTAAATTCGAAACAAAATTGCAGGTGAGTTATGCAGAATGTTTTGCCTTATGGTGTATTCTCGCAATTCAAACCATGCTACATTAGATTCATTTAATTTATTTAACACTGTGGGCTTTAAAAGCCGTCAGTCTGCGTAATGTTACAGGCCAAAGATATTTCATAAAATTGTACAATCTTGTAACAAGAAGAAGCTCGGCACAATACAGTCTTTTAATATTTTTTTAATATGGTGATAGATTTCTGAACGGCGATTATACTAAATAACTACATACAGTTATGTTTATGCATATTAGGAGAAAATTACACCAGCCACTGTAAAACGCTATAGCTGAAATCTGAGGTATAGCAGTCGTATTTAATGTCACTATTGATTTATCCTAGGCATGACGGCCAAACGAGGCCTCATCACTGACACATTCAAGGTAGTGAAGAAGGCAAGAAGAGATGACAGAAAAGACAAAAAACCTCCTTCACCCCCCACTGCAGGTGGATATGTGTGTGTGTGTTTGTGCGCGCGTATGCATGCAAAGTACTAATTATATTGATATTTTATCATTATGCATTAAAACCTTCTCTAAAAAAGGCATTTAATGTTAGATGAATGTCATGTTATTACCATGTTATACTACTTAGATCCAGAACCGCCTTGTCTGAGCGAGAGAAAAACTGATCTGCAAGAACTGAAAAACTTTGACTTGGACTGGCGCTTTGGACCCTGCACAGGTAATAATCTACTGGCATGTTAATACTGTTGATAATGTTCTCGCCCAGATATAATCCACTGCATTAGATAATTACCATTGACCAGCAAGCAGACATACTGTACAAATTCACAAAGACTGCATTGTAGATTTGGGTTTCTGTTGTCTATCATTCCACTTCCTCGTGAATTTGTGTATGTATAGGGATCAGTCGATTACAGAGGTGGGAGAGGGCGGCTCTGTACGGCCTGAACCCCCCACAGAAGATTAAAGACATTTTACAGAAGGAGAACACAGACTCAGACTACACAGAGAGGTGCTATGAACAAACCAAAAAAACACAACGATGCACACACACACACACACACACACACACACACACACACTCACACACACACACACTCACACACACACACACACACTCACACACACACTTTTATGTTTCCTGCTCTGTGTTTCAGCCTCTGGCGTAGCTATCCCTTGTGAAGAGAGATGAGCAAGAAGAGATCCTTCTAGAGAAAAAGGAGAACAGCGAGAATGATTGATAACTTTTTTTGATAGTTCATCTTTGCTTGTGGCTGCAAGTTTATGAAACCTGTGATCTTTTACACTACATTTTTATTAAAACATTTTGCATTTTGTAAAGGCTGTCACTTTTTTTAAAAATTTAATTTCCTTAATTTCCACTTGTGTATTTTTGATCTGTTATTTTTAGGGTAATCAGTTACTATCACTGTAGGTTTCCTTTCACTAGCACAATTCAAGTGTTTGAAGTATCACGAGGCAGAGTTAGTCATGAAATGCTGAACTGCTATAGTGAGGGTTATAGTTACTTGTGTACACATGTAGTTTTAATAGAAACAGCAATAGTATTATCAAGGAAATATTTATGAACATTTATTTACGTGCTTATTCATGAGCTATTCCTTTCAGATGCCTCCATTTTGGGATCTGATGAAATCTTAAATGAACAATAGACCCTAAAAGTAAAAAAATAACAAACAAACTTGGTGTTAGCCCTCTCCACCTTGCAATATATGAGTGAAATAAGTGCCAAAAAGGATATTCAGATTTGTTTTAATTAATTTTTTTCAATGCAAGGCCTTTCTGTGCATGTGAGAACATAAGCTGCATCCCATATATCCTATACAGTTAATCATACTATAGATATCTTAGCAGTACAGCATTGTGTTTTTAATTCCCATGAGCTAATGACATTAATTTTCAATCAAGGGACTACATATTTTGGCCAATTCCTTACACAAAATAATTTCACAGTTACCACTTATGATCAGGGTTTGCCTGGTGAAATACCACTCAATACCACTGTCTTCCACTGAGTCAGTATGAAATTAACCAGATAATGAGCCATTACTCTGCAGTCATCTTCATCTAGACCAATTAGTTATATTGTGCTGTAAGGGTGGTGAATGGTAACAACTAATTATACAAAAAGAAATACTAGTTATTTTAAAGAAAGGAAGGAAGAAAGTCTGATTCACGGTAAGGGTCTGAGGGTCATGGTCAGATAAATATAGACACAAGATTTCTATACAAGATTTAATTCATTTGAGAGTAAGATAGTAATTAGCAACATATAAGGACAGATAATTATGGTGCTTAATTGGGTCAGGTTTGCCTCGAGGCATCTATTTTTACCCATCCCTACATGCAGACGTTGCTGACGATGGTGATTTTTTTCAGACTAGGCACAGAACTTTATGGCTTATATTTATGAACACACATGCTCGGACTCGTTTAATAGGGTTTTTCAGAGCGACTTCAGTTATATACAGCAATGTCCCAGAACGTTTCTAGACGACAGCAACATACCTTGATAGAAAAAAAATGTGTGGCACTCCATACTCGAAGAATTGTTAAACGTGTTAATAACAATCAAACGCATATCGCTCGTGAGTTTCAAGTTGACAAATACAGTCGCGCAGTGTGGTTACCGACGGAGAGCGGCGAGCCAAACTGGGGTCCCGCCCTCCTGCAGCAAAGAACGGAGAGGCGGGATATGTCGTGAAAACAGGAATACAATTGGTCCGTTCAATATGTCAAGCTGTTTTCTCGCTCGTTCATTGGCTTCAAAACACCGCCATCGACTCCTGCGACAGAATCCGATGTTAGTAATCTCATTCTGTGGCCTACTATTAAATACAGCGGTGGTTACATAGCTAGATAGAAGATAACGTATGATTAAAACGTCCAGCACCGGTTGTTGCGGCTGAAAAAACAACAGACTTGTATTAACCTAGCCTTAACTACTCGAGCGCTGGAAGAAATGTCAGCGATTTATTTGTCAGTGGATTTCCTATAGTTCCCGGATCATGTAGAATTATTTTGGAAATACAGTAGGATAGCTAAGAATATAGATTTGCCTTGACTGCTGTTGCATCACGAACCATCTGGCTATTCTTCTGGCGTCTTCTTTTGAAGCAGTTCCTTCGTAATACTTAGGTTTGGTATCTTGCTAGGCATTTTAGCTAGCTAGATTTGTCGTTGCTTTATATCAAGGTATTAAACGGTACTCATCGATTTACACGGGACGGGATAATAACTGAACTGGTGAGTACACTTTTACTAGCAATAGGTTAGCATTCAGTATATAGTAAAGCTAACGAGGTAGCAATGCTAAATAGCTAGCTAAAATATCCATGCATGAAGAAAATCAATATACCAACATGTAGCGTGTCAACGCCAGCAGCAGCAGAGCGGCAGGGGCAGTTGTTTAGCTACAAAGCATCTCTAACGGTCCATGCTCGCCAAACTTGGTTTCAAGGTAAACAAATCATGTCGGTTGTATATTAAATCAATAATATTTACATGTACAGTGTCATCTGACTATGATGCAATGTATAATTATCTACATAGCTAGCTGCCATATAGTATGTTCTTTGTTGGGATTAGGTTAATTCCCTACTTTTTATAGCTAGCCACTTCTTTTAAATGTTATAGCTGTGTAATTAAAGTGTAATTACTAGGAAAAGATTTTCAAAGCGTTTAAAAGTGTAGTTTCTGTTCGTTAAATCTGAAGTAAATCTTTAGGTAAGTCTGAGCTGAAAGTTAACAGGTGCACACCAGCTAGCGATAACTACACGCTGTGAGAAGGCTGTATGTGTGAGAAAGGGCATTTCAATGACTACCTGTGATAGGTAGCTAGCTGTCTGTAACATCTGAACAGTTATCTAACCTATCTAACCGCCTATAGCTGTATGATGACAATATAAAATGCGTATCATGACGGCGCTGCTGCTCAGGACAGTCGTTGTCCGGCACAGAGTAGCAGCTGCAGTGTTGCACACTGCAAACCACTACTCGTATTCATTCTAGCTAGCCATTTAGCTAAATGCTCTAGAGAAATGCATGGTGTCAGTGCTGAGAGGATTTTTTTTTCCACTCAGGGATGGACAATGCCCATACTAAGACGGTCGAGGAGGTGCTGGGTTATTTCGGGGTGAACGAGTCAACAGGCCTGAGCAGTGAACAATTGAGGAAGAACAGGGAGCGCTGGGGACCCAACGGTACAGTGTTGTAGTATAAATAACGTCTACGTCTCTAACTATGTAGTTATAAACGGTAACAATAATATTACTCTCTTTCTAATCGTTTTCTAATCCTTACTGAGTATAGAATATAGCTAAAAGTCTGGGAAGCAGTGTCATTAATAGATATCTGTTCTGACTTTTGTCTTTTATTTTGTTTTGTCACGATTTATCATGCAGAATTACCGGCAGAAGAGGGTAAGAAATACAGCTTTTGTAATACAGTCTTTGTAATAATTAGCAATGCTTTCATCATTTGCTGTCTGCTGTAAGCCAGCCTACCTGGCTTATCTTTGTTGTATGAGAGATGGTACTTGCATGCCTAATTAAGGTTATTATTAGTTCCCCTTGAGGGGGGTCTGTGGGGGTTTTCAGTTGCTGTGTGACCTGTGTGAGTTTTGAATGAATGTAATTTAGAAACACAGAGTCTCTAGATGCTGGTTGCTTTGTAGTTCCGATGACAAGAGAGGGGAATTTTGTTGATATAACTGAATCTGTCTTTCCTTAACATTCTCTCTCTTTTTGTTTAAAGGAAAGTCACTTTGGGAATTGGTCCTGGAGCAGTTTGAGGATTTGCTCGTGCGGATTTTGCTTCTTGCAGCATGCATTTCCTTTGTAAGCAGCATTAATGAGAATACACTTAAAATACATCAAAACAGCAGTACTGCATAGCAAATCTCCATATTAAATCAACACCTACAGTCTTCAAATAACACCTACACTGGTCTGCTGGACACAAATGAACCCTGTAGCTGTGACTTAATTCAGCAATGCAGATTTTGCTCTGAAAAACACTGCAGTTCTAGTCACCACACGCTGACAGATCTGACGCACGTCACTAGGAAACGTCTTTCTTACCACAACTATCTTCATGTATTCAGCCCACTGAAATACAGTGGCCATAGCACAGTTCAGCTACCTCTGGTTTTTATCAGCATTTTTTAGAAGACCTGTATATGATTGTAGCTTGTGACTCTGTCTTAGACTCTGGCCTGGTTCGAGGAGGGGGAGGGCACCATCACGGCCTTTGTCGAGCCTTTCGTCATCCTCCTCATACTTATTGCCAATGCTATTGTGGGAGTGTGGCAGGTGAGTGTATGAAAGTGTTTCAAGTATACATTTGAAAACAGTTATATGGACATTTTGCTTGCTGAAATAAAGGTTAATTATATATATAGTTGATTCATCTGTTCATGTTCACCAATTAGTGTGTGTGTTTGTGTTTTCAGGAGCGTAATGCAGAAAATGCCATTGAAGCACTAAAAGAATATGAACCAGAAATGGGGAAGGTATACAGACAGGACAAAAAGAGTGTTCAGAGAGTGCGAGCCAGAGATATTGTGCCTGGAGACATCGTAGAGGTGGCAGGTAAACAAAAACAAACAAACTACATTTTCTGTCATCCTTGTTTACATTGGCTCTGTTTGGTGCCTGATAGTTTGTAGGTTAAAAACAGGGAGTCCCCCTCACTCACTGTAGAATGTAGCGCACTGATTCAGTGTCTGAGTGCAGCATGGAAAAATGTTGATAAAGTCTTGAAAAACAGCGTCAATACAAACATGAAATAAAAAAATAAAAACAAGCTATAACCCACCAGTAGCTTATGAAATAATTCACTTAAGCAATATGATTTGTTATAGTTTAAGATATTCGAGGTGTTATGCATACTCGTACTTTACAACTTATGATACAGATATATGCATACTGCTATACGTTGATGGCTTTTGTCAGTTGTAATCTAAACTGTAGCAGATGAACACAGGGCTATAAAAAACACCCACAGAGGAACGAAGGCCTCCCACAGTGGATGTTCAACGCAGCTGTAAAGTATTTTTGCTGTGATGAGAACTGGCCTTTTGTTTGCTTGTTAGAGACACTGCAATCACTGTTCATTTTAGAAAAGCCATAAATACACTGCTGGAGAGGGAAAAAAAATCTCAAGGAAGTGGTTAAGATCTCCCACAATTTGGTCGGCTTATTTATCAGGCATAAAATCTGGAGATGTATTTATTTTTTAAATAATATTACAGAAAGTGATCTGTTCTAAGATAAAAGATCTTAATTTCAATTTGTGATGAAAGAGTTAAGGCCCAGTCTTGTAATTCTCTATGCATGCTGTTTGAACTTCTATTCTAAGAATCCCAAAGGCCATGTATAAAAATAAGGTTGACATCAATTTATGTATGTGTGTGTGTGTGTGTGTGTGTGTGTGTGTGTGTGTGTGTGTGTGTGTGTGGTACAGTGCCCTAATACCTTGTGTTCCACAGGTCTGGAATCAGGGCAGTATTGTGGCAAAATGGACTTTTTGCAATAGGTTTCAAAATACTTTTCAAAACATGCGAGTATTTTAGTGATGGTGCCCGTAGGCTGTGATATCTGCAGGTTCTGGATTAATCATGTGTGGTTGTGTGCTTCAGAAATCAGTGGCAGATTTATTGCAGAACAGGGCTGACACTAGATCAGTGCTGTACCGAGCCATCCACCATGTGAATGAGCTGAATACCGCTGCCCTACCGGAACATGTTCTTTAAGGATGGAAGGAATGTGATTGTCTTAACAACCATTAACAACATAGCTCTTGGTGCCAGCCTTCAGTTCATACCAGCCCTCAGTGCATACAGTCCAGTGTTGCTCTCAGAACATTTGAAACCATTTGAAGGTCTTGGAAATGCAAAGTATAATGGCAGAAATAATCATTCACCTGTAACCCTTAGATCTCCCCAAACATGCTGTTGGCATGTTACTGCCACTTTTACATATTCACAACTCCCCCAGGCCAAAGCCAGTGTTATGGTTGTTTCTACATAAACTGTATCACCTAATTATGATTTTCTACAACAGTGTCTACATATGTACATTATCCTATTAACGTAAGATAATAATTACAAATTTCCAGTAACCCTGAAGGATAGACTAACCAGTAGCTGGAAATTGGAAACCACCTGGGCTTCTCAGTATTTTCCAGCAAAGCAACAATCTTTGATAATATGCTGGCTGCTCCAAACTTTATAGCATAGACTTTCAAAGCAAGACTCTCTATGTCCCAAATCAACACTGCAGGTTTTATTATTTTTCTAGGGCACAGAAAAGAAAAGACAGGCCCCCTTTCATTATCTCTTTGCCCACTTTTTCCTCAGTTGGTGATAAGGTTCCAGCGGACATCAGGCTGACCTCTATTCGTTCCACGACTCTGAGAGTGGACCAGTCCATTTTGACGGGAGAGTCTGTCTCTGTGCTCAAACACACTGATCCCGTACCTGATCCACGTGCTGTCAACCAGGATAAGAAAAACATGCTCTTTTCTGTAAGTGTGTAGATATGTGCATGAGATCCTTTACATCTACTGTACCCCTCCAAATACCAGTGCTGGTATTTGAGCGTGTGTGTGTATATCACATTTTATGATGTGACTGACATGTTTTGTTTGGGTACCAATGACAGGCAATACAGTATGCGCTAGTGTGTGTGTGTGTGTGTGTGTATCCGGCCTATGTGTGTTGAATAAAACATCAGACACATTGTTTGCTCTCTCATGGGCTGAGGTCTTACATCACAAGCACTTTGAGCTCTTATATGGATAATGACCAGGGTGCATCATCCTCAAAGACCACACACACACGCTCACACACACACACACACACCAAAGCCATTACCTCACTCCAGCAGCAGAGGTCTATTGGATCTATCGAATCATAAAAGGACACCAGTTCAGTGTCACAAGGCCTGCTGGATACTCTGACTTCTAACATTACTGAGTTAATGCAACAAACTATTCAGGGTTTGTGACATTAGTTTCTTGAGCCCTTCTCCTGCTCTGTATGTGTGTGTGTGTGTGTGTGTGTGTGTGTAGGGCACAAACATCGCAGCAGGCAGAGCAATAGGTGTTGTAGTAGCTACTGGTGTGCAGACAGAAATCGGAAAGATCAGGGATGAGATGGCAGCTACAGACCCGGAAAGAACTCCTCTACAGCAGAAACTGGACCAGTTTGGGGAGCAGCTCTCAAAGGTCGGGCACGTCCTCGCTTCTTCTCCTCCATCGCACCACTGCTCCTTTTTCTTGCCTCACATTGTAGACAGAGCCGAGCCTTTAATATTTCTCCTTATACAACCCACCCACAATCCTTTTCTCTTACATGTACCATGTCTTTACCCATGCATCACTTCTCTAGGCCCGTCTCTTCATCGTTTTCACCCTACTGTGTTATCCGAACTTTTGCAGCGGTGATCTAGGACGTAGGCATGCCCGTATGGATATGTACAGCTGGTTTTGGATGCCTGATCTTCTGGCTGCATCTGTCTCTAGGTGATCACGGTGATATGTGTGGCAGTATGGGGCATTAACATTGGCCACTTCAGCGATCCTGTGCATGGGGGCAGCTGGCTGAGAGGGGCTGTGTATTACTTCAAGATCGCCGTGGCTCTGGCTGTAGCCGCCATTCCAGAAGGTACGGAATTATAATACTAACAGACAATGCGTTAATGACATATCTGCATTACCTGTTGTTGCTATGGCAGCAATGAAATTAGGAAACTCAAAGGAAAAAGAAACTGACTCCATATATGTGTTTGGCATGCCCCGTAGGTCTTCCTGCGGTCATCACCACCTGCCTGGCGCTGGGCACACGGCGAATGGCAAGGAAGAACGCCATCGTGCGCTCACTGCCCTCCGTGGAGACGCTGGGCTGCACCTCCGTCATCTGCTCCGACAAGACGGGCACGCTCACCACCAACCAGATGTCCGTGTGCAGGGTGAGGCGGAGACATCTCTGCTTCTCATCACAATGCAGCTTTCAGCACAAAGTTCTGTTTCTTTGACAAAATGCTGGTCCTCTGCTGTTTATTTCTCACAAGCAGAAGCATGCATCAAGGCATGAAGAGCCTGTGAACAATTACTCTCTAAAACTTTAAGATAATAGATAGAATAACATAGAGCTACTAAAATTGTGCATCTCAGCATAACTGATGAATCTTACTAACTTTGTGTGTGTGTGTGTGTGTGTGTGTGTGTGTGTATGTATGTGTTTCATGTCTGGATCATCCATGTGTGTGTGTGTGTGTGTGTGTGTGTGTGTGTGTGTGTTGGGTCTCTGAATCATGCATGTGTGTGTAGATGTTTGTTGTGGATGCTGTTACGGGCGAGAGGTGTGCTCTGAATGAGTTCACAGTGACTGGATCTACTTATGCACCCGAAGGGGAAGTGTGAGTGGTTTTAACATCTATTTAACACACACACATACACACACACACACACACACACAAACACACACACACACACACTTTACAGTTAAACTGACATTGCCACTGTCCTTGTGTGATTGGACTTCTCATGACATAACATTTCTAATCATGAACTCACACTTCTTTTCCTTCTCTAACTTCCTTTTTAAATGTCCCGTTTCCTTCTATGCGTGCAATCTCACTCTCTCTCCTCTCTCAGATACAAAGATGGAGTATTGGTGCGCTGTAGTCAGTACGAATCCCTGGTAGAAATGTCCACCATCTGTGCCCTCTGTAACGATTCTTCTCTGGACTACAATGAGGTGTGTACACACACACACGCACACACACACACACACACACATACACTGATGCAGCTCTGGCAGGCATGCATTCCAGTAGGGACTGTAGCAGCTCCGGTGAGAATTGCCTGTGAGGATCAGAGCCACTAACACAAGCGTTTGGAGCAGATAATAAGTACTGAGCCCAACGTTTCAATGTTACTGATGTGAAACAGCTTTTTTCTGCAGCTGATAGATCTCTGTGGCTTTCCTTGTTACTTTTTAAAATATTTTATTCATTTTTCAGTGGTTTTTTTTTTTTTTTTTTTTTTTTTTTTTTTTTTTTTTTGGAAACAGCTCAATATGGGACGCTGTGTGAAACGGACACTTCCTTTCCTCCTCCTTGTCCTCCCGTCCTTGTGTTCCTGTATTCCATCCCCCACATGATGCCATGCCTTGTTATCCTACTCCTGTTTGCACCTGTCCTTCATCCATTACACAATTAGTGTGTGTATATATATATATATATATACGCCCATGTGTGCCATGAATTGGTGTCTGTGATCGTCAGACCTGTCGGGTGGGTTGGTAAAGCCTGCTGTACTCATCTCGTTCATTCTTGTTGCTTGTTGCTTCGTGTCATTCTCTGTTTGTGTGGTTTCATTTTGTCACACTTTGGTTTTTTGCCAATGGAGCAATTTTGTGTGTAGCTAAAAGATTAAAAATGATACCAAAAATGTATAAATTGTTTACCATTTATAAACACAAAATTTATGTAGCATGATTTCTAAAGTAATGACTTTTAATTGTAACGACTCTCTAGAGTGATTACTCATGATCATATTTGACTATGTACACTTAAATGACCCTGTGGTCCACATCCCACCCCAGAGTAAATGCGTGTATGAGAAGGTGGGTGAGGCGACAGAAACCGCTCTGTGCTGTTTAGTGGAGAAGATGAACGTGTTTGACACAGATCTGAGGAGTCTCACTCGTGCAGAGAGAGCTACTGCCTGCTGTGGGGTAAGTGTGTGTGTGTGTGTGTGTGTGTGTGTGTGTGTATGAGTATGTGATCAGGCTGAGGATGTTCACTGAACGCTGTGTGCATGTACAGTATATCTATGAGTAAACGTTATTTGTATTGCACATCTAGCGCGTGTGACATGAGTTTTTTCAACCACCTTCATGCTTCTTCTCTTCTTTCAGGTGATAAAGCAGTTAATGCGAAAGGAGTTGACTCTGGAGTTTTCACGAGATAGAAAGTCCATGTCAGTCTTCTGCTCACCAAACAAGCTGACCCGCTCTGCACCAGGAGCCAAGATGTTTGTAAAAGTCAGTTGGCCCTCTCTCTCTCCATGTATTTCTAGTGGATTTTACATTACTGATTACATAAAATTAGTCCAGAGCAAATTCAGTGGCTGTAGTAGGATATTCTAAACAGTATTCAGTATTCAGTTTAACTTTAGTTTTCCAGAACTGTTTAAGGTCTCTGGTGAATCAGCTTGCAGGTTCACTCCTTAAACTCCTTTAATCAGCTTGCAGGCTTAAACTCCTTTAACTCCTTCTTCTGTTTTCCCCCAGGGGGCACCAGAGAGTGTGCTGGAGCGCTGTCGCTGGATTCGGGTCGGAGGAGGTGCACGGGTGCCTTTAACCTCTGGCCTTAGGGAGCAGCTGTTAGGTACAGTGAGAGAGTGGGGTTCAGGGCGTGACACCCTGCGCTGTCTCGCTATGGCAACCAGAGACTCGCCTCCGGACCCCCGAACGCTGAATCTGGAGAACACCTCTGCCTTCGCGGAGTATGAGGTATCTTCTGGTTTCCGATGAATATCTTCTCTGAGTATGAAGTGAGCATTTTCTGACCTTCGGGTCAGAATTTTCTCAGAGTATGAGGTGATCTTCTTATGGTCTTTGTGATGAATGTATTAGACTTTAGCACTGTGGTTTCTTGAGGAAAGAGAATATAGAGCGCCTGCCAGCTGTGTAATCTCTGGATGATGTTAAGGTACCTCCCTCCTCTGTTGCAATGTGAAGGCCAATGTCTGATTATGACGCACATTGAGGTGTGAATGATGACTAGAGCAGACGGGGCTTATGCCCATCCCGAATAATGAAGTGGTCTGGAGGAGGAGAGGAGACAGTTCTTCATAGGCACTGGAAAGCTCCTGAACTGGGAAGGCTACTGGAAAGTGCCTGAAGTGGGATAAAAACCAGAGCTCTATTTCCAAAAGACAGATCTCATCTCAGGAGCCAGAATTTTGCATTTGATTTTCTATCCTTGTCCTAAATAAGAGTAGAAGATGTTGTGCTCTCTGTCTTCCTGTGCAGTCGGACCTGACATTCGTGGGATGTGTGGGGATGTTGGACCCTCCCAGGAAAGAGGTGCTGAACGCAGTGCGCATGTGCAGACAGGCTGGGATACGTGTCATCATGATTACAGGTAGGTCCAAACACTTTATATTCATGTTTGTACCATTTTAAAGGTAGATTTAGTTTCATAAAAATTTTGCGTGTGTGTGCTTGCTCGGTGCCCAGGTGACAACAAAGGCACAGCACTGTCCATCTGCCGACGTGTCGGCATCATCACGGAGCAGGAGGAAGAGGAGGCCGAGGGTGCGCCCTTCGGCGGCGGTCTGACCGGCCGCGAGTTTGACGAGCTGCCCCCGCACCTGCAGCGCCAAGCGTGCCGCACCGCCCGCTGTTTCGCCCGCGTCGAGCCCACGCACAAGAGCCGCATCGTAGAGTACCTCCAGAGCCTCAGTGACATCACAGCCATGGTGAGTGTGCATGCGTGTGTGTGCTATTATGCGTGTGTGTTTGTGTCTAGGTCATTTAAAATAGATGATCCTCCTTGTTTGGGGCAACTGCAAGTTTATTTCAATAGTAACCATGTAGTTGCTGTCCACTTAAAGGATTTGATTCACATAAGAATAACATTTACATTTTAGTTATGAGCGTTTGTGTGTGTGTGTGTGTTTCTCTGGGTTTGTTGGCATCAGAGTTACTGTACTGTTTCGGTGATGTCTTCATGGACACATGTTCCATTGTGAGACCACTGTTTCTCCAGCTCACTCTGTCCTTTTCTCTCCAGACAGGTGATGGCGTGAATGATGCTCCCGCTCTGAAGAAAGCTGAGATCGGCATCGCCATGGGCTCTGGCACCGCCGTGGCCAAGTCGGCCTCTGAGATGATCCTGGCAGACGACAACTTCTCCACCATAGTGGCTGCAGTGGAGGAGGGGCGGGCCATCTACAACAACATGAAACAGTTCATCCGCTATCTCATCTCCTCCAACATTGGAGAGGTGGTCTGGTGAGTGTTCACACTGAGAGACAAGCAAAGAGAAAGGATAGAGAGAGAGAAAGGCAGAAACACTCACACACTCACCACCTGCACCACTGCCAAGTTGACAAGGCTTCTCTTTCAGCCTCTCCAGAATTCTATTTTAAATTGCAGTCTTTATGTTTGTACTAGAATCATGAGCCCCTAGTAAAGTCTGTAATCCTGAATAATTCGCCCTAAATTTGTTTTCTCCTTCCTTTCGCCTTGTCTGGTCATTCTCTCAGTATTTTTCTGACTGCTGCTCTGGGCATGCCTGAGGCTCTCATACCTGTCCAACTGCTGTGGGTGAACCTGGTGACGGACGGCTTCCCAGCCACTGCCCTGGGATTCAACCCCCCGGACCTGGACATCATGTCCCGCCCCCCGCGCTCCCCCAGGGAGCCCCTCATCTCTGGTTGGCTCTTCTGCAGATACCTCATCATTGGCTGTGAGTGGATGGTGTGCACGCCTGAACTCCCTCACTCTAGTCATCCCACTGACAGTGCAGTGCAGTATGTGCGTTTAAGGCTGATTTGTTGTGGAAATGAGCTGTGTGGGATCGTTAAAAGTACAAAGAAAACGCCTCTTGTGAAGGGATGTCCTGAGTCAGACTTTGCCTCTCTCGCTCTAAGGTTATGTGGGGGTTGCAACGGTGGGTGCTGCTGCATGGTGGTTCATGGCAGCACAGGATGGACCCAAACTCTCCTTCTACCAGCTGGTCAGTTAAGCACCTTACCTACGATTGGCTTCTTAATAACAACAGTTTACCACACAAGCATTTGATCTGTATTTCAATAAGAATGGAAATATAAGTTTTGCTGCTGCTCCATAAAATCTTTTAAAAGTGGTTCATAGCAGCAGACACTGATTCTCAGGTTTCTCTCTCCCCGTCTCTCAGTCTCATTATCTGCAGTGCAGTGAGGGACATGCTGACTTTGCGGGTGTTCAGTGTTCTGTATTTGAGTCTCCTTACCCAATGACTATGGCATTGTCAGTGCTGGTCACCATAGAGATGTGCAATGCTCTTAACAGGTGAGTGCTAAAATTATAACTTTAAAAATGTAGCTTTTGGTCCATGGTACAATAAACTCTGCTCTGCAGTGTGTATACGAGGGTTTGCCATTTTGGGTTTGTTGTTTTTGAAAGCTTTCAAAGTGATTACATTATTCAAAACTAGCCTGTCAGATGTAAACATTTAGCAACATTTGAGTATTTCATTAAATGAATTAAAAATGTTATTAATTTAATTGAACACCAAATAAACTCAGTTGAATTACTGCAAAGTACAATGATGTACCAAAAGTCTTGGGATAGTAGTTTGTAAACTGATTATGAAATAGCATTACCTCAGGAGACAGCTTGGTAACGCCCACACCTGTATAAGTTTGTATGGTGTTATTTTGTGATTGAGGTTGAACACTTGCTAGCGTAGTTGTGAATCATCAGAGTCTGAACACAGTGTTCCACAGTGAACAGCGCAGTAGCGTCTGGCTAGAACTGTCCGTGCGAACAAGTAAGTGACTGGCAGAAATCACATCTACATTCAGTGCAGGAGTCCCCACAGTCTTCTTTAGCTTCCATGGAATATGAGAGCAGAAGACCCACCATAGGGCCTCTGTTAACACCACAACACCAATCACAGTGGTGTGGTGAGCACCTGGGCTCATGAAGTTGCTAACCGAACCCTGGAAGACTGGCAACATGTGATGTGGTCCGATGAGTCACGGTACCACTTGTTTGGGACAGAATGCAGGGTTCTTGTGTGGCACAGACCCTATGAAGCCGTGGACCCCAGTTGTCAACAAGGCACTGTTCAGGCTGGTGGTGGTTCTGTACTGGTTGTGTGGTGTCAGCCAAAACATGTCATTGACAGGTACCCACTACATTTTACTGCTTGGTGACCATTTGTAGCCCTTCATGGACTTCATGAACCCGCACAACAATGAGATATTCCAGCCGGATAATGCACCATACCGTTGGGCCCAGGTTGTCCAGAAATGGTTCATGGAACATTCTGGAGAGTTATGTGGCAGACATGTTTACCCAACGTGAGCCTGATCAAATGTTTGTTATGTGATTGGAGAGGACAGTTTGCACCCATGATCCTGCACCTACAAATGCCATGTAGCTGTGGGTGGATGTCCAGACATCTGTGTGGTGAATGTCCAGACATCTGTGTGGAGGCTGTCCATAGCTCAACAGCGTTCCAGACGTCTTTAGTCCACTTGTGGAATCGATTCTACGTCTAGTTGCTGCACTTCTCTGCGCTCGAGGGGGGTCCATCACGGTGCTAGTTCCTGTCCCATGACTTTTGGCACGTCGGTGTATATCCATTTTTTTGGTAAGAACAGAACAGCTCAACCCAATCAGAGTCATTTTTATTGGGAAAAGGTTTGGCACATGCATGAGAGCTGGCAAGCGATTGAGCTTTTCCTGCTGAGTAGAGATGTAAGAGAAAGAAACCGTGTTTAGCGCTTCCTTTTGTCGGTAGGTTGTGCTGTTGATTTACACTTAACTTTCAAGATAATGTGAAAAGATTATTAAAAATCTCAGAATGAGGTAGAATTGACGACTGACATCAACTGTAAAAAAAAAAACCAATATTTGCAATAAGGAATTTACAGTAAGGAAATATGAAAATGAAATATTTCTTAGAAGGGTGAAAGTAGTTTGATTATAATAATAAGTAAAATTTATATAGCACCTTTTATAAACCCATGGATCCAAAAAGATGTAACAATTCAATTAAACGCGAATAAAAAAAGTAGGAAAGGATAAAAGTTTTAAGCTGGATTTTGAAGGACGATTATGAAATGCAATCACAGAGATGAAGGCAAAGAATTTCACAACAGGAGGAGCAGTGGCACAGAAAGATGAGTTGAGTGCTTAGTTTGGGAGACAGCGAGAAGACCAGTATTAGAAAATGTAATATTACGTGAAGGACAGTAAAAAGAAATTAGTTTAGAGACATGGGGAGGAGCTTTGAAGGTCTGAAGCTGAATTTTGATGTGAAGATTAATGGGAAGCCAATGCAGTTGCTTGAGGACAGGTCTGATGAGGCAAGGGTTTGGGTTAGGGTTCGGGTTAGGGTGTAAGGAGGCTGGCTGCTGAGTTTTGAATGTACTGTAGACAGTTGATGAATTTAACTGGAAGACCATATAAAAGTGAATTACAATACTCAAGGCAGGAGGAAATAACGGCGAGTATCTGAGGGCAAATGATTGTAAATGTTATTCATTTTATCATGAAAGTAGTCTTGACACTAGGCAGGGGTGTTGGAGGTGGATGACACAGGAGGTTGAAGAAGTTTGTTTATGGTTTTACAAAGAGTTTTAGGGCTAGTTTTATGCCTGTGTTAGAAAATTTGAATTTGACTTAACAGTGTGTGTGTGTGTGTGTGTGTGTGTGTGTGTGTGTGTGTGTGTGTGTGTGTGTGTGTGTGTGTGTGTACTTCAGCCTGTCTGAGAACCAATCACTGCTGAAGATGCCTCCATGGGCAAATCCCTGGCTAGTGGGGGCTATCTGTCTCTCCATGGCCCTGCATTTCCTGATCCTATACGTTGACCCACTGCCTGTAAGTGTATCATGTGTTTTTCTGAGCTGTAAGAGTGTTTTAACAGTGTAACAGTAAGTGTGTTGTAACGGTATAACAGTAAGTATATAGCTATATATAAGAGAAATGTATGCAATTAAAAATGCACAGAAGCAGGACTTCTGAAAATCCATCATGGGATTATCAAGTGTCACAGCAGAAAATGTCAGTTATGAATTTTCTATTAATCACGTATGGAAAACAACAGAGTAAATATAAAATGCTTTGTCATAAAATCTTAAAAATAATGATTAATTATTAAAATATTAATACTTGGAACTTCAGGTGCATGCCATCGGCTGTGTGATGTCACTATCAAGTTTCTCTGTGATGTCACTATCATGTTTCTTTGTGATGTCACTATCAAGATTCTCTGGTTCATGTGGAGTTCATTTGTCTTAAGATGTGGCTTTACTGTAACCTGATGAGTATGATTTCTTTGTTTAATATTATGTCAGAGTCAAAAAGGGTGTGCCTCTGACACAAGAGACTGTATCTTCAGATCTGGCGGTTGCTTCTTTAAGAACACAGTCACCTTGGCAATAAGAAACTGGAATTAAGCTTTTATTGTTAGTAGAAAATGCACTAAAGGCAATGTAAGACTGTGGTGACCGTTGGTTATGAACAAATGAAAGGATGTCTTTTGGATTTAGGTTGTGGCAGCTGGTCAGGGAGAAGAGGATTACTGCAACTGGTAAGAATTGCTATCCCTAGTGGAGGTTAATTTATTTGTTTCTTTGTATACAGATGATTTTCCAGATCAGGCCATTGTCATGGCCTCAGTGGGTAACAGTCTTAAAGATGTCCCTGCCGGTCATCCTGATGGATGAAGCACTCAAATTCTTGGCCAGGAACTACATTGAACCCAGCAATGATTTGGAGCAGGAGGAGGAGAGACTGCATCATCGTCATGACTACAGGGAAGGTGGGGGATTTGAAGGCTTGAGCAGAAAGATACGTAACACTCTGAAGGGCGTGTCGTGGGCATTTGTTTTAATCGCTGCTCCCCTGTTGGTCTGGATCTACAGTCTGGACTCGGACATCACCAATATCTTCTGGGAATAAAAGAGAGAGGGAGAGGGAGAGAGAGACAGAGGGAGAGAGGTGAGTGAAGGAAAGCAGGAATGACAGGGAAGCAAGTATGACTTCAACAGGAAGAGAGGAGTTGCTAGGGTTAAGGAAAGAAAAGGCTGAGGTGCTAAAATAAGGAGAAGCTGAGTTCAAATAAAGGAAGGCATATAAATGCAAAGGGTAGACAAAATGCAAAAATCACAAAAGAACTACACAAAGAGAAATAGAAAAACAGGGAACAGGAGGAAGAACTAAGCCTGGACAATCAGAATTCACGGTGATGAGAACAGGCAGTGAACGAGGAAGGGAAGACCATTGTCAAATTCACTCCAACCTCAAAATTTTTTTTTATTTTTTTTTTTATCAGTTTTCTAGGATGTTTGCTTGGGCCCTTTGCTTTCAGATCCATTTTATTTTCAGAGCTGTTAGAAGTACAAAAATATTATGATATTTTAAGTTTTTGGACTTTTGCTAAGGGTCAAGCACATGGAATTTTGTTGTCTGTTCCTCACTTTAAATCAACAGGCTAAACTTTATTAGTGCAAGGAACCCTGCATACAGTAAAACCCACACACTAAGAACCACTCACATTAAGGTGCGATATATGTACTTTTCTTTCTGTTATTCATGTTTTTACACATATATTTATATTTGTTCACCTGCACTTTAAGGGATGTACCTTGTTCTTAATTTCTTACAGAGATATAAAAAGATAAGGTATGCAATATCCTTCATTCACACAGCAAGTAGAAGAGTGGTAAACAATCTAGTTAGTGGTTAGAGGATTAGGAGAAGGTCGCAGTATCAGCTAATTCTGTTGCAGGCATTAATCATTTAAATTATTTGAGCAAGATGCCCCTTTTTCAAGTGGACTTGCTAAAGCTGGATGTAATGTTTATTTGATCATCATCACCAATCCACCTGGGTTACATTTCTAAAGATTTGCTTTTAGTATTTTTGCAGCTCAGAAAAAAGACCAGTTGAAATATTTAATTTGGTTCATTTGGCAGCTCACATATATTTGAGACATTCTTCATATCTTTCATGAAAAAAAAATCACCATCCCTTTCATGATGTTCCACAATCACATCCTATGACATGTTCCTGTTTGGATTCCACATGCCTTTTAATAAGGTATTTAGAACCGAGCTGAGATTTTGGCAACTTTGTCCTCTTGGAACAAACATCACTACAAAAGAAATATTCTACTCTGTTTAAACATGTGCAGTACAGTAAACATCTTAAGTCTACCAATCGCATTAATTATATGACTCACACTATTCTAGTGGAGGCTTTAGTCCTGCAGGAAAAGGCCACATTTCCCCCGAAATGCTAAGCAAACTAATGTATATTCAGATGCAAAGGGCATTACAATTTTTGGTTGTCATAGGCAGCACTTATTGTGGTGTAACATGACGTGTTTTCCTAATCCATGTCCTACCTTCCTCAGACGTGTTCTTGCTTGAGATCTTCCTCGAGATTTTCCTCGAGATTTTCCTTGAGCCCCACCCAACAAATAAAGAACCGCTGTGCATTCCATCAACCTGCTTGGGTTTTTATTCATCAGTTTATTTTTTAAACTTCTAAAAAGTTTTAAAAATAAACTTTTTACTCATTATCTTTACTGATATGACACCACATTACTTTTACTGTGCCTCGTGTCCATTGCCATTGCGTCCCTGTAACTGCTTTGAGTTCTCCAGCTGTGCCTGTGTAGTACTGGAAGAGGTTTCACTCTTTGTAGGACACTGTGGATAGTGAAGGTGGCTTTAGTTTTGGAACAAAGAGGAGGTGAACAGATATAAAGTAGGAGAGCAGGAAGTGCAAAAGCTTCACAGAAGATGAGGGAACAAAGATGGAGGCGATGTTCTGCCTTCCCCTTCACTATTTCTTATAGTCTTCAGTCATTATTCTCCTTTGTCCCAGAAATTTAAGCTCTGTGCAAAAATTTAAAAATAATGAGTTTATTTAAGAAAGAAAGTGATCATTTTAAAAGATTTTCACATTTTTATTTTGAGTTTTTTGTTTTGTTTTGTTGTTGTTTTGAAAAAGAAGGGAATGACTTTTGTAGTATTGTGTTATTGATGTAACTGATAGCTTTGTCATTTAACTGCTATTTCATTGATGGAACAAAATTAAAACTGCTTTATGGAATGGAAATAACCGGTTACAGTTGATTTAGGATTGGTTTTAAAAGTGGTAAAGAGGAATGAATTCCTTACTCTTCAACTGTCAACATTGTTGTTGCAATAAACAAATTCACAAATTCTTACAATAAAAGGTGTTCCATTTTACAAATGTAACATAGAAGTAAAACAAATAATTATCAATGGCACATTCAGTGATCTAAAGTTCGTTTAAAATGTCATTTAAAAAATATATTTTACGTACGTATGTATTTAGACTGTAAATCACTAAATATTTTTTTAATATGGGGGGGAAAAAAGTGGAATGCAGGAAGCCTTTAAGAGCCATGAAAATAGATCATTTGAAGTGCATGTGAATATGCTACAGCATCCTCTGAGCAGGACTCCAGCAGGACCATAATCCTGCTCCAGAGAGAGAGGTCACGGACGGGACACTGGGAACAGGACACTGGGAACAGGACACAGGCCGCGGTCTTCGATTTCCTCTGCAAAAACAATCATGAAAAAACAAAACTTGGTTCATTCACTGATCCGAACATTTCCCCCCTTAAACTCCTTGCCTGCATGTTTCCCATCAAGCCTGTTAATTCTGTTTTGATGTGGTTAAACATCTGTAGATTTCTTTAGATTGCTGGATTTCTGTGGATTGTTGAGGTCACATGCCTGGAAATTAGTCTCTGTTCAAGTCGACCCTTTGACGGAGACAGGAAGGAGGAAGATGCCATGTGAGTGAGACTAGTTACCTGCTAAAAACAATGCTGAAGGACAGAAAGAAAACCAACATAGAATTTCAAAACCTGGCTGTCAAAGGTGGGGTTTAACTTGAATGGATGTAAGTCCAGAGCTGCATGCTTTGTCTTCTCCATTATCACGGCTTTAGCTCTTGGCTTCGGCTTGTTGGACGTCTGGTAGAGCAAAAAAGATCTGCTACAGACCTAATACTACACAAAAAAGACCTGCTACAATGGAAATGATAGGATAACAAAAAGTTTCAAACTTTTTGATGTTACGTTTTTGGCCTTGAACACTTTTCCTCGTTTTATTCTTCAGTGTTTCTGATAGGGGCGTGACTCTCACCCTGAAATGCAAACAGTGTTGCCATCTCCCCTTTTTTCCATGCACAGTGGCATAGTTCAGCTTATTTTAGATTGGAATGAGCTCTTTTACGTTAATCTGCTTACTACCACAATTTCCCCTCTATATTTCTGTGTATTCAGCAAGATATTATATGGAATGACTCTCTGTGAAATCATTAGTGTGTCAAAATAAAGGAATGAGACAGTTGAGAGCGTGCAGTGTACCAGACTGTACATTAAATTTTTTCGTAAATCAGTGGGAGAGGTGGCTCATGGAAATTGCTTTCCACTGTATGCATGCCATGACTTCACACTGGCCCTCCTACACAGCCCTCAGCCCTGACTAACATCACACACTGGCCCTTTTCCACAGCCCTCAGCCCTGACTAACATCACACACTGGCCCTTTTCCACAGCCCTCAGCCCTGACTAACATCACACACTGGCCCTTTTCCACAGCCCTCTGCCCTGACTAACACCACACACCTGGTCCCTCTTTCACCATTACTAAACATCACATAAGCAGAATTTTAATTTGCTAGGAATGTCACAACATTTACAAATACAGTCTCATAACATGTTCACTGTTGCAGCTGTAGAGAATGAGTCCTCTCTTTGGGTCTGGTTCAGCTCTTTATCATTGCCCTTATTGGGGAACTACAATGCATTGTACTATGTGCAGGTACTGGCTGCTAGTTCCTTTTCTTCATATTTCATCAATATTTATCATTTGCAAGTATATATAACAATGAAAGTGCTTATCTTTTAACGTGTAATGTGCTTATCTGTAAATATTTGTAAATCACTGTGTATCACTGATATTCATAATACAACAAAACAAAACTCATTGCACATATCCTTATTTTTTTATTTTTATTGCTAATTAATATTTTACTCAATAACCTTCGCACAGATGTAAATACCCAGATTGGCCAGAGAGGGGTAGCCTACGGCAGGAGCCTTATCAATAGTTGTGGCGCAGGTGCTTGACTGGACAAGACACTAGTCAAATAGGTTTTGATACTAATCTCATTCTAAGAATTTTTGAGCTGTTTTTGACTAAATACCCTCAGCTGACATGTTAAAACACACGAATGCAGAAGTTAAATAAAGCCTCGACTTAGGCACAATATGATCTACGGAATGACAGATTTACAAATAAATTAATAAATAGTTAGTGGTTTAGTGGTCAATTAGTGGTTAAACAAAAATATTCAGGTAAAAGTATATTACTGTTATTATAAAACGTCATTATAAAATTGTCGGTATTTAGCCATGTAACAAGCAATCATGGCTTTAGGTTTAATGGGAAAATGTCATGCGTAAATCACCTGAGCTGCGAGTCTCGGTCACAGAAACCGCCTGCGTTTAGTAATCACACGTACCTCTTGTTTATTTTCCGCAATACCATTTACGTGCGTTTGATAGATTTTGGAACGTCAATGCAGTCTGAAGGGGGCGGTGCCTCGCAGCGGTCAGCCTAGCCCGCTGACTGGAGCACGTGCGCGCCCAGAGAAATAACCATAAGTTGCGCTAAGTTTAAATAGGTGGGGAGGGGGAGAGCCATTTATAGACAGTACAAGTGGTCAGAGTGAGCGAGAGACTATCGTACGTTTCATCGACTGTCACGTGTAGTTGTGTTAGAGGAGCAACGCTGAATCGCTTTTTAGAGCATTTTTTAAAGAAAAAAAAGGAGATTAAACGCAAATAACATAGATCAACGCAGAAGCTCTAACCTGAAAAAATCCTCTCGTAGGAATAATTGTAACATATTTGATTTTTTTAAATAGCCGTCGTTAAGTGATTGGTAAGTTGCTGACAGAGACAGGCAAACATCTCTCTATACAAAGACAGGACACTTCTCTCTATACAAAGACAGGACA
>JAOXYF010000009.1:1745163-1758922 GCA_028565775.1 Sternarchorhynchus goeldii
CACATCACACTCCTTAAATCACTTAACCCTGCACATCACACTCCTTAAATCACTTAACCCTGCACATCACACTCCTTAAATCACTTAACCCTGCACATCACACTCCTTGAAGCACTAACCCTGCACATCATCAGTCCTTTTAAAGCACTAGCCATACACATTCACTACCCCTACAGACCATCAATGCAGGGACGTATTGAACAAAAAACTAAACAGAAACAAACAAACAGCTGAACAAACATGATTAATATCTATAAATGCATTTTCAGTGAATACAAGTGGATACTGAAGTCTGAAGTTCTAAAAGAAGATAAATAAGCACTCATCTTATTTTCAGGATTGATTCTAAATTCCAAGAAACCAGCTTAGTAATGAGAAGGAAAAACAAGTACATATAATAAGTACTTATATATAAGTACTGAAAATATGCATATAACGCTGCCAGATTTCATAGAGGTATGAGAATAAAGGGAAAAGTATCCCTGTAGTTCTTATTTGAATGCAGCTGAGGTCTTGTGATTGGTGATCTGACTATAAATTTATCCTCTGTGTAATGGAAAGAGGGATTCTAATTTAATAAAATATTATTATAAAAACATTGTTTTCTTTGCTGTTGTTAAGGATGTTAGTATTGGTATTGTGACTTTAGTGACAATATTTATTACTGCGAGATCTGCCAATAGGCAGAAAAATTCTGGAATTCTGGAATGCATCCTAAGAAAGCAGGGTTTATCTGAAATGTCTTTGCAACAGTGGTTAAGTAATTGGCATGTGAAAGATTTTTCAAAATATTATCTCTAGAATATTCCTGAACTCTGGTTAATTAAAGTTCCTACTATTACTTACACACACACAAAAAAGTTTTTTTTTTAATTCCACACAAAATTCCACACCTACAGCACTAACTGAGCTGTTGATTAAGTCTAGAGTGAAGTAGAATTTGTTTTGCTAATATGTTCTGTTCTCTTCTTTAGCTCATCTATGATCTGGGTGTATCCTTCCAAGTGATCTTCTGGGTATGGGCAGGCTTTGCTTGTCTCGTCTTTCTCAACTGCTTTGTTAATTGGCCAGTGGAGTCTTTCCCTGCCCCAGAAGACATCAACTACACGTCAGTATTATATCCAACAGTTGTCTCAATATCATCAATAAAGCGACACTTTGTAACTGTAATACAAGAATTAAAGAGAAAAACGTGGCAAGACACATGAATCATACAGGATATAAACTATCCCAGTTATCTGTCACTCATTGTTTTGTGGTTCTCTTTCTCTGACAGGAAAAATGTAAAGCTGACTAGTTTAGTGGATGACAGTGTGACAGGGGACCGCCGCTACAGCCATGTGACAAGTGGAGAGCAGGGACTGTCTGAGAAACAGCTTTCTGATAATTACGTAAAGAGCAGTGAAAAACCTTTAGCGGACGTGGGTGAGTACCATGCTCACACACATGGAGAAAAGCATACAGTCACAATACTGGATGTTTCTGACAGAGAGACAGTACAGACTGTACTTGTATGTGTGTGTGTTTGTGTGTGTCCCCAGATCCACCATCTTTTCGCCGCTCTGTATGTTCGGCCATCTTCTTGTGGAGTTTGATCGTCATGGCGATGACTCAACTTCGTGTTATCTTCTATATGGGAGCCATGAACAAGATGCTGGAGTTCCTAGTAACCCATGGTGACCCCCACCGTGAGTGTTCAGTTCAAGTGCTGCATCAGACATGGATTAATCACAAGCAAGTCAGAAACCTTAAACAAGACACATTACAGGTTATTCTGTAGGATCAGGCATGTCATGAGCCAGCAAAACAACAGGCTTTTATGTGCATACATGTACTCATTTACCCTCTATCTCTGCTCCAGCACCAGAGGAGTTGATGAGAGACGCAGAAGAACAAGGTAAGAAGAATCTCAGGACATGCTTCTGTTCACCTAAGACGGGAGAGAATGTACTCTGTACTCATGTTTCTGGAGGATCTAACGAGTCCTGTGGATCCTGTATTTCCTCTCGGCTGATACTCGCTTGTGCGTTTCCACAGTGAGCTTCTACTCATCACTCTTCGGCACTATGCAGCTGCTTTGTCTCATGACCTGCCCTCTAATTGGCTACATCATGGACTGGAGGATGAAAGAGTGCGAGGAGGAGACAGTCGTAGGGGATGGACAGAAAAGGTGACAGAAAGAAAGAAAGAGAGAGAGAGAGAGGCATGGTTGGATGTACAGTGTGGAGTTAATCTTACCTCTTTTAATATACTGTACATTTCATTTGATTACTCAAACTTCATTCTTCATTCTTCTTCATTAGGGCCCCCAGCAGAGACAGAAAGATCCAGAAACTCACCAATGCAATCAGAGCCTTCATCTTCACCAACTTACTGCTGGTCATTTTTGGCATCATCTGCTTAATAGACAACCTGCCTCTACAGGTGATACTCCTGCACAACCTGCTGTAGTCACCTGTCATTATTCCGATGTACAAGACATTCAGGTGTAACAAGCCTGATATGTGAAACAGCACATGTCACATTTTTATATGATTTTAAATATTCAACAGAAAACAAATATTGCTCCCTCTCTCCGTCTCACTGTTTCAGGTGGTCTCCTTTGTTCTTCATACTGCAGTAAGAGGCTTCATTCACTCTTGCTGTGGGGGACTCTATGCTGCTGTGTGAGAACTAGTTCATTATTTCATTGTCTGCCTGCATTTCCAGGATTCCAAAATTTACTGGGTCCAGCAAAATGTCCCTGATTTAATAAGTAACTTGGTCTGTAGATAACAATGGATTCTAAAAGGTCATGTTCTGCTTCTCGATGGACAGGTATCCCACTAACCACTTCGGCACTCTGACAGGCCTGCAGTCCTTAGTGAGTGCTCTTTTTGCACTTCTCCAACAACCTCTCTTCGTCTACATGCTGGGGCCACTCAGTGGAGATCCTTACTGGGTGAGACACGAACATACGCACGCTTACACACATCTGTTTTAGAACTACCCGAAAGGGCATCTCTCTACATACCAGACATTGTCACTTATGAAGTAAATGAAACAATTCATGACTGAATAAGGTTACAACCAGTGGTGAAAGTAGTTTTAATTTCTTGTCGGTACTACAATCCATATCACTTTGTTGCTTTATATTACTCTTTAACCGTTCTTTAAAAAAAACTTTTCAATATTTTAGTGGGCCTACGTGTTATGTACAAAAAAATAAATAAATTAGAAACATTTCACTTGTCTTGAAATATTTCACTGCGAGACTGATTACAGTAATAGGTTTTAAGTCTTGTCTGTCGTCGTCTGACAGAAAACAACAAAACAATAACAACAGAATAACCACACAATATTACGAAAGAAATACACGTTTTTTATTTAGAAGATTTTTCGCACCAAAAGCCCTGCCAAAATCCGATAGCAAATAAATGAGCTGTCTGCAGCAGGCACGTGCGATGAAGATCAAAATCGCTGCAGGACTGTTTCAGGTTGACTTAAGCGTTCGATGAGGAGAATAGCACTAGTTGCAAATTACATATTGTTGGTAGATGTGTTTTTCTTAAACAAACTTATTTTGAATGTGGGTTTTGACCAGCAGAAACCCTTTTCTCTTACCACCACTACGGACCGGCCTTCTTTCACCCCAGGTTACAACCGATAAGATTGTATTCTTGTATTTCTTCTAAAATTCTTGTATTTCTCCTAAATTACCAGATCAACTTTGGGCTGCTTCTGTTCTCGCTGACTGGTTTCCTGTTGCCGGGATACCTGTTCTACCACCGCAGACAACTTATTAAAGAGAAGAAATCGAGGGATAAGGAAGCAAATGTCCAATCAGCACAGGTTATGGTTGCCCTTAATCCATCAGCTGTTGGCCCCGCGAAGCCCCAAAGCAATGGGCTTCCTCCAAATGAGGGTTTGAATTAGCAACAAAATGCGATGCTATAGTAAAATGTTATTCAGGATAAAGGTAAAGGATTCTCTATTCCTTCAAACCAAATCTAGACAAAGGCAAATTCACATGCATATCCACATCCAACCAAACCTTAAGTAAACAAATCATTCTCTAAGGTTTCCAAAACAACAACACTTCCCTGCCAAAAAAAAGTTTGACCATTTTTCAAACAAATCTCTTTTTAATGTTTAGCACCCAGTCCTTTTCAGGGATCTAACAAAGTTAGTTTTTTTTGTGCATGCATCTTTTAGATCAGGCTATAACAATGTATTTAACAACCAAAAATGAACCAATGAATTCACTTTGTACTACCAGACCTTATTTTAATATTATGAGCTACCTCCTCCAATCATCTCTCTATAGATGGTTAAACCATTTCGGCTAATCTGCAGTCTGTTGGTACCGAGTGTGTATTTTTCATTCGTAACTCATTTTAATAAAGCGTTATTTAGTGATTAATGTTAATACTGCAAGAATGTAGGTGTCATAGTTTGTTTTACTGTGTTTCACTGTAGCTGTGGTTTGGTTTTTTGTCCTTCTATGACTCAGCATAATTACTCTTCACCAGCACTGTCTACTTTGAAACGAAATCATCATATGGGAATTATTGAATGACTTTATACCCATGAAACCTTTCATCAAGAACCACTGTACTAATTTTAAGAGCATTGAATTATTGTAAAAGCACAATTTCAGATCTTTATTTTCTGTTATTTATGAACACTTTCTATATAGGTGGTAACGAAGTCTATATTGAAACACCATTTGATCTATTACATGGACTTATTCTTCAGTGATGTTAAGAATAAAATACTTTCTATTATTTGTTGACATAAAATGTCATGTTCTTGTGTACTAAAACCCCAGAGTACAATTTGTTCACATGTGATTAACACAATGTTGAGAAAAGACTGGACTTTGAATAACGAGGGGGTTATAGAGGCTCGTTAGGGAACTATTTTACTTGTTAGACTAATTTCTTTCTTTGAAAACCCTCATCTATATCTACTAGTAAAGCGAATCTGTCAGATTTGCTCCTTATTTAATCACTGGAGTTCAAATGCAGTGTTCAGATTATTTTCTGTTATTCATTATGATTTATTTTTGAATCGCTTTACTCACTGATGCCATGGTACTTATTTTTGCTGTGCAATGTCCTTAATGCTTTTTAGATGTTTTAAGATAAATAAAAAAGGGAAAGTATGAATGAAGACAAAGTACATTTATGAAGTATTTTTATAACTCCAAAAAGATAATAAAGTGTATATTTTACATTTCTCACTGATTTAGTATATCATAAATAAAAATGCAGAGGCACTTGAATGGTTATAAACAGATGTAACACACACACACACACACACACACACACACACACACACACACACACACACTGCTGCCAATTCTCCTTAGTTGTCTCAGTCATATAAACACATGCACACATACAAGCAAGTAAAAAACACATGACTGCACAGCACATTCTCTCTTGCTTGCTTGCGCGCTCTCTCTCTCTCTCTCTCTCTCTCTCTCTCTCTCACACACACACGCACGCACGCACAGTTTTTCTAATGCTATTTACAATGAATCTTCTCTCCTGCTGGTGCGCTCCTATCTGAGGCTGCTGTTACTGGCTTGAGAGCCGGTCGTTCCTGGATGATCAGGGCTATGGCGGCTCTGAGGACAAAACAGATTCCATGAACATTGTTTGACAAATAATGACACCTTACAATATGTGTGTGTGTGTGTGTGTGTATTTATAGTAATATGTGTGTGTGTGTGTGTATTTATAGTAATATGTTAGCATATATTTTTGAGATTAAAGGCAATTTATAAACCTTCTTTTTTTTCTTGTCCTTCTTCTTTTTCTTTCTATCAGGATCATCATCTTTCTTCTTTTTCTTTTTCCTGTGGTCAGAGTCTGAGGGAGTTTCTGTAGGAAAGACCATCAAACACAGGCACAGGATAAGACATTTTGAAGCATTTGCACCAACCGTGACATTGTAGATTAGTACGGTATTATGTGAGAGAAACAGCGGCTGTGGCCGTGTGTGTTAATCGTTACCTGGTGGTGGTAAGAGGAAAACAGAGTGTGACAGAGTGAGTGAGTGAGTGAGTGAGTGAGGGATAGATAGAGTGAGGGAGTGAGTGAGTGAGGGAGTGAGGGAGTGAGGGATAGATAGAGTGAGTGAGTGAGTGAGTGAGTGAGTTCCTTGTTACCTGGTGGTAAGGGATCCTGGGGTCGATGATGTCTGTGCTTATGTTTGCTCTTTTTCTTTGGTGGCTGAATGTGCATCAGTCTGTACTGCTCTGGAAGCTTGAAATGTCACAGAAAGAGAGACATTAAAATAAACAAAATAACTATTATAATAAATGAAGTAAAAATGCCATTTTGAAGCCTTTCTTTTTGGCATTAGAGACAATTTGATTTGCCTTTTTGAATTTTTTTTTTGAATCACTCATATACACAAACCCAAGTGCATGACATCACTCATATACACAAACCCAAGAATATGACTGAAGGAAAAATAATTCACAAGGATACACGTGCAGTGGAGTGTGTAAGTGTGTGTGTGTGTGTGTGTGTGTGTGTGCTGCTGTTGTTGTTTTGTTTTGTTTTGTTGTTTTTTTAGATCTACACTGAGGCTTTTCTGGTTTTTATTTTCAGCAGCTTAAGAATTGAAATTAAATTAAAGGGGGGAAAAGCAAAACAAGCATTTTTTAAATCATAGCAGTTCTATGTAGACAATCACAATAATGAGCACAGGAATTCATTTATGGTACAGAACAGTCGATATCTTGAAACATTCAAAATGACTGAATTTTAATGTTAAATTTTGTCTCCATTATATATTTTAGGGAAGACTAACATTCATATTTGAAATGCATGAACCCATGCAATTGTTCCGAATATTCCCATCATTTGTAGTAGCTGGCAGCATTTCCATGGAACAAGAAGTGAAAACTGATTTTCTGGGCACTGATCTTAAGGGTCAGCTGGTAGTCACAATAGTCCTTAGGAACCGAATTCTCCCACTTAAAATATGCAAGATAGTGAAAAGATCACCCTTAAAACTAACCCTAAAGCATAATCACATTACTTTTAAGTAGATAATCAACTTGATAAACTTGTTCTGTTCTTTATTGTGACTTTTATTTATTAATTAAAGTTCTCTTTGTATTTCCGTTTGTACAACACCAATTTCTGTGATTTGGTTATTCAGCTATTTGATTTTTTTTTTAAAGACATACAAGTACATTATCATTATTATTATTATTATTGTTGTTGTTTTTATCACTGAAAAATATGGTACTAGAAAATATCTAAAAATATCTAAAGTTCTGAAGGGGCACTATCTAAATAATGAGTGTATCCAAACATTCTTCAGACCATGTGTAGTGGGCTCCAACTGAACGCATCAGTTTGTGGAGCAAACAAAAAGATACCTTTGTATTCAAAGCCAAGCATTTCTATAGAGCATCTGGAAATGCAACTGAACAGAGCAGTAGGTAAACAAACAGGGAGTAGGTAGACAAGATAAAATTTTAGGGTATTTTTTAACCTTTGGTAACAGTTATAAAGCTACACAGTCATACTTACAGGGCCTGTGTGTAGTCTGAACCCAGTGAGCATAACTCCGGTGAGAGGACTGAAAGAGTTGTTACACACTGGTGGTTTCTCGATGAGGGATCGCAGAGAGCTTCCATCCTGCACACCTGGATTGTCTATCATACCTTGAACAAAGCAGAATTCAACTTTTGATTCAAAAGAAACAAACCAAGTTCATTCTTTCAGTAAATATAACAAGGATACGAAGATATTTCCATTACCACTTGTTTCAGATTCATCTTCATGGCCATGTATGCAGAATACTTACCAGGAAGCTCTGGAAGAAAGTTGCTGAGTTTCTCCTTTACTTTCTTGCCACAGAACTTATTGAACGCATGTTCCAGATTGTAGTGCGTGATGAGATTAGTGTTGCCAGTCAGCTCGTTCTCCACTTAGGAAAACAAAAGAAATAAGGGTTGATTAACAAAAGGCTACTTACTAATCACTTCTTCTATGATAAAACCTTGCTATTACTCTATAATCTGCAGTTTTACTGTGAATACTTTTGTAGTTTTAAATGCCTGCTGTAGGTAATCAACAATAATGATAGCTCATTATTAATAACATATATATATTTTATTATAGCGAATTATAATGTGTATTACAATCTTAAAGTGAATAAGGCAACAATAAAAGACGAGAGACTCACTTGGCAGCTCCCGCAGTAAGTAAAACGGTTCATTCATGGCAGTTGGTTTTCTGAGTGGAGGCCCGTCGTCCACAAACTGGTGAGGAATCGATACCGACATGTGGACTGTATTTTGGGGTACCGGTGGTGGAAGGGGTTTCCCTGGTCCATACCCCATTCCGGAAGGTCCCGAAGGTCCCTGGGTTTCGGTCTGACTGTAGAGTGAAGAGAATATTTCTGTCATGGTAAAGAAAGGCTTTCAAATACGGAATATCTAATCGGCGTGTTACTGTAAGTTTGTTGACGCTCTTCCTAATGAGAGTGACTTCCGGTACTTAGTGTAGTCCGTGTAGTTCAGCATTTACCGTAATGTGCCTAATATGACTTAGATAACGAAGTCTCATTTTAAAAGCATCTATACTGGTTTGTAATTCCAAATACTGTAAATATAGACATATTATATGACATAAGACAGTGTTATATGAGCCATGCTCATACATAATTTGCTTGTTATTAATTTGAAACATAAAACCCCGCAATTCTGTTGCGATCTCTTTCAAGTTACGACGGCAAGTTACTAGAATTTCGAAGATATAACTTCCTGTTTTCCTCTCCTTTATGATAGAACCCTAGCCAATAAACAATTTCGTTTCATACAACTAACCAATTGGCGTGCGCACGAAGAGGAGGCGGGCCCAATTTTCCTTCGTCCGCAGTGACCTCTGTCCCTTTAATTGTGGAAGGATTTTCGCCGACTGGAAACACACGCAGAGAACGGTGTTGCAGCGGCCGCTTTCATCTGCGGTTCATCATTCTCCTTCTAGCTGTTTTCTGAAAATATGGCACTGCTGACGCCTCTCTTCGCTTTTTTATATCACTTACCGCAAGTATATAAATGGTTGTTGAAACCATACTATATAGCATCCTTGTTTATGTCGGTGGCTTTTTTGATTGTTCGCAAGACCCCTGGAATCTGTGAACATCTTTCGACCCAACGCGAGGATGGGAATCCCTGCGACTTCGACTGGGTTAGTGTCATTTCTAGAAAAGAACCAATACACAATTTGAATATATATGGTATGATAAAATTGTCAGAGAATTGTTTACACGCGTTACTTTAGCTGAAATTCTGCAGTGAGGTTGTATAGAACTGGTCGACTCTGTAACGTGAGCTAGATAGCTAGCTAGCCATTTATTTAGAGAATGGAGACTAGTATAGATGTAGGCAGAAAAAAAGAATGTCGACCGACATCTCAGGTGTCACTTAAGCACGAATGACACTTGACCCTTTCATGTCTTTGGGTGACTCTCCCACCTAAAAAAAGACGACCAGGCACGTGCAGGTACAGGTGTAATGCAGACCTGCTCGCGAGCTAGCTAAACTAGCTAAAAAGCTAACTAGCTAACTGGCTGCAGCTCTACATCAAACAACTTTGAAGTGCAAGATGCTTGTTTAACGTAGTTGTCTCAAAAAGCTACATATTGTACTTCTTTTACAGAGAGAGGTGGAGATACTGATGTTTCTGAGTGCCATAGTCATGATGAAGAACAGAAGAGCGAGTAAGTGTCATTTGCCACCACAAGCAAAACTGTAGGTCAAAGCAGTTTATACATAAACACGTCAACCAATCGGGTTAAATTGAAAACAAATTAATCAGCGTAATAAACAAGTCTACACAACATCCGCTGCAGTTGGTGGCAGTCGTTATATCAGGTGGATACTACTTTGAACGGGTGGGCTCAAACAAAAGCTTTGTTTACTGTATGCAATCTGGTTCGTTGGGGGAGAGTAATTTAAGGTGCCCTGGGCTTGTTGGGCTGGTTATTGTGTTTACTGTTTCTTACTGTCGTCTTTTATTCACCCCCTTATCTTTTTTTGGTAAACCTTTCTCTCATTCACACAGTAACGGTTGAACAGCACGTGGGGAACATCATCCTGTTCTCTAAAGTGGCCAATGTGATTCTGTTCTTCAGACTGGATATCCGCATGGGGTTACTCTACCTGACCTTGTGCATTGGTCAGTATGGACACATATGCAACAATTGAAAAAGTAGTTGGACATTTTTTTTGTTGCTGTTGTTTTGGCTCTGTACCCCACAACACTGATTTCGTTAATGTCTGTGGGTCGTAATCGGTCACAGATTATAAAAGATTTGCAACGAATAGTCAAAACAGTTGATCTTCCATAATACCACTGGTCACCTGAAATGGAGCTGACATTTTCCTACCTTTTTCTGCTGTTTCATTTCATATCCACTTTGCTAGAGTACAGAGACAAAACAACAGGACCGTTACTGTCCAAATAGTTAGATTGCACTGTATAAACATGAATAAAACCACTAGTGCTTTTTGCCTGCTCCCACCAAACTAGATGATTTTGATGAAGTCTTGAATATTAAATAACCTTTGAAAGCTATGGTCATATAACTTTTAACCAAGCATAGCCAGCCTATTACATATTTATTACTTATTTCTTATAGTTAGACATCAAATCTTGGCTTACCGTCTAATGTTCTTTCTTACCGTCTAATGTTAGCTAATGTTCCTTAATGTCCTAATTGTTCTTTTGTCTTACAGTGTTTCTTATGACCTGCAAGCCTCCCATCTATATGGGCCCAGAGTACATCAAGTACTTCAGTGATAAGACTATAGATGTGAGACTGAATTCCCAAACTCACATATGTGTTATTCATTGAGTAGATGGACTGCTGTCAGAGTTTAAACTCTAGCTTTTGAGGCTGCCCTTGACCAATATGTATATATAGAAAACATCTCTTACACATTGGTCTTCAGGAGGAGTTGGAGAGAGATGGTCGTGTCACATGGATCGTAGAGTTCTTTGCTAACTGGTCTCCAGAGTGCCAGTCATTTGCCTCTGTCTATGCTGATCTGTCCTTAAAGTAAGAACCAATCACTTATCCAAGAAACGCGTTATGGTGCTCTAGTTTTTTTCGAGAATATTACAGACGTATTTTTTTCCCCCAAAACTTGATAGTTATTCTATTTTAAATATTGTTCTCTTACTACTAGATACAACTGTGCTGGACTGAAATTTGGGAAAGTGGATATTGGGCGCTATAGTGAAGTATCCAAGAAGTAAGCAACTAAAGGCATTTTTCTTGAGACTATAGTGATTCCATTTCTTATCAGGGCTCTAAAATGGCCATCTTCTCTTCTTAGGTACAAGGTTAGCACATCTCCTCTCTCCAAGCAGCTACCCTCTCTGGTGCTTTTTCAGGGGGGTAAGGAAGTCATGAGGCGCCCCCAAGTGGACAAGAAAGGAAGAGCAGTGTCTTGGAGCTTCACTGAGGTGAGGTGCAAACATGCAGTTAACAATTACCATCAGAAATATATAGCAGTTCTGTCAGATGCAAGTATGTATTCTTTGGTTCATCATATAGATATTGTGATAATAATGTGTAGTTGTATTATATTCTTTTCTTAATTTTGTGTGTTATAAAATTTTTTGGTACAGTGAATAAAAAAAATGTGACATTGGTGGTATTAGCAGTCTAATTACTTTGGATTGTACTTTGGAACAAATTGACACATGCAAGCCTTATCAATTTTCAGGAGAACATCATCAGAGAGTTTAACTTAAACGAGTTGTATCAAAAATCAAAGAAACTCAGTAAGAGCAAAGGGGAGAGGAGCGAAAAGCCCAGTGAATCACAGTTCCCCCCTGTGCCTGAGGAGGAGGAGCCTGACACCGACACCCCAGAGAGCAAGAAGGACAAATAGGATGGTGAGGCTGGTGGGGAGCACTGTGACATCACTGTGGAACTTGATTTTATGCAACTACTCAGAATGATGTGCAGTGCAGAAAGTTGTGTGGGAATCAACTATGGTGATTTTGTTCCTTCAGTAACAACATAATTACAAAGTCAGTTAAAAAAATTGGAATGCATTGTTAAATGCAATATGTAAAAACCTCCAGTCTTTCACAACCATTGCTCAGAGGTTAAATGAGTTCAGATTGTGCTGACTCTAGCTGTGGACAGTGTTTATTTGAACCAAACGGCTTATGCTACCTCTCGACATGGTTAGTGATGTAACATTTAATTTATAGATAGGTTATATTTTGTAGCTATTTGCTAATGGAGGGAAGGGGCTTTTTAATGTATATTCCTGCCTAATGTTAATTAATTTTTTTCTAGATCATTCCGATTTTTCTTGTGTTAATCTTTTAATTTGGTAATGATTGTCATGACTCTTTATACCACTAGTAGTAAGTGAAATTATGCTCTCAAAAACCGATGGGCTGTGTGCAACTACCATTCACAATGTATATAAATCTCTAAATAAAGAGGCAAATTGGCAAAATTTGAAGCGCTTCTCAAATGTATGTTGTTCTTGCTGGTGCAACAGGTATCAAGAATATTTTTTATAAGACCAAAACCAGAAGTCACACAACCATTGTATTTCTGAGATCTTAATTCTCTTACTAGTCTACAATGCAACCTCTGCTGTAATATTTTAGTAATTTGGCTTTGTATTCACATCCCTAAGGTTACCAAATCTTTGGGTCGCATCTGGGCTTTTGAATTTTTTTTCTCCCATTGCATTTGAATGTTGATGCTACCAAGCAAAGCCAGCCAGCACTGCTGTTATCTGCTTCCCTGTGGGTCTCTTGGAAGTTCCATTTTGCTGTGGAACCCTGCAGAGTTCTTAAGATCCCACGCTTGCATGGAGCCTTATTTCTGGTTACGTTGCTCACGGACAGATGTGCGCTCTGCATGTGCTCTAATGGCTCTTGGTTTATTCTAAACCAGTTCCCATATGGTCTTTAATGAAGATGTGACTGAGATTGTGTGCAGAGGTTTTGGATTAACATGAATTCCAATAAAATGCAAACCCTGATTGTGGCAGCTTTGTTTTGTGTAACTATGGGATACTAATCATGAACCATCAAGTACTGTGGTATTAAATGTTTTGACTAAAACATTACTTCCATATGATTTTGCTTTTGGACATTAACTGGTTTGGAAAACAAGACTTGTGCCACATTAAGGATGAATGGCAGTTCTCATCAGGAGAGTACACCTTGTTTGTGATCCCCAGCACAGGGTAAGATTTTTCAGTAGATTTGGGGAAAAAATGCTGTGGAAAAATATCAAAAACGTGTTCAAAGTTCCAAGACTTAGGGCAAAAGCAAGAAGAGCAATGGGAGATGTTGGAAAAGACCACATCTATTGATGCAGTTTGTTACTCTAGAAACACTGCTGGAGAAGCCACTTTTACAAAGAAGTCTGTTATAAAAACTATTTTTAGGTTTACTGTACAACCTGTATATCTTACAAGTGTTACCTTTCATGGGTATAAAAAAGACATCATTCAATATATTCTAAAGAAGAACTCTGAATACTTTAAAAATGTCTGTGAAATGAAACCTTTTTAATGGCTTATAAAACAAAAGTACTACCAAAGGCAGTAAGAATTAATTTAAGAAAATCATAAAAAGAACTAAAAATGTAAAAAAAAAAGGAACTGACAAAGGAAAAAACCAAAACAGGGGGGGGGGGGGGGGGGGGGGGGGGGGGGGGGGGGGGGGGGGGGGGGGGGGGGGGGGGGGGGGGGGGGGGG
>JAOXYF010000009.1:1772479-1818594 GCA_028565775.1 Sternarchorhynchus goeldii
GGGGCGGCTAAATGGTGCGTTGGGCAGATGTCGTCTACTTTTCAGACTTTAATCTGAGGGCTTGGTGGGAGGAGATCTGATCAAATGAGTCAAGCATAGAAGTGACTGCATCTGACGGCCGACACACACACACACACACACACACACACACACACACACACACACACACACAATCTTTCTGCGCACTCAAGTCAACATCAAAGTGCCATAAATAATTGAGACACATGTAGTTGTTTGTGCTTTACATAGAGCTTTTTAAAGGGTGGGGTCCTTAAAGCTACTGGGGCAACAGGTGCAAGGAAAGAGTCACCATTAAAGCAATTACAAACAGGAATGTGTCAATTACTATGGCTAATGATTATAGTGTAGTCTAATTTTTTATAAATTTCTTCTGAAGAAATTACCGTATATTAAAAATGTTTATATAGGTAAAGGTATCTAATAATCTAGCAAGCTAATAAAGTAGAATAAATACTAATGGGATGAAAACTAATAATGTACCTGACCAGGCAGTTTATTTAGGATATGAAGACAAAGTGGATGTTATTGATGCACCGTGTGCGCACATACTCACGTGAAGCAGAAGAAGAGTGTAGTAGCGCCCACCAAGAAGGCTGTTGCTGCAGACACTGGAACATAGCGACTAGGTCGAAGAGGGCGGGATGGAACAGTGGGGTGTGGTGGGGAGGCGGGGCCAGACACACCCCCACTCTTACTGCTGCTCGGCATTACCCAGGGAGCACCAGGAGGATCCACCACAGAAAAACCGCCCTCGTGTGCAAGTGTGTGTGTAAGAACCAGTGGGAGACTAAGGGATGAGAGGTAGTTCTTTTCTCCCTTGGTTTAAAAAATGCCACAGACTCAGCATAGTTTTAGCAGAAGAGTTAAAAAGGTAGAAAGCAGACAAAAAGCAGAAAAGGGGCAAGAGGGGTGCAAGACGGGGAGGGAGGGGGATTCAAACAAACAAAAAAAAAATGGAAGAAGGGGAGGAGGGAGGGAAGGAGGGAAGGAGGGAAGGAGGGAGGGAGGGAGGGGGGGAGCAGGGATCAAGCCGTCTGCTTGAACGACCCTACATAGCCAAGTCCTGATCGCTGTGCGTTTATTATCTTCTGCTCCTCCTTTGCCACCAAACCTTTTGTTTTTATGAGTGGCTGACTTGCGATTACAGAGGAGGAAGACTTGGAAAACTTAATTATCAAGTTTATTTTCTGTTGCTAATAATTATAAGACTAAAGAAGTATTCTCTATTAGCCCAAAAAGAACAATTATTTGAAGGGCTTTAAGAAAAACACAATTTTGGTACTTTTTAAAACAGCAAACCTTTCAACCTAAAAAGGCTTAGAACTATGATTATAAAAAACAATATAATAACAAAATATGGCTGGAATATTTTTGGTAAAAGCAAAAATAATAAAGTAACTAAGGATCAAACAAGTACAAAAGCATGAACTAAAAGTTTGTTTTATAATGAGCACTGTTTTGCATATGAAATCTAACCACAAAACAGTGAACTACTACTTTTCTGTGGTGGCTTTTAAAATAAATTTGGTTTAACGGTATAACTTAAGAGGTAGAGGGGAAAACGTTTACGACTTGGTTCTGTCCATTTTGCTTTGCGTTATATTGCCATGCTGAAAAATGGTATTATGAGCTTTGCTTTTCAGACATATGGGTGAATTTTAAAGCTTTACTAAATATATCCTTATTCAAGGGTTTGAAAAGGAGGTAAAAGTGGAGGAAAAACAGTACAGTGAGAATGAGTGTGTCTCCTCTGCTCTTTTCTCTGTACAGCAATATAAGAAGGGCTATGGAGTTGGCACACAAATTACTGCCAGCTGTGGATCTTTCTGCCCACTCAAGAAAAGTCTTCTTTTTTCTAAATTCAACATGCGTGATATTGCACTTATATTCTTAAGTTTCACTTTCACAATTAAAGCATTCTTGATCCAGAACAAAAATAAAAGGGGAAATATCAAAAACAGCAAGGAAGTTGCTCTATACAGTACTCCAAGGCTCTGCCTAATGGTATGAGGATGAAGAGCATAGACAGAAACTCCAAGAGCATAGACAGAAACTACAAGAATCCTTTGGGACAATGCAATGCTTCAAAATACTGGTCCCACACGGTAAGATCCCAAAATAGAGTGCTTGGATGCTCATGCACCTCCTCCAGAAATGGTTGATTTAGGTCAGTGGAGCGATTCTAAAATGAAGACCACAGAGATGCTGCAAATCTCAGATTGCTCAAGTGAGTGCACTGGGACAACAGCAAGATCAAAAACAAAGTTCAGCTTTCCCCTGGGAGGCTCTGAGGACTTCCCAATGAGCTTGTGTGTCACGGGCAGCTGCTGTTTCCTGGCAGACACTGAACCATTACATAAGCAGCTTGGAGGGATGTGGTCTCAAAAGAACAAGCTAGTCCATGCCTACAGTTACACGTGTGTGTGTGTGTGTGTGTGCGCAAACGAGTGAGAGAGTAATCCACTGAAAGGAAAATTAAGTCCAACAGGTTAGCACATTAGTCCTGCGCTCCAATGATGCCCCGTTTTGAAGGGTGTGTCTATATCTGAAAGAAAGAACAAGAAAAAGTCCTGAATCATTTAAGGAGGAGCTATACTGAAGCATGTTTTCACAGTAACAGTATTAACACCGAAATGATGAAACAATATTTAGCAATAAAAAAAGTATGTCTGTTAAAAGTATTTCTCAATCAGAGTAGGGCTAAAGCATAATGCAAAATCCCTCAGTGAGCGGACAGCTTTAAAACAAATGAACATTACATTTACAACAGACTGCACACCAGGGTATGTACACATGCACAGCCAGGAGTGCAGGCAAACCATTTTACTCATCTAACATGTTTCAGTGGTCTGAGCCATTCTTAGTCTCTCAGTCTACAAGAGCACCTGCATGTGATACACACCACAGACACACCTACAATACTTTTTGTTGCGTTCTGACATGACATCACCCCAAGCGCTTACTATCAAATGATCTGTACAGAAGCTGACATTTTCTAACTGAGCTTCAAGGCTGCTATATTATGTGCAAATAATATCAGCTATGCGTGTGTAGTCAGCATGTTTCAAATTAGGACGTGTACTGCTTTAACAGCTTTCGCTATTATTCTCCCACCTAGTGATTATCTCTCAAACAAAGCTTTAAAAATGTGATTCAACCTGAGGCTATAACTGACTTTGTGAAGGTGAGATAAGAAGTGGCAGATGTCCTCATCAATGAGTGAATTAATGAGCAAGTGAACAAATGTGAAAGGCAGCACCAGCATGCGAGTCCTAAGGGAAGGAAAAAAAGCATCACATACAAGGTAAGACTGACATGACTTGTTGATATGGGAAGTAGGAGTGGGGGAGAATGTACAGTAACCCCCCATTCAAAAAAATAAAAAAGACAACCAAACAAAAAAAAACTTTAGAACCCCATGGAGTGAATGTTTAAAACATAACATGTACTTTACTTTATCTCCCCCCCCACTCCACACACATAAGTATATTTTGACTCAATTAAAACAGGTACTGAAATAGCCAACAGAAGGAATCTCACTTCAGAATGGATTTCAATTCCACTGGTTTTAAACATAACACATGGCCACTGAAACATGTCACAGCTATACTCCCCCAAGCTATAATCAGAAGAAAACTCAATCATAATGTGTTAGGCACTGCTTGACTATTAAACCAGAAGCTTTAGAGCTAATTTGAAGGCATTAAAAAATGGGGGGTGGGGGTGGGGGGCTGAAATTGTCCACTGAAATTACATCATCCCTAACACAGTACTAATGGCCACCTGGTGCATGACAATCAAACATTTACTAGCTACAATTAGAACTGCTCCTCAGCTGATGCAACTAAATTACATGCTTTTTGTAGTATGTTCTTTTTCTGCAACTTTCCTGAAAAATAGCAGAACTTGCATGCTGTGACTTAATAATCACAGATAATCTGTATTAGTAAGAATTAATTAAAATAAATGTATCTGTGTTTGTCAAGACCAGTTTTTAATTAGTAGGCGATTACTGACTTATATAACAGTGATTTGTTACAGTAATCAACACCGCTTTGTGTTTTATTCTTTTAATTTTTCAGAGCAGTGCTTCAATCCAATTCTATAATTTAAAGTAACACAACCTAAGGGCTAAATCCCTGCTGTGTGTGTCTACACAACCTTGCTTCATCATTGTAACTCAAATTTAAACACTTCATTTATGAAAGGTACAGTGGTCCTTGTGCCTAATTAATTAGAATTTTACAATTTGTTACAGGGTTAGTTTTGGCATCAACATGGTCACACTGACGGTGGAAAGCCATCTTAGATTAATATAAGCCATTTGCTCATTATTAGAATTAGAATGATTGACATTTTCCTTCTAAAAAACAAATTACAAAAAGTAAAACCATAAACCAATCCTTTCAATCCACAGGTCAATAAAAAAACACAAATAACCATGTGTTTAACTACATCTACTTAATTAGAAACACCTATAAGTCTTCCCTCCATCATTGCACAGTTTGTTATGTACAACCATCTTGTAGATTCATTTTATAAATGAGCAACAGTGTGCAACTGTACATCTGTTGCCATATACAATTTGTAAGGCATCATCTGCGCGTTTATTGTTGGACAATATGTGACTACCACTTCTAACCCGATTTAATTTTCAATCCAATATTGCACATATGGTAATGGCCGTTGAGTTGGTGTGAGGGTAATAGGCACAGCTGTGTTTTTGGAGTTCTACACATGTCACTGCTTTGGAGTGACCTACCAGCCAAAGATATCCAGCCAACATCAGTCCTGTGGTCAGGAAATGGGCATTAATGAAAGGTTTTTCTCTGCAGTGTTTACTAGAAAAACTGCATGGAAATAAGTGTCACACTTTCCCCAATATTCCTCTCTCATATGTTTTCTCAACACGATCTACTGCTCTCTGTTGCTATACCTTCAGCATGTCAGTCTGCCAGAGGAGTGGAAAACTGACAAAACGATCCACAGTGAATATAAATAAGTAAAGGGATGTTTAGTGCCCAGTGTAGTGCTGCTGGTGATACACTTATTAAGAGAGACATTTCTTATTCCACATCACCCCATACGTAACTGGTGGCTTGGATAATTGTAGTTATTTGATCGTTACATATGAGGAACGTAAAGACTGGCACCGTCAGATTACGCTGTAGTAGAACATAACATAGCTTGGTGTAGCGGCTGTCATCAACACCAGTGTCAGATTTGTTTCAGTCTACCAACTGAAAGGACGGATGCCTTTTAGAATACTTAGATTTGTAGCTACATATTAAATATGGTGCTTCTCGTAAATTGTACATATGCGTTGTGTTTGTGTTGAATGGAATGTGTTTTCCAAGTGCATTTAGATAAGTGAATCTGTACAACTACGCCAGCTTTACCCGAACGTAGTTAGTCGATTTTCTAAAAATCAAATGAAACTGGAATTAATAAGGATTAATTCCAACGAACAGAAAACTGTTTACTACGACAGTTCACAGAGCGGGTAACGTATCTAGTAGCGTGAAAAGGCTGTTTGCACACCGAGACCGTGAGTGTCTTTTTGGGTGTGTTTCACTGCAGCTGCTACGCTCAGTTTCTAATCAGCAGGGCCCAGAGCGAACCCACGCTCCAACGCCTGCCGATTTGAGTGTGCATTCCGCGGATTATTGTTAAGGCAGAGACCGATGAGTAATGTGGCCCATTTGGGTGGGGAGGATAACTAACCTCCGCTGGTACACGTTCATTAGTCATTATCATTTTAATACACTCAAAAGAAAATGCTAGCTACAAACGGACATATAACGTTAGTAACTATATACCTAACTAAACCGTATTTAATGCGTCTTATATTCAGTTAGGAACGCAGATTAAACGAGTTGCAGTGGGATTCACTACCGGTTAGGAAAATATAACCTAGTACCCAATCCAAAAGGGATAGCTAACCAGCTGGCTAACGTAAACTACGGGACATTTAGGATTCCTGCAGGGGGCTTATTTAATTTAAAGAAGCTCGCGCTAAACAATATATATTCCGCTTGCTAGCTAGCTAAAGACGAGAATCCAGGATATCTGGCCAATACCACACGTAGTGGTAATTAACTGTGAATAACAGAAAAACAGCTAGCTAAATATCCAAGCAGGGACCCAGCTAGTTAGCTAGCTTCCCAGCAAGTAAAATCTAAACAGATTAAGTATTAGCTAGCAAGCTAACTCACTGTCAAGCCCAAAAGCTGCCCGGTTAGATTTCGCTAGCTATCTATTTGAATAGATTCCGTTTAATAGCAAAAAACCACCGGTAACCTACCTGTCAGTTCTCACACATCACTTACACGTCGCCTTTCCAGAGGAACCGATGTGTGTGAGAGTGGATAACCTATTTAAATAGATTAGATAATGGCTTTAATCTCTGTTTTATTCTTTGGATGGTTAGCTAGTTCTCTCAATCGCTTCCCAAAGTAGCGTCCGAGCTAACCAGCTAGCTAGTCACTTGGCTAGCTCACGACTAAGATTGGAATATTTCACTTCGGACTACAAATATTCTCAAATAATATGTCTTTACCGGTTCGGATTTGTTTTAGAATATTAGTATCTTCCTTCGAACGAGTCCATACACAGCATGTCATAAGACTTCATAACGCTGCATTTAGCCCAAAGCTAGCTACACTTTCTAAAACTAGCTAGCTATACATTTTTCGTTCACAGCCTTCAGTTCCACGAGCTCCCCAGAACGTAGTGCTTACCCCGCCTCCTGTTATGCTATTTGCAGTGAATTTCAATCAATCGGAATATAACGACCAATAAGAAATCCCGAGAACGCATTCAGCGAGGTTGTGAACTTGAAATCCCATTATTCACCATTATTCCTGCTTTGGTTCATGAAAATGTAGCCTCCACCTGCTGTTCCTAGGTGTTTCGAGCGGATGACTGAGCAAAGGAACGGAGTTAAAATTCCGTAAAACATTACCCGCCCAATACAAAGCACGAAAACCCAATTGCTTAATAAAGAATACAACTACTACACTAAAAGAAAAAGTGTGTGTATGTACGTGTGTGGTAGGAACATGTTTACGATAAGGATTAGAGAGACAGCAGGAGTTTTACAGATAAGACCTCCAGCCACCACGCCCCACCCCCAACTTTGAATATCCCTGCAAAGCTGAGCAACATCTGTCACACCATCTCCTTCACATAACTAACGCAAAACTACAGCTCAGAGATGCAACACACAAAAGTATATCGGCATACAGATGCCTACACAATTAAAACCAGTCATGTCCCAATCGCCACATGAACACAAAATCTGAGAAATCCAGGCAGTGGATTTACAAAAAATTAAATCATGGATATGTTATACTGTTAACATTCAAAAGAACATAAAAAGAGTAGGTCTTCCACTAAGTAGGATTAAAAATACAGTGATAGCGAAGTACAGGAATCACTTTACTGTTATCTATTCTGGTCAAAAGAAGGCCAGTAACAGAGGAATAGTACATTTCCCAATGAGGAATGCTTCATAATCCACACAATATAAATACATGTACAACAGGGGGACTCTGAAGGGTAGCCTAATTGGCCACTTCAGTGTTATTCAGTAGCTAGTATTGTTTAGATATGTGGCACCATATTGAGACCTAGCCTCTTTGAAAAAGTGAGCACATGTTAAAAACTTACTTCCACAAAAATTAAATAAGCACCAGAAAACAATGTCGCTTGAATGATGAAATTCAAGTAAGTAAGTATACCTATCACATACTCCACAAAGGTTATTGTACAATTTCAATCAGTTTATATTTAAGAGAATCTTTTCCTTTGTCTCCTGAAGTCTTGATTACTGCAATTCCCTCCTCACTGGCATCCCGAATAAAATCCTCCGTCCTCTTCAATTTATTCAGAACTATGCAGCTAGGATTCTTGCACATGCCAAGAAATCAGACCATGTCACCCCAGTTTTATTTCAGTTACACTGGTTACTGATTTTTCAATGCATTCAATTTAAATGACTATTGTTAACTTATAAATCTCTTCATGGTCTTGCTCCCTCTTATCTTGCAGATCATCGTCATTAGGTCCCCTCCTTGTGCACTCTTGTCTTCTGATGCTAGTTTCCTTTCCACTCCAAAGTGTAGATTGGCCTCTGCTGGGGAGGAGCTCCTTCAGTGTTATGGCCCCTAAACTTTGGAATTCTTTACCTTAATCGCCTGTTCTTTATGCTCCACTTTCAAAACTGAACTTAAGACATTTTCACTTCTTAATGACTGCATTTTTTCTTCCCCACTCTTTCAATGTAAAGTGTCCTTGGGTATGATGCTAGACAAATTAAACTTGTTCTCCAGAGGGCAAGAAAAAATCAGGTTAGCATGTTTTCTGTGGACTAGTTTCGGTGTGAATCCATACTTGTATGGGAAAATTGAGCATTTTAAACAACTTCAAACAAGGCACGGTCAACAGTGGTAGACTAACCGGGGCCAGTATTTCAAAAACTGCCAACTTTGTGGGTTTTTCTCATGCAGTAGTATCAAGAGTATACAGAGAATGGTGTGATTGAGGAAAACATCCAGTGAAAGAGGATTCTGTGGATGTAAAGAACTTGCTGATTTTAAAGGGTCAGATGAGGATGTCAAGAATTGTTCGGATACACAGGTAGTGCACAGTCAAGCAAATTGCAGCCAAATACAACATTGGTGCTCCAACTAATGTCCCAACACACAACTAGTCGTTCCTTATCTTGGATGGGTTATAACAGCAGGCAGCCAGTCTGAGTACCACAGCTGTCTCAGAGAAACAGAAAAGCAAGAACCCAGTGGGCAAAAGAGGAAAAAAACAGAATCACTGTACAGTGAAAAAAATCTTGCCTTGTCAGATGAATTCAGATTTCTGTTGCATCATGCTGATGGGAGGAAAAGAATTTGGGGAAAGCTGCATGAATCATTGAGTCTTTTCCTTCAGTTGTCATTAGTTCGGGCTGGTGCAGGTGGAGTAATGGTGTAGATGATATCTTTGGACAGTAAGACTGACCTAAGCATTGTGGCTTACCAAGTATATCTCTTCATGGCAGTTGTTTAACACTTTAAGCAGGACAATGCACAATGCCACAAAGGTCATATAGTAATGGATTGGTTCCAGGAACATGACAGTGAGTTTTCCTTGTTTCCCTGGCCTTCACAGCCCTCAGATCTATAGCAACTGTGGGATGAGGTAGAATGGGTTATTCAGAACATGCCAGTACCTTCATCTACTTTGCGGCGACTGGGAGACACTATCCTGTCTGCATGGGCCAACATTCCTGCAGAACAATTTCAACACCCAGTGGAATCTATGCTACACTGAACTGCTGTGGTTCTGAAGGCCAAAGGAAGACCAATGCATTACTACATGGGTGTCTGCAACAACGAGGCCATTCAGTGTGTTTTTACTGAAGAATGGAAACAATTAAAATTTTGTAGACAATAAACAATTTTGTATTTGTTTATTTTAGTAATTTAATGATTATTGTAATTACCGTAACTACACAGCAAACCATCAAAAAATGTAACCTGTGCACAGCTTTTCTCTGTCACTTTCTGTATGCTGCATTATTTTAGGACATCTGTTGCTATATCCTGCCAATTCTGATTTCAACATCTCAGATTTTTCTGAAAGGAACAGTTAAATAATTTTGCCTTTATTTTAGAAATAGAGTATAAAGGATGTCCCCCTTTGTTTGACAGCTCTCCTTGGTTTACAGATTTGTAGTTTCTCCCCTTGGTATGGTACCTGACTGGACTGTTCTAAACAGATGAGGCCTTCACTCTTGAGTACACGGCCTTTGGCATCTCAGCCCTGCTGTTATGTATTGATGTCTGTTGTATTCTTTTAGCCTTCCCTCTAGCCTTCCCTTGGCACAAACAGCAGTTCAAGTGCTAACGACATTTTCTATGCTGGCATCTTTGCCCATTGTTTTGTTTTTGTTTGACAAATCAAGAAGTAATGCCCTAATTATAATTTTAGATGGATGGTTTAGATTTGAAGAAGCTCAATTCTACCTCAGCAGACTTTCCTGGCAAATTTAAATTTCTCTCTTATAATCAAGACCAATATTGGAGTTGTTCTGTAAAGCATATCCTGTTCAGTTTTATGTTGTGACTATATAAATCTTTATTATTTAGAATAGCAACATTATACCTTTTACTCCTGATTAAAGGCTGCGAGTGTAATTGCCAGGCAACATTGAGATCTAATGGCGATGGGAAGGTATATCAACTTCAGTGGTCATGGAGTGATGATAGTATAGGAATGTTCCCCCACTGATCACAAGGAGGCAGCAGTTCAGAATATCAGAGCCTGCAGTTGCACAGCCATAACCTTCTCCAGCAGTCATCACCATCTCTAGACATCTTCACTTAGAGAGCCACACTGAGCAGTATAGTGTGTTAGTACACTTGACTGATATTTAGCTGGTTATGTGTTTTAGTGTAGGGAAATGCTAAACTGTGTAATTATGTAACCAGGACTGGAACTGAAGATCCCTGCCCTAAAGACGAGTGCTATACTGTGCTGGTTTCCAATACTGGACCCTGGTGACATTACACTGCACAGTACTGTAATCCACCTGAATGAACTTATCAGTTAACGTACTTTCCCTTCCTGGGTTAAAACAGGATGTGATAGAAAGGAAAACATGCAGATGTTCAGAACACTTGGTCACCTGGTTCAAAGAACCTCTGCTATGCAGTAGGGATTATACTACTCCTGCTGTAGGAGGATGTAACCCTCATCCTGGATGGGTTAGTTAAACACTCCAGTACATCTAATAGATCTAATAATTTAGTATATAAACTCTTTAACAGCTAAATCTAATGTGTTTGATTAAGTATACAATTAAACGTTGCAGGAGGGTAGATATAAAACCAGAGCAGGCTTACATAAAAAAAATTCATTTATATATTTGTAGTATAAAAAACTAACATAAAATGCCATAATTATTATTGTCAAGAAAAAAACCTAACATGGCAAAATGAGAGGCCTTTAATTAAATGGATGAAAATGTATGGTAAAGAAAAGCCAACGAACAGTTTACAGTGAAACTGCAGTTTTACACTACCACCACATGAGGGCATCAAACATGTGAGAAGATATGATTGACCAACACGTAATTCTAATCTGCCAAAAAAGGTTTGCTGCCCAATACCCCACTTATTAGAAACACAAATGGATGACTCATGCAGTATAATCATATTTCATATGTTTTGTATGAAAACATATTTTTGTCTGATTTCTTTAACTTCAAGAAGTTAAAGACGTCTGTCGAAGGAAGGAATTAAAATATTAACAGTTAGTTACTATTATTAATAATGTGTACAATTAGTAACACAAGGCTTAGAATACATGTGTGGGTGAATTTAAACAATGCATCAAATTTTATAACAAAATCCTACTTCTTAACCTCCCACAAAGCAAGATTGAGTGATATAAATTGTGAATAAATTGTTTGAAGAGCAGGCCATCCTGGAAAGCCAATAAATGAAATGAGCTGGCATATGACTCATCGTCCAGGCGGCCATCTTGAGAGTGATGACTGGAGATCAGTGGGCATCCTGGGACTGTGTTCTGCATCTGTGTCTTTCTATTTCTGACTACAGAGACCCCTCAACACCCACAAACAACAAGACACAAAAATAAACCGGGAAAAGAATTAGGGCAGACAAGAGGAGCAAGACCGTGGAGAAAAGGTGAATGAAAGTGTGTGTAAAGTACTGAGTGGAAAAAAGTAGAGGAGAGGCACCTAAGAGTGTACCAGGCAAGACAAAGGAAGAGAAGTGTCAAGACTCAAACTGATGCAAGCCTAAAAAAAACCCCAAACTGGAATAAAGCAAGACTGATACTGATAACCAAGTGGTTCCTAGTTAACTTTAAGAAAAAAAAACCCAGATGACTATTTTATGCTATAAATAAGATTATAGGACATAGAAACATGTGAGGAAGTAGTGGGACGGGCACTTTATTCATAATGTATCGTAGTGTAATTGATGTTTTATGAATGAGGATGACTCTATAATGAGAATGAAGGCGTTGGCAGGAAAGAAGTGAGAGGAAAGAGCTGACGTTCTACCCATTCATATTCTTCATCCTCCGCTGTCTGGCGAAGGGTTATTAATAGTCAGCCCCAGATTGACGAGGGAAGAGAGCATGCCCCTGCACTGACGCTGAAAAACACAAATGCACGCAACAAACGAGGCCCACATTTCCCCTGACTTTATCCTAAGACATCAGTACTGCCTCCAGTTCCACACACACACATATGCATGCGCACATGCACTTGCATGTGCACTAACTCACACAGCCATGCATATTCCTTGCAGATTATAAAGAAAATCTCACAAAATGCACATGTACAAAGTGTAATGTACAGATGCAAAAGTTGAAAATCTGCTAATCTGAGGACCTGTGCGTACCTGCACAGAACCACAGACAGAACTTAAACCACACAAGCAAAACTTAAGCGTAGTTAATGACCATCCACTTTTCATTAATGTGGATGCTTTAATCAGAATAAAAAAGTGAACAAAAAATGCTTTTAGATAAGATTTGTGCTACCAGCTTCAAAACAATGTATATAGTAGCATTTTTAAGAGATGTCTTTTTCAAATTTTGAAGAGCTCAAATAATGGGTTGCTTAAATTGCAGCCTAAGCCTGTGACAGGGACACAAAGAAAGAAAGAAAATAAATAAATAAATGGATTTTTCCGGAGATATAGTGTCCTAACTTATGAAGGTATATTTTAAACATGGAAAAGCTGCCTTCGGATGTAGGAAGGCTGCCTGAACACTGACGCTCTGTAACAGGAATAAGGATGACATTTAAATGGCATAATTCCAAAAAAAAATTACTGAATAACTTTGTAAAAATCTAGGAGTGACCGCAGAACTGTGACAAATCACGTTGCCAAAGCTGACATTTATTATAGGGTTGCCATTTTATTTCCTATAAATGGAATTAGATGTCTAATGTATAAGTCATAAACAAGATAATTTAAAGAACAAATAAATAAAAACAATAAACAGATTACTGAAAATAACTGTAAAACTTAACTAAAACTGCGAAATTATATTTAGACCACTGATGTTCACGGTAGTTCTTATAGTACATTATTTTAATATAACTGCTAACTGAAGTGTAAAAGTATGATAATGTATTTGTGTGATGATTGATCGAAATGTTTTTTCCTCACTGTAGCAAAGGCAGAGACAACACCCAGCTCTTCCACACTTAGCTTCAAACCTAGGTCTTCCAAATGCTCCAAATGCCAAGTCCACTCTGAACACCAGCCTGCAGAGCAAGCTCTTTAGCACAGCTGCCAGAACACACGTTTTACCCACCTGAGTGTCAGTCTCATTTGAGGAGGAGATCCAAGTGCTTCACGCATTCAATGTGTCTCTCTCGCATCCACCCTTCATCCACCCATCCAACCATGCCCCTCAGCAGGGGTCACCTCTGGGCTTCACACCATCATCCCCTCACTGCAGTGAGGTCCTTCAACCATAGGTACATTCCCAATAGTCTTACAATACCATCCCACCATCCCATGTCATTTCTAAGAATGGGCAAAGGGTTAAACCACATTCCAGTGTAGACTCAAGTAGAAGGAGAACTGAGCTGTGAACACCAGACTGCACTTCCAGCTCCTTGCCATAGTACCCAGAACATCACAGCATCCAACATCACACTATCCCCTCCTTTGGGGATGTTGGTTTCTGTCTCATTGCCCTCTCCTTTATAAGGTGACAGGCTCCATCACACCCATCTCTAGGTATTTCCTAGAGACTCCAATCACAGACATTTATTTATCATTTCCAACCGGACATTTAAACTTCTGTTCAGTTTTCTGTAGGTAGGTGTTAGGTGTACAGTCCATCTATCTCGACACAATTTTTGCTAGATATCAAACAAAAAACAGGTTTCTGACCAAAATACTACTGCTAGCTGGATATTATTGAATAGCACATCACTCTCATGTGGTGGCACTAATGTATAAAAACTCTCTAGCATCACTGTTGTGAATAATATACTCACATCAGCACAAAACCCACCACCATCACACTACCATGTTAGTGTCAGTGCTGTGCAGAGGATGGTCCATCCTCTAAATAATAATAATGAATAATAATCACTCAGCAGTGGCACAGCGTTGTTTACAAATGACAGACTGCACCTTGAAATCTGCACAAAAATGGACATATCCAGGTTTATTAAACAGGGGAGCAAAGTGTTCCAGAAACACAACAGGGTCAGTGCATGAAGACAAGAGAGCCAGGCAAAAATCACATAACTCCAAAAATACAGGCAATGACTCACAAACCAGGAAAAGCAGTAATATACAAAAGAGCTTGTTAAGCAGACACAAGGGACTGGCAATACTTCACAAAGACTGGACGTTACATAACATAATAAGTAACTACAGTACATAATAAGTAACTACAGTAACTGCAGTAACAGTCAGCACTCCGGTGATGAGGACCTCTGGTGGCCAGAACATTGAACAGCCGTTGTGATCCTGATAAGAGTGGTGTGTTGTTACTGCTTCTATTATACCTCCACCCCTACCTACCCCACGATCAACTGCAAAACCCCAACCCCCACGGCCCCATGCTCAGTTCACTGAATCTTTTATGCGTGCAGCTCAACCAGAAACATGTCCTAGGTATTTAAATGTTGTATTGTCTAACAATAAGGTATACCTGTCTAATCTAACTTCTAAGTAATTCATTCATACATTAATTAATGAATTGATTTATTCTGAAATGACATTTTAGAAGAATTCAACTGATTTGATTATGTATTTAAAAAACTGATACCTTGGCAGAAGTTATTTTTAAATTATTTGAAGCAAAACACTGTTTGCCAAGTCATAACAAAATCCAAATACCATGCAGTTGTCAGTATTAACAAGCTGCTTTGTTCACATAAAATACCAAACTTGAATTCAACCAATAAGGGAACAGTAATGCAGTTTGAATACATGCCTAAGAACATAGCTGAAGTCTTTGGTGCATTAGGTAGGAGAGGAAGAGGAGGAAGAGGAGGAACACAGTGCAGTACAAGTGAGATACAGTCATCTGTGTTCTGGTTCAAGTCATAACAATGAGAGAAGCAGGACAATAGAGCCAGAACCAAACTTCTCAGACACTTACAGTCTGAAGACCTCCCCCGCCCCTCCCCGTTTTTTTTCAGGGTACTCCTCCTTCCCCAGGCATTCACAATCAGGGAACGAACTCCCTCTTCTTCTGGGTGGGGTAACGTGTCCAGCCTGGCTTTGATTGATTTCAGTGAACTCCTTCAAGTGCCTTCCAGTGAATGCCTCCTTCCAGTGAACGCCTCCTTCCAGTGATCATTGTGCAAATACTAAAATAAAGTCTGACTATGTTCAGAATGAATCCTGCCTCATCTAAATCCACAAAGGTGCATGCTTGCCACTAGTTCCATCACTCTCCAATAAATACTAAATAATTCACATCAAACCCAAGAAGTAGAGGATTCTTTTAACATCAACAGTAACAGAGACAGTACATATAGTTTCCACATGTCCTTAGGTCTTAAAGTAAACTCAGGCATATTGAATGTATGTACATACACGTATCTCAGCTCCTTCATTCATTAATGTTGTACCATTATTTCACTGATGTGGTGTCTTCAAGTGATGTTGATGTCATCTTGTCTCTGAATCGTTTGAAGTGTACTGTAATGGTGTTGTTTGCTCTTACCACGTTGATTACATCAGTCTTCTGTTCTAGTGTGAATACTGGGCTCTGGTCACCAGATTGAAGCAAGGGTAGATATAGTACATATCCGAAATGTGAAAAAGTATATCTTGAGTCTGTACAGTATAGTTGGACAGTTCATATTATCTCACGCTATGATGAAGTATATATGACCCGTTTTTATCCCAAAACGTTTGGATTATGCCACAGAAGACCGAACCTTTGACCTGCCTCAGTCGTACTTATTCTGATAATAACACCAGGGTCTGTGATAGTGGTCTGGACTTTAGGTCTGTAACCATCTTCCTGTTCAGTTCTCAGCAACACCATACACTGGAACCTTTTTACATTTATGTGTTTTTATACTTTACAACAACTTATACCACTGGGATAGAGCCAGGAACAAGTGCGTATTTTTGTTTCAGTTGCTGGAAAGTTACTGTGGAACATACTGGCCTTTTTCTTTGGTAGCAACACAGCTTTTATGTGTAATATTTTGCAAGAATCTATGCAATGAATCATTATGGCAATGTGAGCTTGAAATGTATATAGATTTTTGACAAGACCGCAATTTATAAGTGACAGTTTGTAGTTGAATGAGGATTGTATCTATCCAATCACATATGTATTTAACATAAATTAATTTTGCATCTCCATTCTGAATGGTCCAGTTAACACCCAGCCAAACCCACACACGTGCACATTCACAAATCACAACCCCCTCTCTACACCCCCCCCCCTCCCCCCCGGGCACTGCACAGACCATAATCGCCCTATTAGTTTATCACTTCCACCTGTACCTCATTTCTCCAGCTCTATTTATGCCTGCAGGTCCCTTCCCAGATGCATCACCTGCCACAGACTAACGCATGCTGCATCCTGGAACATAAAAAATCTAAAAAAAAGCTGCTATTGTCAGTGTATCTGCCTTTGTTCTCTTTGATGATTCTCGTTCCTTGTTTGTTTTTTTAGTTCATAAGTTCCTCCTGCTCCTGGCACTCACATCTTGTTCTCTGTCTGGTCAGAGAGGGTGCAGAATGGGAAGCCTAATGAATGGAGCTCCACCAGCTCCACCAGCCTAAACAGCTGTGGACAGGTTCTCTCATTAAAGCCTGACTTCCACAGCCAGTAGCCCCAAGAGTTCCATGACTTTTGGATTTTGAGGCTAATACATGATCATCCTGGAGATGAATGATAATGACCCTTATGACTGTGAATGCTTCTTAGTTCAATGAGAACTGTATTCTGCATATCAGCCAGTTATGCCAGTAAAAGCTAGGGTGGAGTTCGTCATCAGCCAGCTCACCAGAAGAGCCAAAACTTCAAGTTCCCTGCTGTAGCACAGTTACCCTGACCTTGTTTGCCAGCTTGGAACGGGATCCCATCACCAAAGCACCTGCCGTCCTTGGTGCCGAGTTTATTTCCTGTCCCAGGAGGGAAAGCAGGTCATGGAACCATTTATGCAGGTGCTCGCATGTTACATCCACCCCTCTTGGTTAAGCCAGTTTTCTTTAAGTAAGATGGTGGCCTGTTTCTCTGTATAGATTACATGGGCTTAAATGCCCTTTTATAGTACCCACAATCTCTGCCTCTGTTCCCAGCAGCTCTAGAGCATTTGTCACTATGAATATGGGGTTCTTCCATATGGCCTAGCAACTGCTCCCTCTGTCTTTCAGGTGTTCATTAATGAGGTCCTGTGGGGTACCTGGGTAGATCTGTTGTCACATTAATGACATTTTGGTCTATTGTCCCTCCCTGGACCAACATATCTGTAACATACATCAAGTTCTTGACAGTCTTCTGCACTCCTGCAATACTGCAAGCTGGAGAAGTGTGAATCCCATCTGCTCCAAGTTATTTAGCAAGTGTCATCCATGAGTTCAATAAGGTCATGTCAGTGGCTCAGTGACGTAGTGGTCCAGACATGCTACAAGCATTCCTGTAGTTTACCAACTTCTACAGGTGTTTTTTCCCCCGCTCCTTTAGTTCTGTGGCTCAGTCCCTCACCAACCACTTCTGGAGACAGCAGAACTGCCTGGCCTGGTCCCCTGCAGTCTTTGTTCCACTTAAGAACATCTTCACCACTGTTCACAAGACTAATCTAAACAAAGGTGGACCATCCGAGTGGGACCAATCACGTTCCAGTGAATGTGGCTGAACCCAAAAATGACACTGGTGGCCTTCTCATTAAAAAACTCACTCTGTCAAAGAGAAATTATGGAGTGGGAGATAGGGAGCTTTTATGTGTTGAAGAGTGCTAGCATTTGAAGAGTGGAAGTCCTGGCTCGAGGGCAATCACAGTCACTTGTGGTTATTATGGACCAAAAGAATTTGCAGTACCTGCAAATTACCAAGAAGCTTAATGTTGGACAGTTCCATTTTCTTTCTTTCTTCTCCTGCTTTAACTCTTCTATCACTTTCAGGCCAGGTTTGAAAAACACAAAGGCAGACACCCTCTTGCATCAGTTCAGCCTGGAAGCCAGACTTGCTCGTCAGCAACCCCGCCCTCCGCTTCCTTTAGTCTGTCAGGTGGGACCTGGATCACACCCTCACACCTCTGCACTTGCCTCCTTGGTGATGGGTTGTAGACAGTGGAAAAAATTAACACAACTGACATAAAAAATCTAAACATACAATGACATGTGCTTATTGAACATCCTTAGTAAATACACATCAAATTAGATGGCCAAACTTTTGATAAGCAAAAGGTAATCACTAGTCTAAAATCTCAGTTACATTCATTCAAAAATATCAGTTACTTCTCTAGCTGGGCCCGTCTCCCATGGCATACAGAAAATAAAACAGATGCAAATAATCCCTCTATCCATCGGCTCACACAAATCAATTAACTCTCTAGAGGCACATAATGAATGCACTGACCAGATGGAAACTGCAATCTCAAGGCTTAAAATACAAGAGAAGCCTCTTAATCGGCACACTGAAGTCTTACAAAGTTTGTGGTGAAGAGGTCAGCAGATAGTAACAAACCATAAAAATCCAATTTCACACTCATATGTAAGTCAGATGCTGCAGGGAATACTGGATCACCATTCAAGAATAGATAAAATATGCAAAATTAAAGACTGCTGGCTTGGCATCCTGGACACACTAAAAGGACCACAGGTGTTCCAGTCAGTGCCTGATCTTAATGCTTCTTACTCATGCTTAAATGCCACAGGCTTCGAGTGAGAATCGCGACAGAGCAGACTTGACTCTTTATACTGACCTATCCATCAGCCAGGTAACAGTTAGCGCCCATAAATTTACACTTATTTTACAAAAGAAACATTTCAGGTGGTTATATTTCCGATCCATCACCTTAAAGTCTTCATTAGATAATAGCAACAGAACATTTCCAGATATTGTAATATTGATCCATGCATTCCAGTGTTAGAAAATCCATGTACGGTTTTTCGATGGATTTAACCGACATGTACTTGTATGTATTTATGCCATCTGTGCATATGTTATCTATATATTCGCATTTTTATATGTCTTTTCAGTTGATTGCACTACTGATGGTGACGTCAGTTCAGCTGATGGAGTTGTTCATCATGAACACTGGCATTAATGGACTTTCCTGTGAATATGGAAAATATGAAGTATTAGTGGCACATTATTTTGTGAACACACCTCGTGGCTGTATTTACATACATATTTTGCCAGTGTTAAACTGAGAAAGCATGAACATTGTACATACTCAGCCACCCACACCCCCACCTACATCCACATCCATACCCACAGAGTCCCTGTGATTACCTTACACACCAGCCCAGTGGCCTAATCAATTTTCTAATTAGTTTCTTCGCTTAGGTGCCACATGGGGATTAAGCAGGGTTACACCATGACACCCTGAGATAAGAGATGGGGATTAAGCAGGGTTACACCATGACACCCTGAGATAAGATGCTTAAAAAAAAAATACTACAATAAAAAAATTAAACATATGTATATATATATGTAAATATGTATATTTGTGTGTGTGTGTGTGTGTGTGTGTGTGTGCTTTGTGTCTCAGAAGAGCACATTAGATTGTGTGCATGTGTGTGTGCTTTAGGTACACGAGTGAAACAAACACGTGAACCCTCCACTAGTCCAGTGACGAGTGATGACGCATACCATTTAAAACCGTCTGCCTCTCTGCAGGACAAATAAAACGCACACAGAATGTGTTATCGTGTTCAAACGTGTGTGTGTGTGTGTGTGTGTGTGTGTGTTCAAGAACTGGCACTTCATAAGCCCTCAAATGTTTGCAACAATTAAGCATTCCAAGAATGACTCAAAATTCTCACTTCTTTTCTTTCTCTCACTTCTGCTCACACTCCTCCTCTCCATCTATCTTTCTCTCCACTTCTCTCCATTTCTCCGACACTGTCTTAGCTCTGCTAACGATCCTTTAATTCGCTCACTCTTTTTCCCAAACACGCTTCCTGTCGGTTTTGATCTCCACAGTGCAACACACATCGATGTGCTTTGGTGAATGTAAGATTTACAGAGAAACAAACAATGCACAGATACTGCTAGTGTGTGCAATGTAGTAAAACAGGGGGAAAAAAACTGTTTGATTTTTTTTACACAGAACTGTTTGATTTTTTTTTTTTTTCAGGAAATACACCCACTCAAATCTGACTTCTCTCTCTGTCTTTCTCTCCATCTTCTTCATCTCTTGGCTATTTCCCTGTATCAAGCAAGCAAATGCAAGAGACCCACATGCCTAAGCACACACACACACACACACACACACACACACACACACACATATATATACATACATATATAATGAGAAAGCGATGAAAAACAGTGGTGCTCAAAAACAGATCGAAACTGGCTTGACAAAAGCACTGTGGTCCTTTTAAAAGCTTCGCTTTTTAAAATTAAAGCCCAGAAGACAAGAAGAAAAAGCGAGAGAGAGAGAGAGAGAGAGAGAGAATGAGAGAGAGACACACACAGACAGAGAGAAAACCAGAAAGAGACAGACACACGTACAGAGCAAGAGAAAATGAAAGAGCCCAGAAACTTTGCTGCCATTTTCCAGCACAAAAATCAATGCCTGCAGAATAAAACACAAAAAACACAAAGGGCTGAAAATGAATAACGAAATAGAAGCTGACAAAATAAAGATCTAGATATACAGACACAGACAGCGAGGAGAGGGAGAGAAGTAGAAGGTAGATAAAGTGTGGGAGCAAACAGCAGAGAGGGAGAAGGAGTGAATTAGTGAAAGAGTGACAGAGATGACGTAAAGCTAAAAAGAAGCGCAAAAGAGGGAGGGTGTGAAAATGAAGGAATGTGTTCCAGAGAGAAACAGACGCTTGAGAGAGAATTTGGACTAAATGGTAGAAAAGGATGTTCAAATATGACAGAATTATGCTAATGTCCAAAAAAAACTGAGATAAATCAAAGGGGTTTTTGTGTTTTACTAGCACTACATTGTTCCTTTTGTGTTAATCTTTTTGCGAAGAAAAGCTCAAATGTGTGTCTCTTATAAAGACAGCTTTTTGTACCAAAGGTGTTTGTGTGTCTATGTGAAATCATTAACTGTAATCACACATGGACCTCTGACGTATTGTATTCCTATCGTACTGCATGGCACCAACGACGCAGATCCGGTAGAGTGTGTTAAGCATGGGGGTGAAGTTCTGTATCTTCCACACAACTCACTCTTATGACTTCCAACTTCCAGGCCCAAAAAAGAACATCCTAACCCCTCTCATATCCTCCCCTTTCTCACGTTCTCCTTTCCTTCTCAGCCCCAACACCCTCCCCTTTCATTCAGCATTCAGTGACTCACCCGAAACTGCCATTAATACTCCTCAACCATCAGCTTGTTGTGATGATGACACTGTCCCTGCTCTTCCTTCTCCAGCCAGCCCATTGTGTCTCACTGTTGACTGGCGTGGCTATCAGCCAATAAGCTCACAGATGGTGAGTGGGTAGATGAGGGGGCACAGTTTGCGCACAGAAGCAGTACGCAGTTGATGTCATGCATTTTAAGCCTTAAAGCTAGAAGTAAGCACACACAACACATCATGATAAGATTAAGTGCTAAATTGATTAATTGGCTGAGTGTTTTAAATCATGTTATAATCTCTCTTAACACCCTGTATAAATCAGACTTGGACTATAAAGAAGGTGTCATAGTGATGTCACTATAGACTCTTCTGCTGTCCAATTGTTCCTGAAGTAGCTTGAACTGTAAGTATTGCAGGACAGTTGCACACAGCTTGTCAAACTGTCAATAAACCATCAAATTATGGAGCTTTTGTGCAGTGTTATTTAAGGGATATAGTGGCTTTCCTTGGAGAGTAGTGACGTGATGGTGAGTTTTGCATGCTGGTAAGGCAGCCTAACTCGGCACATGGTGGGAGACTGAAGCTCGCCTTTATCATTTAGCTGCTCTTTCAGTGAATGCCATCTGGTATAGCTTAGACCGACAGAGAGACAGATAGATAGACAGGCTGACAGCAAGATTTCTAGAAGAGAGAGAGAGAGAGAGAGAGAGAGAGAAAGAGAGAAAAAGAGAGAGCATGTGATTTTTTCTGAAGTGCTGGATTGCATCCAGAGAAAGGAAAGAGACTCCCACTAAATGTTGTTGAAAACCAGATACCCATTTATTTTTCTTTTTGCTGAAATGACAGCATGTTAGATATCTCATCCTTTCGCACAGTTACATTCATTGTTTTATTTGCAGACCAACAGGCCCATGTAAACTAGACACACACATACCTGGGTAAAAAGGTATAACTAAGCTTTGGTCATCTGTTAGTGACCTCACAGATATGGTCACTTGAGAGCACCACCTTGCAGTTTGACCTTACCCTCATGGCTGCCATTTGTTGCAGATAAACCTTTAACAAACATATTAAGAGTAACTGTCATGGCAACACTCAAACCTCCTGTTGTGAAAGAAAACATTAGCTTCCATAGTACAGATCAAAGAGAATATTGCTCAAATTAACCAAAACCTGATAATTACATGGAGAATTATCCAGCTGCATTCAGACTCAATTCTGCAATCAGACTTAAAACTCCCGTTCTAGTATTCTCAGTTGTCTTATTTACTTTCTCAATCAGCTCTTTTTTTCGTTGCCCACATGAGAGGCTGCAGGAAATGGACTTTTCTCCATCTGAGTGCATCTCTTTCTGTTTTCCCTTGACTATTTTTCTCTTTTATCTCCCATTTCTCTCTTTCTCTTTCTGCCACCCACATCCACCCTTCCACATAAGTCTTCTGCTCTCTCTCTCTCTCCCTCTCTCTCTCTGTCCTTGCCCTCTACACCTTCACTGTTGCATTTTTTCAGTACTTTAAAAAGTTAAAATAGCAACTCAAAGAGAATAGCAAGCCCCTCCGTTTCCTCTCTTTCTTACACTACTTTACTTGTCCAGTTTCTCTTGATTCTTCTTGCAGGAACCAAGAGAGTGGACAGCTGGACAATGAAAGCAGGAGGTTCAGGTGCAAGTCTGTGACAGAGGAGAAGACAGTAAAGAAACAGAAAAGAGAATGGAAGTTAAGGGAGGTGCAGAATCATTGCATCACCATGTGCACCCCCACTCCTATGAGACCTTAAGATGATGGATGGATGGATGGATGGATGGATGGATGGATGGATAGACAGATGAATTAGAGAGAACAAGACAAAAGATATTGTGTTCTTAAGTCTTGCTGCTGAAACAGACATTGCCAATCAGAGACCAGAATATCATGGCATACCACCAGATATCACGTTTTAGCACTAATCAGTCTGTATACAAGAGTATTAGAAAATAGCAATGCCTATTGATCAGACCATGTACCATAGTGGCATATGTATTGGGAGGATCTTAGGTCTGTTGACTTGGCATGAGGCTCCTAGGTAATGTGTTTTAGGTTTGAAGTCAGTTGAGTTTTGAAGCTCTACTGAGCTGAAAGAGCTTAAAAGGATAGTCTCACAGTGAGCAAGTTGATACATAAATTTGTTTATATTTCAAAAAGAAAGAAAAACATTTAAAGAAATTCTGTTTCAAAATGGAGATAGGGGTGAAACATGACAAAGTTGAACATAAATTACAAAAAGCAAATTCATTCACTCGTTCTCTTTTGCTGGTAGACTGATATTGTCATTTGTGGATAGCACAGATGACATCATTTACAGGAACATTCTGAGCCAATCAGCACACAGGTCATTAAACGTGAAGCCTTTTCTACAGCTATCTTCTTGACAGTATCATGGTATATTTACAGGTGGGGTTGGCAATGTCATTGCTGGTAGATGACAGAATGAGAAAGCTAAAAACTTTCCTTCTTTTCTCTGACTTGGGCATGCTGTCTTGTTCTCGTTTTCTCTTTCTTACTCTCTTTCAGACAATTCCCTCTTCCTCCACTATTCCTCCACTGTCTATTCATTCTTCCATGGATCTTGAATGTTCCCTTGTTACTCGTCATAGTGTCTCTCTCCTTGCTTTCACATTCTATCTGTCTGCTTTGCTTGCCCTGAATCATATGATATCATTTGACATCCATTCTATAATGAATGAAGCTGGACAGCCATTGATCCAGATAGTAAAATCTGAAGAACTATTAACACTAGTGAGATTAGTGTTAGAAGTCATGTTTAGTGAACAACATTACTATGACCAGTGCTAGTAGCAGCACTGAAACTGGAGCAGTTTGAATAACAGTACTAGTTGTGATTATAAAGACAGTTCTTGTCATGGGACTATCACAAGCAGGAGTTACAATAGCTAAAGTAGCACTAATACCAGCCAATAAGGCAGAAGTATACAAATGTTGTACATATATCTAGGATGGACCCATATATCCCCAGTCCATATGGACTGTGATATATATATATATATATATATATATATATATTACTTAGTAAACATGTCCATAAGGAAGTAGGACTGTGTACCTGTTGACTAACCAAGCCCTCTGGTAGTTGTTATCCTTCCCTTCCATTTTTAATAATGGCCTGCACTGCAGTTCCTGTCCTGTATTTCCTACTTCCCCTTCTGTATTCTAAATCAGTGTAGTGCCCTCTAGGTGCCAGCAGGTACTAGAGGCTCAAACTGAACAGAACAGAGATACAGGTAAGGTGGAAGTTACACAGGAATCAGGTATGTGAGAGTTAGCTTGAGGAAATGGGGTTTTCTCTTCTCCAGAGAGTGGAAGAAGAAAAGGGGAATGAAGATCCCTCGTAAAACACACAAATTCAGCCAAACAGGAGATGGATACAGACAGTTAAGACGGTCATGGCAAGTAGTAAGAGAGTGGAAGGAGAAGAGGAACAGGAAGAAGAGAAGGGTGGTAAATTGTCGAATTCGGATGGGCACTCCAGCTCAACACAGCGGAGTGAGGTGATGCCCGCATCCTCGTTGCCATAGTTGGCCCAGTACTCTTCTGGGTCCAGTTTGGGGAGCAGAGCTTCTTCCTCACCCAGCTCGTACTTCATGGATGTGGATGTAACAGAGGGCTTGCCGGAGAATGGGTGAGCCTTCACAGTCTCTGAGCTCTTCTCAAAGACGCCTTTGGTGGAGCTGACAGGCTTGTGCTTGGAGAACCACCAGCGGGTCTTGGTGCTGAAGGTGGTGGTGGTGGTTCCAGCCAGGGAGCCAGGATCGGGCAGTGGGCACAGGGCGAAGTCCATCTCACGCAGGAAGCGCAGGTCAAGACCACGGCGGGGGGCAGGGGAGGCACACAGCAGCTCTGAGCTGGATAACCGGTTGGACCTGAAGAACTCCCAGAGAGGACGGGCCTCACAGCCACATGCCCAGGGGTTGTTGTTGAGCCGGAGGAACTGGATGGACTCCACATCACGCATGGCCTGGCCAGGGAGCTCAGACAGCGAGTTGTTGAAGAGGAAGAGCATGGTGAGGCGGCCCAGGTCACGGAAAGCGCGGCGGTTAACCTGCCGGATACGGTTGTCGTGGACCAGCAGGCGGTCCAGGTTGACCAGGCCACGGAACATGTTCTCGGACAGCGTGCGGATGCGGTTACCATGAAGCAAAAGCTGGCTCAGGTTGATGAGGTCAGCAAACAGGTCATCCTGGAGGAAGTGGAGCTGGTTCTCCTGCAGGTAGAGGTACTGCAGGCTGTAGAGCTTGTGGAAGATGTCATGGGGCAGGGCAGCCAGTCGGCAGCGGTGCATGTGCAGGCTCTGCAGCTTCTCCAGGCCACGGAACGCTCCACCCTCCAGGCGACGCAGGTGGGGGTTGTCACCCAGGTCCAACTCCTCCAGATCACGCAGTTCGCTGAAGGCCCCGGCCTCGATCCAGGTGATGTTGTTTGAGAAGAGCCACAGGACCTGGAGGGCAGAAGAGAGGTAGTGTGCAGGAGAATGACAGGATGAGGGAGTGAGAGGAAGGAGAATGCAGAAAAGGTGTGGAAGGAAGATTTAAAGAAAGTAATGAATAATGGAATGTGAGGAGGAGTTGGTGTGAGAGGAGCACGTGATGTCAAGGGGGAAAAGTGGGAAGGTGAGAATGAGAAGCAGACACACATGTGCACTTGTTAAACTCATTATACCAGTACAGTCCAAATATGCACACACATTCTGCTCTGTTTCTGGCACCTTTTCTATCAAGCATACGCACACATGCACATAGATATCCACAAACTGTCTCTGTCTGTCTCTTTCCTACCTGAGTCCCAAAGCCAAAAGAGCCCACTCTCAGTTCAGTGATGCGATTGTTCTGCAGAAAGACGCGCTGTGAGTCGTAGGGTACGCCGGAGGGCACGAAAGTGAAGTTCTGCGCTTGGCAGCTCACGGTCATGGGGTTCGGGTAACACACGCACAGGTGGGGACAGCCCTGCACAGGGGCGGGTTTCACCACAACCAACCAGACAACCAGCCAGAGCGAGAGACCACCTGAGGGAACAAGCGGAGCGTGTGAAATTAGGAGTCCAAATTGAAAACTGACTGTTAGGAGCTGAGCTGTCCGTATGTTTTGATGCCGAGATGCTATCAAAACTGTTAATTGTATTCAAACACTTATGATGATTCTATAAAACGGACACAAGAAGCAGATTCGAGACAGGCCTCTTCTCGTGTTCTTAAGATGCGTTTCCAATTAACATTAAAATCACATCAATAAAACTATCGATAGTGAATTTCAGTTTAAGTATAATTATACGAAAACGAGGGTTTCTTAGATAGAGCGTATTTTACACTGACTTCTTTACATGGCTAAACAAAGTGCGATAAATTTTACAATCCTGTCTTCAAAATTTAAAAAATATTATACATAGTATGTATTATATGGAGTGTTAAAGCATCTTCAGTATCAACACAATATGTTACTTCGTTCGGTTATTAGATCGAAATATCAGATGTAAGTAAATAAAATATAGGCGAAAGCAATTTTTAATCTAAAGTCAGTAAAAGAATAACATTTCCAAATAAGCATACACTGGTTCAAAAACAAGCAAACATAAGATACTCACTCTTAAAGTTGTGCGCAATGGAGCTTCTTAGGCTCCGCGTAAAAGTAGACGTTTCCATTCTGAACCAAAGCCGAAAGCGAGTTAGCCTTAGGAGGCGAATGATTCCTTGCTATCTCCGCTGATGCTCTGGTTCCCGAGTCGGAGCGACTGAGAGAGTGCCGAAAGTTCGGTTCGGACACACTTTATACCCAAGCCGGCGGGCGCCTACGGTAGTGGGCACCACGGAATCTCTCCTACGTCATAAGACGGGTCAGGTTCTAGCGAGGGTGGCAAACGGAAGAGGAGGGGTACAGAGAGACGGGAGGGGCCAATGAGTGTTCATCGAGAACGCGCACATCAATAAGGCGAGAGGGAAGTTGGTCTGCTTAGAGATTGGTTAGAGATTTACGTTACAGATCCATGAGTATGCCGACGCACTCAAGGGATGGGCGCGGGGAGCGGGCACGGCTCCCGTTAATGTCTGAATAGCGGGGAGGAGATGAACGCAGCACGAGGCAAGCGAAGTATGCACACGACTCCATTGTTGGCGTCGGCTGAGAAACCCATTTGGGAGTAGTTTCCTGCGCCTTCCCAGTGAGGCGTTTGAATGAAACGCGCACGGCTCCATTATTGGCGTCGGTTGCGAAACCCGTTTTGGAGTAGTTTCCTGCGCCTTTCTAGTGAGAGGCTTGAATGAAACGCACTGCATAGCGGCAGACTCATACTTTGCAGAGGAGAGCCCTGGAGACAAAGTTATCTATTCATATAAAGTTTGAACGTTTACAATAATTAGAAGTACGATTTTTAATCCACTAGACGGAAACTAGGCTAATAGAAATAGGAACTTGGTAAAGATTAATAATCACAATTATTACTATTTCCATACAGTAGTCCTGGACTGGTTCTTGGTACTGAAAAGTGTATATGGTTATATGGTAGTTCATAACATTACTAACCCATTACTTAACCCTATGGTGAACTAAACACTACTTACACAAGACTGTGTTTGCAAGTAGGATAGTGCTTTCGATGGTCAAGTATGATTAAAGTTATTTAATACAAAATGACATAGGGCTTACACAGACAGACAGACAGAGTGTCAGGCAGACAGACGGACAGATGGGTGGGGAGTATGAAGAGCCCGAGGATGTCCATGTTGTTATTCAACACCGCCTCCGTACACTTTCATGTTCTGGACAGCGCATCTCTCCCTCTCCACCTCCACACCAACACTGCATGAGTGGACAAACAGGCTTTCCCCGCTCCACCTACATCATCCAACCAGCTGGGAGTGATTTTGTGTATATGTACGCGTGTGTTTGAGTTTGTGTGTGTGTGTGTGTGTGTGTGATTGTTGCGTGGATCATCACCAGGCCAGAGGCATACCATGACTGACACCATTTCTGTCAGAACTGTGCTGAGGAGGATGTGAACCAGCATTAAAACATATCAAGTGGGGTTATAGAGGACGGAATGATGGAGAGCGAACAGTTCAGAAAAGGAGATAAAGAGGCTTAAAAGAAAGTTTGAACTTGTAGATATTATCACCAACATGGGTAAAGGACACAATCAGAGATTTTGTCCTGTATGTCTATGGTACTAATCTTCCTGAAACACAAAAGGGTTTTCCCACCTGAAATGTATAGAAGTAACAGCCTATACTTGGAAAGAAGCTGTTTGTTGTCTGCAAGCACTGAGCCTGAAAATTCTACTGTTTGGATCCATAACTGAAGGCTAAAAGTTGCTTTTAGACAAAATATCAAATGTTTTTTTCCTAGAGAATCAAGCACAACTGTGTCGAGACAAAAGTGGCATTACAAATTAATATAATAATATACAAATACTATATTACTAATATATAGTAATATAGGAATAACAAAAGTAAAAACAACCTAGATAATAAAAATGCAATGTAAATATAAATAAATGCAAATTGAAAATAAATGTAGATGTTAGTGTAAAAGTATAACTGAGATTAGAGTCTTAATTGAAGCCTGTTATTACTAAACCCATTTTTAACAGACACTTCTTTAAGAGTTTTGCAAGTTACATGTCAGACAATGTACATATAAAAAGCCACTGTTCAAAAAAGTGTTTTGATACTTTTAAATACTAGTCTAACATTTAGTTTTTATTTCTGACTATTTAAAGAGCACTGAAAATCCAGCAGTGAGGGGAGGGATTTAATCCAAAGACTTTAAAGAAGTCATGTGACTGTGGTTTGGGGTGAGGAGTAGGTGGTAGCACTGCACCAGCATGAGCACCTCTCTGAAAGCATATTGCATTGCTGCTGGGATGTCGGGGTGTTCATTTTCTGTATTGCGTACCCCTGGCACTGCTTAGTTCATTTGCATATTTCTTACTTTGGGGGCGTTGTTTGTTGCGTTAGCCACCCTTGTGACTCCCTGTCTTCATCATGCTGGGCAGCTGGTCCTCTACTCTCCTCTACCTGAGCCGGAGGCACATGAACTCTGCTCATTAGTATAGAGCATTGAACTGTGAGGCTCTACCCCACACTTTGCACATGGGCCATAACAATATGAAGAAACGCCTTTGACATGCTGAGACTAGAGCGTTGGAAGGATCTGCAAAGTTGTTCATCACAGTGCTGGACTGTAACAGAGTTATGCCCTTTTAAAGATACTGTGGACCACAGAGAGAAACAAAGCATTGATGACTAAGAGCTGACATCCTTGCCAGTATGGAGACAGTGTCCATCTCCATGACAACGGGCTAGCCCACCCCTCTGTTCCGCTTCCTGATTTGGGGAGACTGGCAGTGGGGAGCAACATGACGAGCAGGTCCCAGTGATGCGCAATCATAATCAAAATCTAATACTCTCCTGCTGTCCCTGCTTGCTGTCTGTATTTCTCTCCTTGCATGCTTCTCTCTCTACTTTCTCTTTCCACTTCCTTTCTCTTTGTCTTTCTGCCTGTGTAGTCCTGCCTCTCTCACCCTCTCTTCCTTTCTGTCCCCAGAGGTGTGACTGGGAGCCTCTAATGATCTCCCCTCCCTCTGTCTCTTCTTATTTTCCTATGCCTTTTCTTTTAATGTTTTTGCATCAATTATTCAGTTTGTTTGTTTGGTTTTTTTTGCCTTTTTATGTACTGCATTAATATTTATGATATAAGAAAACTATTATCACATGGCTAGCTATCGATGATTCTCATGAGTATTTATAAATATTTGCAAGTCATAACTGTATTATCTGTGTATACATCCACTGTCGACGTTAATAATTTGGATCAACAGCCTAAGGCACATTTGGATAATTAGAATTACTCACTGCCTCAGGGAGGTTCCTTAGCTCTTTTGACCATAATGAGCTGGCGATTGCCACGGAGTAACAAAATACAGTTGTACACACATATGGCAAGTTCAAGGTTGATTCATACACACATCACTCATGACCTGCATTTAGTCGTGCTGCTTTGTGGGTTGTGCTAATGGCCACTGGAGTCCTTCTAGTAACACTCAGTGCTTTGGGGTGTGAGACTTTCACTGGAAGAGACCAACTCTATTACACTTACTCCACTTTGATTCCTCCCCCTTCCATGTGCTGTAACCCAACATGCATTGCGTCACATATTGATCCAGTATCAAGTGTCAGCCGGTTCAGACCAGAATGCTTAAAATGTGCCACTCGGGTAGCAAATAGATTTACTGCCATCTTATTCACAAAGGTCTACCAGTCGTCTCCTGGAGACTGAACTTTGTGTGAAGATCAACTTGAACTCTAAGGATGTCTAAGGATATTGTAAAGATCAGGAGCTTCAGTGGGCTTTCAGACCTGAAGGAAGTGCATCGAAGTCTCGTGGTCTAAGTTTCTCTTATCTTCTTATCCAGAGCAATGTCCAACAATGGGAGTTGTTCACATTTTAATCAGCATGTATACTCCATGGGAATCTCTTCTATGCGTCATTAAGGCACAAAACTTTTAACCTCCACTGTCCTCAACAGGCATAATAGCTGTTCAGCTATTTGGTCTTATTCTTAAGGGTACAGTGAAGAGGAGGATCTGAATTGGTGTAACTACCTAAAAGTTTAGTGCAACTACTAGTTCAACCCAGACTGTGCTCATTACTCTTAGTGACAACTCAGTAATCAGCAGGACTTCTAGGTGATCTAACTGATCTCAGACCTGCGCATTTACAGCAGTGTAACGTAGCGGCATCGCGGCAATGCACGAGGAGCATTATTAGAAAGAGACACCCAGTCACGCCTCTGACAGACGCTGAGCGACGGGCTTTTCAGACTCCTCTTATGTGCCTTGACAGAAGCCATTGAACGTCTTTTCTTTGTTCTCCCTCTTCTTCTCTCCTGCCTACTCCCCCTTCCTCACTCTCACACTCATACGCCCTTCTGAACACAAGTCATGCTCTCTGTTTTCACCGTCACTTCCGACTGGCCATACACAGCATCAGTAGGAACCGTCATTCCCTTTTTTCTTTGAAGGCAGAGATATTTAAGCCAAGCATGCCAGACATGCATGCATCTCAACAGAGGAGCGTGGAACTACATAGTCACTTGTGTACACTGCTGAGACACTGGGAGGAAGTTCTTTTAAAATTCACACCACTGTGCGCAATAAAACAACCAGAGACTATTAATTTCTGCTGGAATTCATAAACATTTGGGGATATTATTTTTTATAGCGGTTATTATCTAACAGCTACAGTGATCTTATAACAATCCAGAACTAGCCAGACATGTGCAGATAAAAGTTTTTATTAAATAAAATAAAAAGGTTTATTTTTCATAGGGCAATCTAGACTCGTAGTGATGCAGAGAGCAACGGTCTACGGCAAAACGAGCAAATTACCAAACCAGGGAGCATCAAAAACAAAATGTAAGGACTGTCAAAAACCAGCAGAGCAAAAAAGACAAACAAACAAACAAAAAAAACCAGGCAGACAAATTCAAAAGGGCCAACAAAGACAAAATCTGAAGAAAAAACAGGACCATTAAAAACTGGCAGTAGAACAAAATGCTTAGTGTACACTTGAATCAACGAAATGCTTAGTGTACACTTGAAAAGTGGCAGTGTTTCACAATGAATGAACCAAACAGACTGGTATAAATGGACAGAGATAATAGAAAACAGGAGTGATCAATATTCCGGTGATGAGGAACGTGTCATCAGTCACAGTGACAGGATGACAGTTCTTCTGGTCTGTTTGGAATTCTGGGAGTTGAAGTGAAGTTGCTGGCTACTGGAAATAGGGGCAAAGGGGTTGGATGACGGTCCTTAAAAAATTCCCACTGCCACCACACCAATTCAAAGCTCACATATTCATTAATGTTCATACAATTTTGCAGATTTTGTGTACACACCAATGCTTATTCTTCTTGTCTGTGCTTTGAGCGTTTTAGCTTTACCTGCTATGCATATCTGAATGAACTGCATAGTGAACCACCATTTTAATAAATTTTTTAGTGCAAATGTCAAACAGCAGACAGAAATGAAACCAGAGGGATAAGTGGGTCGAAAGATGTGCTCCACACTAAAAGCAGTAGCATTAAGAGAACGCATGCAGTATTAGAAGTTATACCGGTCTTGAATGTATAATATGGATGTTAATTCAGCAGTGGTTATTCTACTCTGCTAGTAGAACAGGACAAGTGTGTTAGATTTGGGACTGTCCCACAGAAAGAGAGATGGTGGCAGTTAGTCTTTGTTTTAAAGGCATATACAGTAGGACTGTAGTTTGTAAACAATTTTTTTAAAAGTATTCCATTCCTTCCATACTTTATTCCTACATGCCATACGGTACATGTAGTATGTTTATCAGTATAGCAGCCTTGCTATATTGATAACACACCACATGTACTCCCCACCCCATTTATTTCAATGAGTACAGGTCTTTAATACACTTTAACATGTGGTTGCCTTAAAACTGATCACTGTTACACTATGATGGCATGGCGCTTACTTGAAGTATATATATAAACAGATCATTTAAACCATGCAAGATATTTTAAACCTGGTTATCAAGGTATTTCACAGTGTTCAATGCTATATTTGAATCTTGATTTTGTTGCAGAAATGTCACTGAAATGTAACTATTGATCCATAATTTACATATCTCTCTAAGAGACAGAGCCTTCTTTTACTTGTATAACAATAACCTCAATCTATCTTTGTTCTATTCTTTTGCTCATTTATCTGTTCCTTGATCTTGCCACCCCTCCTCCACTATGTGGTGATTAAACTTTCATAACTTTGTTTCTGACGTCAGATTGCACTGGCCTCTCCCAGAGGACGCCTTACATTCACCCTCTCTCTCTCTTGCTCTTTCTCTCACTCTCTTTTTCTTTATTTCCCTCTCTCTGTTTCACACGAACGCTCTCAGCTAATTACTCCATTCTCTGCCCACCTTGTCCTTTTTTCATTCTCTCCCTGTTCTTCATCCTGCCTCACTGGCTTCTCTCATCACACTCGTTCGGTCCTATTAAGGCCACTTCGTGAAGTGACAAGAGTGCAAACAGTGTGATAGCTGAGTGTCTGCTTAAATATCATGGTGTGCGTTTGAGAAAACGGTGAAGTCTCAGTGCACATTTACAGCTTACTCTACATATCCTCTCCTCTCTCGTCACATGCCGGTAATTAATCTGTTGATTTTTTTTTTATATTTTACCGCACGCTGTCTGCCCTCTGTATCACAGTTCTGGTGTACTGGAGCTCTTAATTGTTTCGGAGATGTGTGGTCCACACTTAAAAGCCCATGAAGTGCCCTTGCTCTGTAGTGTACACTCCTTGTTCTGTAGTAGTATGTTATTTAGATAAGTAAAGTGGAACCCATGAGCCACTGCATGGAAAGTGAATTTCTTAATCTCTAACAAGTCAGTCAAACAAATCCAATGATTATGCTCCCAACATAGAATATTGCAGAATTTTTTACACATGTACTCACACACACATGCTTTATCTCTCTCCCTCTCCCTCTATCTAATACACACACACACACACACTCACACACACACACACACACACTCACACACACACACACACACTCACACACACACAGATCCCTGCTTTTATTTTTAACCCAGTCCAGTCACTCAGACATAGCTCACAGATGACGCAGATGCAAACGCAACACTGACACCAACAGCCAGTGAGAGATAGAGGGAAGAATAGGGGGAGGAGAGAGAGAGAGAGAGAGAGAGAGAGAGAGAGAGAGAGAGAGATGCAGGGGTGAGAGAGAATGAGTGAGATGCAGGCAGAGGAAGACAGAGTGAGAGAGTGCAAGAGAGATGGAAAAGGAGAGAGATAGATAGGAAACAGCACTCAAGAGAAAACAAAGTTATGACAGAAATCTGAGAGGGGAATGGATATAGAAAGAAGCAGAAGAGAAGTGTAAAGGACCAGAAGACTACATAATGGGATTTGTGCTTCCTGACAGCTTGGTGCTTCCGTTTTTCAGATATAAAAACTGAATATCCTGCAGCTTTGTTTTTGATAACTGACAGCCAATATGCAACAACAGCTTGTTCGTTGCTCTATCTATCTATCTATCTATCTATCTATCTATCTATCTATACATACGTACATATATCTTTAACTTTTTTCCCTGTGTGCTGCATTAACACTCGCTGCATTGTTTAGGGAAGAGATAAGTAACTTACATCACACACTGTGAAAAGTCTTTCTGTAGGACTCCAGAAAAAGAACTGCGTCTCCCCCGGTTAACCTGCAATGAGACTGTGACGCAAGCAGGAGCCCATAACGCAAACTGTGTGTGTAAGAGAGAGAGAGTCACATGCAGGCAAAAGAATGGATCTTACACGTTTGCAATGTGAGTTTCTAAAAAAGTGTTTTACTATAGATGGATAGACAACACATACTGCAACTGTGCTTGCGATAGGAAATTATGGTAGATTTCATAGAAAATGGAAGCAAAGTAAGCGAAAGAATAACCAGCCAGAGAGCCAATCAGCCAGCGGATGCAGTCACACTTCTGCCTGGTACTTTGAACAGCTCTTTGAGCAGCTCTTCACATCCTCTAGTGACGGCAGGGCAGTACTGCAACATCCTGTTACTCAGTTGGCTCACACCACCCTGAGCCTCCGTTCACCACTCCTCCATTCCTTCAAACTTCATTCCCTTCCCATTCTGACTTAGAGTCCAAGAAAGGAGAGAAACAGATCGATCACACCACACTCAACTTACAATCCCACGCCTGGGTTCTTCCCTGGGTGCACTGCAGAAAGTGTGTGTCTGTGGAACAATAGCTGTTTATATGTGTAAGGCAATAAGATTCTGTATTATATATATATTCCAATTCTTCACTGCAGAGTAAAAAATGTGAAGGTATTCAAAATTGTAATGAAATACACAAGGAGTTGTGTATGCCATGGTGTTGGTGTGTAGCTGTTGTGTGTGTATGCCATGGTGTTGGTGTGTAGCTGTTGTGTGTGTGTTATGGTGTTGGTGTGTAGCTGTTGTGTGTGTGTGTTATGGTGTTGGTGTGTAGCTGTTGTGTGTGTGTTATGGTGTTGGTGTGTAGCTGTTGTGTGCGCTGATACGTCTGAATGTGTGTATATGGAGAGAACTATAGTCACATCCAAGTCTAACAAACACTATGAAACATTTAAAAATGTAACTTTTCCACCCTTTACTTTAACCAGAAATTACAGAAAATTAATATGCAAATTGCAAAATAGTAGTTTGTAAAGTATAAATATATATTTGAGCTGAATTTATTTGATGTTTTAAGATATGACTTTAGGAGTACCAGCATAGTTCTGACACACTGTAATTGGTAGAGTTTTTTTTTAGTCCTATGCTGAGTCCAAGTATACCCAGTTGCGATTCGTGTTTGATATCTGGCCATTGGTCCTGAATAAGCATCAGTGTGGAGATCATTATGGTATGGTAGCCCAGGCACTGGTAGCCTAGCCAGCTGAGAGAGCAGAGAAGATGAGAAGATGTGCGAAGAGCAGAGACGAGATGAAAGCCAGGGTACGAGAGGACCAGTGAAGAAAACTGGGAAAGGTCAGCTGAGAAGACTGGAGGTGGTGAGGTAGTGTGCAGGTGGGTGGACACAGAACGTGTAGGATGGAATAAATAGAGATCATGAAGTAATTCATAGTTCAGACGCAGGTAAGATTAACCCTTTCTGATCAAATTTATTCTTATTATGACCAGATATTAATCTTTGACCAGATATTAACTGGACATACGTTTGAGGTTACTGGAGAATGGAGATATGTTATATTTACTTTTCAAGTCTACTAAAAGGTGTGTGTAGTGAGTCTTGTAGACTGGAGGATCTATAACAAACAGCTCACTCTCAACATTTAGAGACAAGTTTTCCAGTTTTTAAAATCTTCGTTTTAACTTTCTTGGAAATATCTTGGAAATACGTGCATTCATGTAGACACGTAGACACACACACTCACACACACGTAAGCATGTACTGCTGGCCAAGATGCTGCCAACTCGACCAGTGAAGCAGGAGGCATATGGACTGGGCACATCGTCATCGATGATCTCCATCTTATGTCTCTTGAAACAGCCAACCTCGTATAGACAAATGTGCTTCTGTGGGTTTTGAGGCAGACACAATGTGGCATGAGCATCATTATTATTATTTGCCCTTTATTCTAAACCTTCTTCTGTGCTGAGCAGTTACCCTGTTGTTATGGTTTTATTATCTATGTGAATACTGCTCCTTCACTGCTATGTATGGCAGTGAAAAGGTCTGCATAGACACAGTGGAAATTAGTGAAAGAAGAAGAGGAGAAATTACTGAGAAAAAAACAGGAAAGGAAATTTATGTTCATATTCATACTGGATAACCACTGCCTGAATGAAGGTTGTGCTAGTTATGAGATTCAGGGGGGGGGGAGCAAATGAAAGGCAGAGAGAAGAAAGACAGGAAAGAGAGAAACCATGAGTAACTTGACTTGAGAATCTTGTGTACCTGTTATTGTGACATTGGAGAGAAGTGTCTGTGTGTGTGTGTGTGTGGGTTACTCACAGGCCACATTCTACACACAAGGAGCACACTTTTTCCATGGCTACTTCACACATATTCATACACTCGTTACTGATTTCGATCTTACAGCACTGGAAATTGTCCTGGTCAGTCACATACATCTATGAGCGAGAGAAAGAAAGAAAGAGAGAAGAGAGAAGCAGAAGAGAATAGTGTTGGGGAGAAGATGGAGCAAGAAGTTTGGTGACATTGAAGCGAGCAGAGAAAGAACTCTGGGAAGATCAGGAATATGATCAGGAATACTGGGAAAGTATAAGACTCATAGGACGAGAAGATATAAAAATATCAAGGTCATTTTAATGTTATGCAATCATTCGTTTTTCTTTAGGGGGAGCACCCACACATATATCTATGGCAACTAGAAACTGCTCTTAAGAATAGACTTGTTGAGTACTTGTCTGCATGCTTTTTTTACACGTGCACTTTTTTTGGAGGACTCTTAGCACAGTAATTCTGTGTGTGTGCATGTGTGTGTGTGTGTGTGCGTGTGGGTGTGTGTGCGCATTTGTGCATGTTTGTGTGTGTGTGTGTGTGTGTGTGTGTGTGTGTGTGTGCGTGTGTGTGTGAGTGTGTGCGTGCATAGAGGCCTGTGCTGAATTCGGTCTTGTCGGTCTTAGCAGACGTGCCATCAAATCATCTTCACTTAAAGACTGTGATCAAAAAGAAAGGACATGAACAAAAGCAGCAAATCTGTTATTTTAATCGAGACTAAACAATTTATTACAATAATTAACTGGTGGACGACTTGCTACAGTGTATTTTGGTGACTTGGTGTTAACCTAAAGGGAAATACAGAATTCTACAGGGATCATTCCATTAGCTTTCTGGTCTTTCAAAAAATCGTTTTGGGAATATATTGTCAAAGTTGAGGTTTGGCAGTCAAGCATTAACTTTGGGTACAAGAGCTTCCCCTCCAATGGCAATTTACTCATTTGAGGTGGTTAACTCCCACTGGTTCTATCTATTGGCACAGGCTCTGGTTTGCTGACATATTGCAGTAATGCACTGTAAGTAGAACCTTCCTGAAGAGCTGTTTTAATGCAGTGCTGTTCTGAAAATCAGTATGCTGATGATCATTTCTGACCTTAAAACTAGCTGAAGCTTTTGGGTTCCCCAAAGAACACATGGTAGTAAGTTTTCCAACCTTAGAATTAAAGAACACAGAATTGTGTTTTATAAAAACATTTGACATTAATATAAAGTTATGTTTCTGTGCTCCATCGATCCACAGAGGCCAATATCCTCTTTTCTCCTGCCTTTTGTTGCTGTGAGTGCTGTTTTATTTCTTGTCTCACCCACTGGCCTGCTGGACATTTGAGAGCTGAAACATTCTTCTTTTTTTGGCCAGTCTCTCTCACTCCACCTCTCTTTGTGTGAGGTGTCATCCATTCATTCCCTTTTGTGCTTTTGGCATTTCTTTCCTAAAACTACACACTAACAGCATGTCACAGGTTCACTCAGCACATCACAGCTTCCAAAAAGTGCTTCGCAGGTTACCTAAATTACACATCCCTTGTCATCGGGAACATGTTGCTCACATTTAAAACCAAAGTGCTATGAAAAGTGCAGAGAGTTAAAAAAAAACAAAAAAAAACAAAGAACACAGACCACCACAATCATTTATAAGAGTCAAGGCTGACCAATAATAGTAGATTTTTGGTTTAGATTTACAAGCAGGAATGAAAGGGATGGACCTGATGTCCAAGGGGTAGGATCTTCCACAGTCTCATTGCTTTAACCGCAAAGGCTCAGGCACCTCTGAGCTTGAGACTGGCAGCCCAACTTTCCAGTTTTCAATGACTTTGCAAAAATGGTGAGCTCTTAGAAAGTTACTGAAACCCTCTGGCAGCAGGTTGTCCAGATGAAGGTCAAAGGGGTGACCCTATCAGCCATAGCAAGAGAAGTTGGTCATTGCAAGTCTGTGATTTCTAGAATATTGCATCTTTACAACATCACAAAGTCATTCAAGTTCCCCAAGAAGGCTAGTTGCCCATGAAAGACAAATGCAAGAGAGGACAGGATAATGCGGAGAATCTTCATGGGTAATCGGTTCAACACTGCAGCTGGAATCGCTAACCTGTTCAGCACTGAACAGGGTAAGGATCTGTCTCGTCATACAGTGTCTCGATGTTTAAGAGCATTTGGACTGAAAGCCACTCTGCAGTGACCAAACCTCTCATTAGCAGAAAGAATCAAAAAGCTTGACTCATCTTTGCTGATGTTGTGTGTACAGAGGAGAAGTGGTCCAGAGTTCATTTTAGTGATGAAAGCAAGTTTAATTTATTTGGATCTGAGGGGAAACATTATGACAAACTGGGGAAAGACTGAACCCAAAGTATGTAAAGAAGTCAGTGAATGGTGGAGGGTGAAGTGTCATGGTTTGGGGAATGTTTTGGGCAGCAGGAGCTGCAATGCAAGTGTGTATCAGAACCTTCTTCAACAACACGTGGCTCCTTCCTTGCGTTCATCATTCAATCAGCCAGCAATTTTCATGCAGGACAATGCCCCCTCTCGCACAGCAAAACGGGTAAAGCAGTTCCTTGAAACTGAAAACATTGAAACAATGAAATGGCCAGCCCCGAGTCCTGGTCTAAACTCAATAGAAAACCTCTGGAAAATCCTTGATGACAAAGTTATGGCCAAGAAACAGTCACAGAACTGTGGAAAAGACTGGAAGAAGAGCTGACCAAAATCACACCAGATCGGTGTGAGAGATTAGTGATGTCCTGTGGTTGCAGATGTGCTGAAGTTATTCAAAGCAAAGGCCTGTACACTTCCTACTGATTACTGACTGTTGTAACCTTTCAAAATTTTGTAAAATTTTCATTGTAATCTTTCTCTGTGCTACAGTCATTGCTTTTCTCTAATTATGATCATTTCATGTTGATATACTTTGGTTATTTTGTAAAACACTGTTGTAGTAGCATGGTGTACCCCTTACAAAAAATCCTTCAAATGTTGATCAATGTAGATTACATTATTTTTGAAAAAAATCAAGTGTTTATACATTGTTCTCTAATTTTGATCTCCAGTGTATGTAGCGAGAAAGGTACTGGCCCTAGAGTAGATCCTTGAGGAACTCTGTAGCAGATGGTAGAAATAGAGGAAGAAAAATTACCCACATGTACTGAGAAGGTTCTGTCACAAAGATAGGAGTTAAACCAGCTTAGCACTGTCCCACGGAGACCAATCATATGGTCAAGATGCTGAATGAGCAGGAAGTGATGCCCATCAAGACCAAAATGGTACACATTCCTGCATTAACAACAAGCAGCAGGTCTATACTCACCTAAGAGGACTGACTTTGTACTGTGGAAAGGTTTAAAACCATATTTAATTAAAATGCTATTTTTCTTCTGATGAGCTCAGAGGCACAACTTTCTTTGGTACTTTAGAAAGAAATTGTAGTTTTGAATGATGTTTTTTGTAGTTTGGATGATAAATGTAGTAGTGTTGAGGTTAGGTTTTTTCAGTAAGGGTTGCATAGCCTCATGCTTATAACATGCAGGTGTCATAAGATAGGCACATAATTTATTATGTCAAATGTTTAATTCAAGATGGGAGTGGGGTGTGACGGGGCTTAACATAAAGAAGCAGGAGGCGAGGGTGGCAGAGGCACGTCTTTACTTTCCTTTATAAACAAAAAAAAACCAGCCCAAAACAATCGAGAGAAAATACAACAAGCGCAATAACGCTAAACAAAGTTATTTGTCAGCGCTTGGTAATGTCCGTCGTCGAGACCAGGAAGTGGCTCCAATGCGCAGCACAGGAGAATTGAACCTGTGGGGCTTTTATGGGAAACAAAAAGGGTGAAAGTCAAACAAGGAACAGGTGCACTGCATTAGTAACTAGGTGATTGAGAACGGGGGAGTGGTTTGGTGTGTGGGCGTGTATGTGTGTGCGTCTCCCTCGAACATGGGGATTATATCACTAGGAGAGGTTGTAGAATTCATGGGGAAAACCACAGTTCTCAGTAGAGAAAGAGATATGGTCTCAAGAAGATAAAAAAACGTCTGAGCACCTCAATATGCCAAAGAGTGTCAATCTCAATATGAGTTTATCAGTTTTGCCAATGAAAAACTGTTGAAAATCCTCACAAATATTAGAGGACTTGGCAAGGTAACAAACTGGTGGCTTCAGAACAGAATTTATAGTACTAAATAAAATTCTGGGTTTATTCCTTTATTCTGATATAATATCTTTAAAATAGCTTTCCCTGGTCAGCATAGTGGATTTTTCAAAGGCAAGCAGGCAGCCCTTTAAAATCTCGTAAGTTACCCACAGCCTGTCTTTTTTTTCCATTTCCAGTCTGCTCTGCATTTTCCTCTCAAGGTCCTTACCTGTATGTGAGTAGGCTCACTCAGCAAGAGAACAGAGAACGCATGTGTTAATATGTGTGTGTGTTAGAAGCAAGCCCTCTTTAAGGGTCTCGTAACCATCGTGGGGGGATCAGTCCCTGAGAACAATCGCACTGAGCTCACTTCCACACAAGCTGAATAGAAATCACTCCATCATCAGGAAGAGAGGGAGGGAAGGAGTGAGAGGGAGGGAGGGAGGGAGGGAAGGAGCAAGTGGGAGAGGGTCAGTCGGAGGGACAGAGTGGGGGAGACAGTCACAGAGACAGGAAATGGTACTGGGATTTTTTTTTAAAGTGGTATGTAAATGTTCAAAGGACAACTATGCCTGTGAATAAAGAACATTAGGATGCCCATTCCATTGAAAAAGTATAGTCATGGGGGTCATTTTTCTGTTTATATTACAAAAGCAAAGTCATGACATTTCCACACAACAGCTTGCAAAAGAAATAAAGCTTTTTAACCACAGCACTTGACAATGTAAGATCATTTGAGATTCTCAGCCAATGCAGGAAAAACAACTCTGAGTGACTAGCGTCATTTTAATATAAACATCCTTTCCTTGTATGCAACATCAGCCTACCACTGCTATAATAACTCAGAGGAGGTATCAGAGGAGGTATTATATTGATAGACCTGATGGAAGAATGAAAAGCTTTTTTAAGCAATTAAAATCCTTTAAATGTATACGTATAAACTAAAACTATTCAATCTTCAGTACATTTTGCAACAATCAGAATCAGAATCACTTTATTTCACCAAGTGTGTGTGTACACGTGCAAGGAATCTGTCTCGATGAGTGCACTCATGTATGACATGTAACATACTAAAACCAAGTAGACAGCAGGCATACTAAAAACAGAATTTAACTATAACGGAAAACTTTTAAAAAGAAGAAAATAAAAAAGGAATAAATAAGCAATAAAACTATTACTTATAAACATAAGTAATAAAACTGGATTTACATCTGTGAGATGTGTATGTTAGCATATATATCAATGAAATATGTACAAGTATACTATAGATGTATTATATACAGAATAATACAGAGTTGTATAAACATTGAATGCTAATGTATAAGTGCAGTTGTACAGGACAGCTTTATACCACAGGAGGAGGCCATTTTAAAATTTGTACTAATGCATAAGTGCAGTTTTAAAGTGCAACGCGTTTCCTATAGTGGATGAGTGCTACAGCTCTTGGGAAAAAGCTGTTAGCATGTCACTGATAGCCCTGAGTCTTCTACTAGAGGACAGTGGCTGTAAGAGTTGATGTCCAGGATGAGAGGGGTCACCCGTTGCTTTACTGGCATGTTTCATCACCCTGCTGGTGTAGATGTCTTGGAGTGGTGGTAGTTTGGCATGTTTCTGTGAAGTGGATGAATCAAGCCAGATGGTTATAATAGATTAGGTAAGGATGGACTCCATGATCACTGTGTGGAATTGGAGGTTGAGAGAGAGAGAGAGAGAGTGTTAGAGGTTGTGGTTTGTCATCTAAGTTAAGGACAATTAATGTCAGCCTTATGGAAATACTTTTAATGCTGTTATAATATGAACTCAAAAATAAAACAGAACTGCATAAAAATGGTTTATGGACTTACAACTTAATAAATAAGATAGACATATACATTATTTTAGATTAGGCAAGTTTGTCAATAATGTAAAACAAGGCCTTACCGGTCAGACCTGCTCCTTCTTAGCCCCTTATATCAAGATAAAATATCATCGGAGAGTATATTTCCTCTTATATTCACCCTTTCCACTATGCAGTCCAGTTACATAGGAAATGTGCTTTCTATTTCTCACAGAGGAACCAGTGAATAGAATGTTTATAAATGTGGGGACGAAGCAATTGACACTCAGATCAGGAATGGGCATGGCACCATTCATCAAGGTGAACACCAAACTATTCGGCTAAATAAACTCATCCAGACTTTGCAGTCTCTCTCTCTCTCGGGTGCAAGAAGCAGAGATGAAGGTCAGTGTGACTTCATTACAATGTAAGCATCATCACAGACAGTGAATAACAGTGCTTTCCCATGCAAGACTCACTGTAGCTCAAGTTGTAAAAGGGGAGGGGTGACCATAGAAAGGGACCTCAACAAGATAAATGATTAAATGAGAGTAACCCTGTATGTAGTCTGGGGGAAGAGAAAGGCTTGTGGTTGCATGTGAATCCTTTGTTCCAATGACGTTCCTGTCAAAGACACCTTGACCTACATGGTGTATGTTCCTGTCATGTTTGTACACCTTAACTTTGCCTTACACCCAGTCATAACACACACAATCCACACAGCTAGGGTTTTAGCCTGCTAAAACACTCGGCTAACACTTTCATACAATAACATACAAAAGCAGTCAATGTCTCTGTGGATGCACCACAAATCTGCTGCCATCTCTCTGTAGCTGGCTGGAATATGAGCATCAGGGGCAGCCATTGGTCCAGGAGGGAGGCAGGCTGGCTCACCATGTGGAAAGGAAGAGTTTTCTGCACTCCATTCACTGTGCTGTGAGTGCACTTGTGCTTCAACAAGGAATGTTTCTCAACTCTGGTCCTTGGGAGTGGATCTTCATTTATGTAAAGGTGTAGGTGTAAATGGCTCTATTTACATAAGCGCTATTTTACAAAGGGTAACAAATTAAATGTGACATAGAGACTTGCATAACAATAATAAAAATAAGATTTTTTTAAAGAACAAAGTGCTTTAAATGCATCAACAGACTGAGGTTTTTAAAGCATGACCTTGATAATGGAACTATGATGTAATGCTGGTTTCAGTAACTTAAGTACTGCATTTTAAAGACTTAAAGACTTCTCTGTAAATCTACTGAAACAGTCCGTAAAAAAACTGGAAAATCTTTCTGCCTATTTCGTTCTTTTTTTCTCAGGCCTGTAAGACCAGTTCTCTACATCTTTTAGAATAAGAACTTTGCCTATGCTGTAAAGGTGTTTGATGACTACCCCTCACTGCAGACCATGGATTGGTGTAACACACAAGTGGGTTCCATGCACGTGCAGAGTGGTGCGCAAGTCTTACTCACACACATGTACACACACACAAAATGGTGTCATCCTAGACTTTGTGACATACATAGCTGATAGATCATCATTATGTAAATCATTATGTAAATATTCTGTCTCCTTTCAAGGACTTGCAGATATTCCATTAGTAAAAATAGCATGTTCATTATAATGTATCATCACACACCACACCTGAGCAGGTATACAAAATATGAGTGTTGGTGAAATTCACAGATGACAGGCTTTGGGGAAATTTGGACGATGGAATCATCAATACACCATATATTGTACAGAGAGCTACACAATGGGAAGTGCATAACAACTCATGTCTTAAAAAAAGGAAAAAAAAATCTTAATGTCTGTTCACTACTGGGAAATTTTGTCCTACTTATTTCTGTTCACATGTTCTTTTCCTCTCCATTTCACAAACAGCTTGATCTCCTTTTCCTGTCTCACTGTCCTGATTAAAGCCCACCCCTCACCCTGTTATTTTTGTGCTACGTGTTATGGTTACCAGGGGCATCAGTGCATCTTAAAAGGAGGAGTGGAGACGAATGCAGGCACTGACTAGGGCTCAAATCCAGCCCAACAGCAGGGGGCAGCACTGAGGCCGCCTGCAGGGAATCAGTGAGGGACAGCAGGCCTGATGTCAGCGAGGGAGTACAAGCATCTCCACCTGTCACTCCTCCACAACTCCACCCGTCACTGCAACAGTGCTGGGAGTGGTTAGGCTGTGGCGTGGACAGTGGTGAGTTGGTACATGAAGCAGATTTTTTACGGGCTGAATCAGGCTAATCTGAATCAGATTAGCGTATGCTCTATGAAAAATGCGTGCCAGTCGGTCAGGCCACCTCAAACATGCTATACTGACGTTTTGTGACGTGTATCTGCTATATGGGACAGATGGATGTGCAGCAGAAGAGAGTTAGTGACTAACAAATGCATATTTACCTCAGTTTTGCTTACACGGTCGTACCGAGTGTATCTCTGAGTAAGAAAAAGTGTGAGTGTGTGGCTGTAAACATGTTTATTTAAAAAACACTGACCAATGCGTTTTAAAACATAGAAGTTAAAAAGGCATTGAAAAAAAATCAGCACTTTCATGTGAAATAGCCATTTAACTATAGACTTTGAAATCAACCTGTATGAAAGAAAGGACCAGGTAAAAGCAGATGAGAACCTGCAGTATCACCTTGACCAACAGTTCAGTGTGGCCTGTTTCTATAGCAACCAGCCACCTGGCCTTATAAGGTAGTAGCTGCTTCCTCTTTTCACTTCTCATTTTACTGAAATACTTGCAGCGCTTCCACTTCTCTCCGTCACGGTAGCTCACCAGTAACACTTGTTTTTACCTTCTAGATTAATAAAAACTTCATACACTCCTTTTTCCTTTCAAAGATATTCTCTCAAATCAATTAGTCTGAATGCCTTCTTCAATAGTCTCATCCTTTAACACATTCATTCACTCACTCATTCATTCGTTAATCTAATCCCATGTTCGTTCATTCACTCACTCATTCATTCGTTAATCTAATCCCATGTTCGTTCATTCACTCACTCATTCATTCGTTAATCTAA
>JAOXYF010000009.1:1818694-1838112 GCA_028565775.1 Sternarchorhynchus goeldii
TCCCATGTTCGTTCATTCACTCACTCATTCATTCGTTCACTCATTCGATCCCTTTTTTATTCATTCCTTCCTTCACTCACATTGTCACACACATTCACTGGTAGCTCGTTCTCTTTTTTTTGATCCAAGGGTAGCCCATTCTCCTGTCCAATCAGCAGAGAGTGTTCGGTCACATGTTCGGGTCATATGCCTCTCTGTCTCCTGCCTGCTCGTAGGCCGTGTCATCCCGCCTCCGCCGCCGCTCTCTTGCCCTGCCTCTCTCAGGCCCTGGCGAATCAGAGTCCTGGGAGACAGCATCCTCCTCCCGCTCTTCCTCAGTCTGCCTACCTTCTTCATCCTCTTCCTCCACATCGCTCTTTTCTGAGTCGCACTCGTCAGAGTTTTCCTCCTCCAGGTACCGGTAACCTTTGACCTACATGGAAGGAGACGATAAAGGAAGATGACTGTCAGTGAAAGGTGAAGCTCAGACGTGGTGCTACTCAGAAGAACAAGAGCCAAAACACGTGACTAACATGGTCATGTAACAATTAAAACTCAGTTTGCTTTGGTCTCGTGTTAATTCTAGTACACCGAAGGTGAAGCCATGAAGTTTGGCCTGTTATTCTGCTTTAGTTCAAACAGTCTGCATTTGCCTAAAATAAGTAGTTTCTTAATTCACAATGTTCATAAAAGAAATATTAATGGCATGTGTCATCAAAATACGAAAATCAGGACACATCCTACAATCTCCACGGCTCTGTGGTAAATAACAGGTGGACCCAGCTGACTCACCTTGTGTCGTGGACGGGGAATCCGTGGCAACCTGAAAGGGATTTTCTTCATTAGACGACGTTCCATCTGCCAATAACATAAGCCTGCAACCAGCAAAGTAACCAATAGGATCCCAAGCTTGGCCTGAAGTGAAAGGGAGAAAGAGGGAGCAAAACAATAAAACAACAACAACAACAACAAAAAGATGAGTGTCTTTTCAATACTGTAATCATTTTGAATAAAAGTAAATCTAAAGATGTAAATCTAGGATTATGCTAGGAACTTGTTTGGATGACTGAGGTTCCCAGTACTCAGCACCCTCACTGAGCAGCAGTCTCTGCAGAAAGCTATGCTAATTGGTACGAAACTTGTCACAACTTGTTCCAAACTGCCAACATACCAGTTTAACAAAACTTGATTTGTCCTGCTTCCCCAGAAGCCTAAAGACATTCATACACACACACACAAACATACAAACAAACAAAACGATTTACCCTCATAGGCAGACTAGACCAGAGGTAGACGATAAAAATAGCGATGGCCTGCCACCAGTGGTAGATGGTGTAGACGAAGTCCAGGCGTTCTTTGTCTTCATAGAGCATGCCCAGCAGAGCTGCACAGAGGGACACACGAGCAGCGCATGTTTACAGCACATCACTCTCACTCAGGAGGCAGAGCAGGGCTATTTGAAATGCTCCTAACAGAAATAAATAAAGCAAATCACACTTATGACGTCTTTGCACTCGAGCTTTTACACTAGATTTTGGGGTTTTTTGTCTTTTTTTAACACCTCTAGATGAGTTATGAACTATTTAACAGTGTGCATGCTTGCATGTGTGCGTATTTGTGTGTGTGTGTGTGAGTGAGACATTCCCACTCACTGCTCAGACCCGTCTTGTTCAGGGCAGTACCCAGACCCCAGAGCGCAGCCAGCACCAGCAGCTGAGACAGCTGCTCGGGGTGCCTGGGAGTGGAAGACCAACACATGAGAACCACGAGCAGCACCAGGTGAACCGCTGCCCCTCCGAGGAGCAGCACTTGCCGGGGAAGACGCTGCAGCAAGAGGGTCATTGAGAGCGCCGAAGACGCGGAGGACGCCAAGCCATACACCATCACCAACAACCACAGATGCTCCATCCCTACCGCACACACACCGTATGACTGCAGAGAGGGAAGAACGGCTATTAGATCACCCACCCATTTTACTTCACTGCATTATTTCATTGTATTTTTGAATATTAGTTTTTTTTAATGTTTTTTATGAATTCTTTGTAAAGCTCAGTGACTTAGATGATTCATTACATTTTTTTTACCCTTTTGAGTGTCGGGTACATAAACTAGTAGCTATTCTGGAGATGAAACTGTCAAGATTGTCTATTCTTACCATTAACTGGTCTTTTTCAAATATATAAACACGAAGAAACACACACTAGTCATATAAATAAAATCAGTATAAAGATCTGGCTTTATGTGCTATAAAAAGTATTTGCAATTCATTTAGCCTATAAGCCTGACCTCACACCTGTTATTTATTTATTCATTCATAGCACCACTGTTATAGAACCTGCGGCCTCTCACACTCTCGTGATTAAAGTCCAGCATCTCCGACGGCACATGGGCCCTCGCGGTGGTGCTGATGAAAAGTGGCTGCACTCTGCTCCACTCCTCGCTTACCAGGATGAGTCCCTTGATGGCGAAGAGCACTTCAAAGCCGGAGTAGATGAAAAAAGGGCAAAGCAGACGCAGGCGGTAGTCTCGCAGGTGCTTGAAGGGCAGCTGGAAGATGTTGCCCCACCCGATGCTGCGTAGGTCGATCTCCTCTGTGGGTCGGTATGCAGCACCACACATGGCCAGGAACTGAGAGAGAGAGAGAGAGAGAAAGAGCCCGAATTATTACAGTGACTTAGATGAGGACAACAGCACCTGGACGTTTCTCAGCTTCAGATGCATTATATCAAACAGTGCAGCGAGTTTAGAGCTGATATCAGAGCAATGGATGAAAAGGGACGAAAAGAGTGAAAACTGAAGGCTTTGCTGTGACAGCAGAGATGAACTGAGGTTGATCTTACTATGATCATGGAGATGAAGGCAGCTCCCATTAAAACACTCTCTACCTCAATGAGGAGCATAGAGGGTGGCAAATGATGTAGAACAGTCTTATTGAAACCCTCTATCACACCCTTCCCATCTGCTCCTGAGAGAGAGGGAGAGAGATGGAGTGAGTGAGAGAGAGGAGGGGCTGTCAGGTGTGATGTATTATCCTAACTAAACAGTGACCCCACGTCATGTGATCGTAGGGAGGTGAAAAGAAGAAGCAGAAGAGCTGAGTTTACCACATAGCTTGACGTTGCACAGAGTGTGATTGTAGTTACTCAGGAAGCTGTTGAGGAAGAGGACCATGGGAAACTCGGCAAACACGAAACTCAGCTGAAAAGGCAGAAACACAGCCAGAAAGATTGTTGTGAACATAAGGGAAATGGAAAAAGGGAACAGGGGTGCTTCACCTGTACATGTGTATCAAACACCAACCCCCAAACACACAGCAAACACCAAACATTCATCAACACCTTTGAATATATAGAAATGCTGTGAACTGCCCCTCTCCCCCCTCAGGATACAGTGTGCTCTCACATGGAAGAAGATGTAGAACACAGACTGGAAGATGATGATGTAACAATGACATGCGCCCTTTGGTACCCTCTTCTGTTCCTGCACATGCTCCTCCCTGTAGTTGACATACTCATAGTACTGCTGGGCCATCCTGCAGGTCCCGACAGGGTGGCATGTGCGCACACACACACACACACACACACACACACACACACACACACACACACACACACACACACACGATTCAGCTATCAAAGCCTTAGAAACGAGCTGAGGTGAGTCAGTGAACCAGGAATCCAGGAGGTGTGTCTCAGGACTGGAACTGAACGTTACTGGTGCAACTTCACATTACCACAGGAATCTTTTAATCTGTGCAGCAGGAGTGATAACCCTAAGAGATTACTGTGTCTGGTGAGGGGTGGAACTTTCTCTGGGAGCACTGCTGGATGTACATGCCCACAAAAGGACCTAACCTTTGCAAACATATTCTTAACCATTAATTCATTACACTGATTATTTCAGCTATGGTTGCACAGAGAATACTGCAAGTTATTTATTGAACCGGGAAACTAAATTCTCCATTAAGCAATATCCAGCTTTTCCACCTGGTAATGTAGTTCCCGAGACAGGCCCACAGTGGAACTATGGCAACGCCTATGGCGACAGCTGATGGCACCAGGGTGTAGTACCGCTCCCAGTAATTGGTTGAGACAAAGAGTGCATAGATTCCAGAGGCAAGGAACATCATCCATTTGGTACCCAGAAACCTGAGAAAGACACACACACACACACACATTTTATATTATACATATTATATATATATATATATGTGGCAGAAGTAGAAAATGAAGAGAAGATGCAAACAGACTGAAGAGTCAAGCAGAATCACTTCAAAGAGAGAAAGAGAGAGTGTGGTTCACCTTACCGGATGAGAACAGGAGTGTACAGCAGGCCTACGATAGGAGTAACGTTGATGCCCATCAGCATCTTGCTGTCAATGTCCTCCAGGCCCAGGCTGCCATATTTTACCTCTCTGTACGTCTCATCGTAGTGCAGAATTAACTGCATCTGCAGCAGACCTGCAAAAACCTTTAATTGGAGCGTTCCTGCACGGTTCATAGCAGCAGGCAGGTGTACTGCACACGGAAAGTGCTGGGCTCTTCTTATTTTAGCTTATGGTCATTCATTTTGACCACTTGCATATTGCATCTTTAATAAATTGTTGTGGTATTAAAGATGGATATAGATATTTAGATGCTTATGAGGTAAAATGATCCATGAGCTGTCATCTCCAGCAATAAAGAGGAAACATACCCATGTAAACACTGTAGAGGATCATTCCACCACAGCTGGCTCCCACCACGTTCTTAACCACACCCAGCCTTTTCCTCCTGTAATACTTCCTCTCCTCCTCTTCCTCATCATAGTCTGGGTGCGGCCCCAGAAACTGGTCTTCCTGACAGAGAAAGAAGCCATGTATTAATTGGCTGACAAAATAAAGAAAGTTTACAAAATTGCACACCAGACTATTATCTTGCACAATCAAAGAAAACGAGACACAGGGGCTGCATTAAATGCTACACACTCGAGTAGTTTACAATGCCTTCTGGTGCTTATGCGCAATTTAAAATTACATTTCACACTCGTCCGTTTAAAGGCTACGTATGATTTGTGAAATTCATAAATACCGATATCTTCTCTTCACGCCTGTGTGTACCTGTATATTGCCTTCTTGAAACTGCAGCTGCAGATTATCGTCGTCAGCAGGGGGCACACCCTGCAATTCAGCCTCACGGTACACGTTGTCTTCTGTATTCACTGCTGCCATCTGGTGGTCAAAAGGTAGAAGGTCTAAGAAAAACAGAGCTAATAAAAACTAACCTAATAATTTAACGGCGGAAGCTTAACTAAATCAATAGGATTATAATAACCTATATAGAACACTTTTCAGTGGACCCAAAAACCGCAGGAACACCAAATAATTTGAGCAAGCGAAGCCACAAATAATTGAAGCAAATATTTCAAACACAAATATTCGGCAGTAATGACATGGCAACCTATGTCGCCTTTAGACTGTCGGTCATTTTTAGGTTTATTTGCAATGATTTAAGTAGTTTATCTGTTTACCCAAAACGTCTGAAGTTTTCAGTGTCAAACCCACCTGCACTTAAAAACAAGCACTGAAAAGACTTGACAAATTTTGCAAAACTACCTACCTGTACAGGGAACCCGTAACGTTGTGGTCAACAGTAAGAGTAAACGGAGACAGGACGGAATAGCTTGTGCATTTAGTTTATAACCCTTTCAGAGTTGAAAAGATTCTGCTCTCATGAAGCTACATTCCTTTTCTATAACTGGAAAAAAGTTAAATCTGACATGAGGAAACGAAAGTTGACTTTCACTTCCCTCTTCTTGTGATGTCTTAAAGATACAGTACCGTTTCAAATTACACCTGCGTTCAAGCCTGAATACAACAAAATAAATGTGCGGCACTTTGAACAGGAGCACCGCCTTCTTGAGGGACTTGAATGAGTTTGTGATGTAAAGATGCAATACTCTACAAATCACAGAAATCAACCAACTTCTCTTGCTATGGCTGATGGGGTCACCCATTTGGCCTTCGTCTGAACAACCAGAGGATTTCCCGTCACTTTGGAACGGCTCACCATTTTTGCAAAGTCAGTGAAAACTGGAAAGTTAGGCTGCCAGTTAAATAGGGAAATTAGCACCAGGTATCAATCAGATTAACACCAATAACTTGCAGGTATCTGAAAGTGTTCTCCAATTTTGATCGATGTTCTTTTTCAATTATATCATTTAAGTTTTTAATGCTGCACTTTAGAATATATACAATTTATACTTAAAATACTGCCATTTCACTCCTCTTAGGATAATTTTACATAGGACTACACCATGACCTTGACATTTAGGAAATTGTGTGTTCTCCAATTCTGATCTCCAGTGTATGTCATCTTTGTAATTAATAAGGGTAGACAAAATGCATAAATTCCATCATATTTAATTCAACTGTGCAACAAAATTATTTTCCAAAATAGCATGAATACAATAAAACTTTAGTGCGTCAGTTATCACACAGTTAACATACATTAAAAAAAAAAAAAGGTTGACTGTTCAGCTGACATCAGATGGAACAAACCAATAATAACCAGCACCCAAACAAAACATGGTCCCCACACACAAACAGGGTGTGAAGGCAAGACACTAATACGAATAAATCAGTCAGCAACCATGTAGTCACAATGTCCCATGCCAATTTCAATAAAGACTCCAGCACTCCAGCAAGTAATTACTGGGTCACCGAATACATCAAGTTCTACCACTGCTTCAAATCTCAAAAGAGATTTAATACATGAAGGCTGAGATCAAGTGTGCAACATCATCTCTTAACTCCCAGTATGCTCGACGCTCCCCAGCCCCTCAGCTGCTGTGTGGATGAGCTTTAACCAGTGCCTGCTGCAGCCCTGCGCATCATTTCCTCATCCTGCACAGAGAGCTCGGTGAGCTTGCGGCCCAGTCTCTCGTGCAGGTCAAGGTACTTGGCGACACAGCGATCCAGACACACCGCCTCGCCTTTTGAAAGTTCCGCTTCCTTGTAGTGAGGGGGCACACATTTCCTGTGACATGCATTGGTCATGCTGCAGGAGAAATAAAAAAAAGGGGTAAACATTTGTTTACACATACAGAGCTGTAATGAACTCTTTAACCTCATATTTTTGGGGGTTTAAACTACTTAAATGTACCGCTTGGAACGGACACCATACCATAGCCCACCAACTGTCACAAGCACTAGTTAATGCCACTTCACAATATCCGAGAGATGCAAGACACACACCGTCCAAACATTACGCATTCAGTTGTGAAACAAGCTTGCGTTTGCCTTTAAAGTTGCTTGCCAGGCTAACAGCTCATTAAAGTTACTAGCTGTCCAACTAGTCACATGTAATTGCTATTACCTAGGAAATACAAAACAATATACAGCTAGTTATCGTTAGTTGAACCAAATGTTAAATGCCATTTGCTCCTGTACTGACGTTTAAAATATCGACAAACTTCTGTCCTGTTAGTAAGCCAACCTACATACCTAGCATGCCCTTTTAGAATATCACTTTAGCGTTCCATCTTACAAATGCCCCAGTATCTACCATGTTAGATATCGAAAGATATTGTGCTTATAAGCAGAACCTTGCTAGCTGACTACCGAACCTTTAAGGTAACCCCCTGTAAGTTTGCTAGCTAGCTGATAACGTTACCGGTTATACATGTCTGCCATCATTTCCACTTCGAGCTCCGCCGCCAGTTGCTGCGCTTTCATCGGATCCATCTCGACAACTTAATGTTTTCAGTCACCCCGTTGAAACCTCACCGTGAAGAGCTCCAACCAAGGGGTTCCGTTTAACAAAAGAACCCTGATAGCAACGTTTAACCTTCAGTGAACAGTACACGTGTGGTAGTCCCGCTCCCAAATTCTACTTCCGGTGTCAATATAGCTCCTCCTATTCTGGTTGCTATCGTAGCAAGCTCGCTATATTTTATATCCTGTACAAGACGCATCAATTCATTGTTCATTCTCCTTTATATAAGAACTGTTTTTACAGCAAAGTTGGACTTGTCTTAATGGAAAACAGAAAAACAAAAGTGTACATTTAAAAAAAGTGTACATACAAAATCCACGGACCTAATAAGATTTTCCAACATCTAAGTTTTCAAATATGCATAATGTATTTCGTTGTCATTTGATAATTTAACAAAAGTGCCCCCATATGTGTACAACAAACTAACATTTCTGGAAACCTTTAAAGAAACATTAGGCACTTGTGGTTCAGACTCACAATTTGTTGGTACAAGAGGAAACGACTCGGACACGCCTGCCTTACAAAAGCAAGAAAGGTTCAATCCGTCTCCTCTCCAGTCACATCAACCTCCTCCTCCTCTTCTTCTTCTGCGTCCTCATCCAGAACGGTGATGGGCTGTCCAATTGATAAATGTGGCAGAACACTAGGAGAACCCCAGATATCATCCACGACTACCTCCTCATTTTCCTCACAGTCCCAGTTTTCCATTGTCTCCAAGTTCACTGTAGTTAAGGGCACTGCTGAAGAACCTGTGGTATTCACCACAGAGATGTTGGGATCAGTCTGCTCAGGCTCCTCTAAACGTTGGACAAAAACACCTTTGCTTATGCTTGCTGGTGTCCATGCTGAAGCTTAAAAAAACAAAGCAGAAAATCTCTTTCATGGCTATTTAGTATACATATGTAAAATAGGTGTTTGCAAATCACATGGCTGGTGAATGTGTATGTCTAAATATTCAGGTTGACTTTACATGGTAAAACTTTTCATAAAACAAAATTTCGCCAAAGTTGCATAATTCTGCAACTCTAACTCGGCTGTTGCATCCATCCCAAATTCAGAAAACAACGTTCATGAAAGAGCCAGTCAAAATGCCACTATCACATTTCAATTTGGCATGGTGAAATATTGTTCAACACAATCATGCAATCACCCTGACTTTATGGTAGTTGGTAGTTACCATGACGACACACTGCTTCTGTAACTAGCTGGATTAACCAAGGTTAAATGTTAGCAGCTGTTTAAACAGATGAGCTTGATTATTCAGTTTCTCCTCTTGACACCCTCTTGTTTTATACAGGGCAGAAACTCACTGTTTATCAGCAGCCTCATTTAGAAAAAATTAAAGCACAGTTCTGATCAAATAAACATATGCTCTTCCTGTGAACTTTAATTAAAAACTTAGCCATGAGCCTCCATGCTGTAGACAGCATTCTCTGCACATCTGTCACTGACAAAGCAGTCCATCTTCAGAAGGGCAGGATGTGTTCAGTCTCCACCAGTTCCATAATTAAGTGTAAATATTTCTCAGACAGAATTTATATGTGATTGTACCATCATCAGGCGTTTAGCTCAAAGCTAGTCATCCAGCAGAGACCAATAAAGAGAAACATGGTAAAATCTATGAATAAAACTTGCTGCATTTCTCAACTTGTTATATAAGGTAGTGTATTAGACAACAAAAAAAAGTAGTCGTTCCTAATGTCATGTAAATTATGTGCTGCCAGAATATCAAATGTGTAAACCTGGTTAGGCAAACCTATTTGAGCATTTCACTTAGCCTTTGATGTACAAAAGCTGAAAATATAACTTAACAGTACAAAAAAAAAAACTTTAATTTACCTTCATCTGATGAAATGCCTTCAGCTTTAGTGCTTAGAAATTGCTGTCCCCTGAATTCCTCTTCAGCAGAAGCCTCTGCATCAGTTATCATTACACTAGAATGGCTTCCATCCATGCCTGTCTCACCATCTTTCCATCCAGTATTTGCTTCCTCATTTCTATGACCTGTAGTAACCTGTGCAATCTCTTCCACCACTTCCATATCATCACTTATTGCAACCCCATGCTGTTCACCATTTCTCGTTATTTCTACTTCAGAAATCGCTCCTTTTTCCGTATGCTCCTTCACTTTCTCCTTATTCCAAACATTTGGTTTACCAATTTGGGCGTTCACCCTATCTGAATGATGGAAATCTCCAGTCATGTCCGATGCCACCTCTATCGATTCATTACAACTTGAAGTCAGCATTTCACATACACTTTCTGAAACTTGATCATATTTGAAATTTCTTTCAGCATCTAATGGTTTTGATTTCCCAACTGACATCACAGTGTACATTTTATCTTCAGATCCAAAAGAATGTTCAATTATGTTACAAGATTCACTCCGAGAGTTATTTTCCACTTCACATACATTGTTAAATGCGCTCACAAATGGAACAGAATACAAGTCCGAACCAAGCTGAGCATTCACATTAATGTTGTGACTGGGCAAATATGAATGAATGGAATTAGTGTTAACATCTGTAACATCATCTTGCATTCTAGCAGGGTCTGTCTCACAGTTTCCAATTAAACATCCATTTTTGCTTTTGTATGAACTTTGCAACTCTTTGCCGCCGACTTCTTGGTTTTCAGAATCAGCTTTTTTGTTTTTACTTTTGTTAATTACTTTTTCTGCTTTACCATCTGCATCCACCCCCCTCTCTGCTTTGGTGACCTCATCTGCCCTCCTCTCTACTATACTTTCTCTATCTGATTCTTTCTCTTGTCCAATGATACCAATCACCAACGTTCCTCTCTTCAGAAGGCCCCGCTCTCTGAAATCCCCGAATTTCTTAGTGAAGTTTGATGGTGGTGGATTAGTGCATTTCCTTTCAGTTGTCTCAGAATTCTCCGAGTCCTGAAAACTGAGCTTTGCTTGAAGGCCCACTGGCAGAAAAAATTTAGCATCTGTTCCTTTACTGTAGATGGTCTGGTGGAAAACATGATCGACAATGCTTGGCCTTTTAGCTTGATTAGCATGCCTACCAAGTTGTTTAGAAGTTTGAGTGTTCGTATCAGTGCTTATATCCTCATATGAGGCATTACTTAGCTCAGGCTCTTGTGCTGTACTGCTTCCACACCCATTACTCACCTTGCCTTTTGCCTTGTGCAAATAATGGTGGCCAACAAAACCTTCAGATAACCCATCTACAGTCTGCATTTTGCTTACAGACTGTAAAAGGCCCAAAGCATGTTTTCCTTTCTTACTGGGCCTTCCATGAGTATGTTTTACTACATCTTGTTTGTTATCCTTCACCAGAATGTATCCTTCATTCTGTACAGACTCAGCAATTTTGCTCCTTCGTGCAAACTGCAAATTACAATGGTCTGCAGAGGTGGAATAATCAAAACCTGTACAGGAGTTGTTCGATTTCCTTATTTTGCTCAACTTTTGCACAAAGCCTGCAGCACATTTAGCTTTTTTAGGGGGCCTCCCATGCCCATATTTTGCTACAAGAGCAGGTTCTTTTTCATTCATCCCTTCTCTAGGTTCACTTTGATTTCCACACTTCAAAGGTTTTGCTGTCTTGCAGCGTGATTGGTTTTCCAAGGATGTCAGATCAGTCGACACTCTTTTGACTGTCTTGCCAGACCTAAGCCAGTGTATTTTTTTGGAGCACGTGTTACTAAGCTGTTGTGTGGCTTCAATGCCTGGAACTGTCCCTTCATTCACACTGCAAGGTTTCATTAACATGACCACTTGTACATCAACTCCATTTGAGCCACAAGCTGCCATCTTGGCTCTTTTGCCATCTCGCTCATTAGTCACTGCAACAACACTACATCTTTTTGGAGATATTCTCTTGACGTTTGACGCCTTATCTGCTGGCCTGTCTGTCTTGTTGTCCTCCGAAGTTACTGATGTCCGATTCTCAAGACTCCGGCTTTGCATAGTTAGCCGTCCTAATCTGCTCTTAGTGGCCTCTTCAATGTAATTCTTTTTTCGTCTTAAACTGCACGATCTGCTCCTTAGCACTGGGCCACTACTTGACAAGGAAGCACAACTGTTTACATATGAGCGAGCACATGATGGGTTCTCTTGGTTGATTTTGCCAGGAAGCCCCTTAGGTTGGGGTGAAGAAAACAACGGGGGCTGCAGGTCAACAGGTGATACAGACTGCCATGAAGACATTTCCAATGGTCTTAGATTACCACATTCTTCCTTTTCACGTGCAAGGGGTGAAAGACATTTTGGGAGTCTCATCTCATTGAAGTTGGCCCCATCATCAGATTCTGAGGCTTTGGTTTGATTAAACAATGCTTGATGTGTTATACAGAGAGGGTGCTTCACTGCTGTAGAACTAGCCATACCTTTGTTGGTTTCTATGGTTATGTTTACTCTATCTAATGAATTTTGTGCTGTGTTGCTTGTGGTCATGATTGAGGTGTGTACATTCCCATGTTTCATTGACTGAACAGTGTTATCTGCAGTCCAAAAAAGATTATCCAACACATTCAATTGACCTACATTTTGGTGTGGCAGTCCAAGACTTTCAGTACAAACAGGAAGGTCTTTTTGTGGTGTAACACATGGAGACATAAATGATGCTGGATAACTTGCCACAGGTGCCACATTCTTGAGGTCTACTGTTCTGCATCTGGTCGGGCACTTTAAAGCAGGATACTTTGAACCTACAAAAGAGAAATCACAGCTGAGCAGAGATAAAACTACTGAAGTTCTGTTGGGACCCACTAGGTATGCAGAACAGTGGTATTTATCAGTAGCCATACAAATCACAATGAGAAATGTGTACTGAACATATGCCATGTTTTAAGCCCAGGACAGAGCAAACAGTGCACCAATTTTAGTCTGAAAGAGCTGAAGAAAGCACACACACAAACAGACAATACAACTACTCACTCATTATATGCTTAAAGAACCCAGTCTCGTACTGAGATCACATTTCATACCTTCTTTACCACACACATTACCATGGTTTCATGTGTCAAAAGTAAAATGAGCTATATTGAGCTAGAAACCATATTGTAGAAATTTCATTTCTTATTATACAGGTAAACTGTGTTCAATTTTTAATAAATACATTTGGGGAAAGTATCAACTCCCTTCAATTAGTCATTCAGGACAAACACCAACTGTAAATGAAGGCATTAGGTAATCCACAACTGCGGCATTAAAATGGGAATGATTTCTGATAAGTAAATCTCCACAACAAAAGAAATCTTCACTTTGTACAAGTATGACATTTTACCTGCTGCTTGTTGTCCAGTGGTTATCTTGCCTGCGCCACGTCCCCCAACCCCTATGCTTTCCCCATCCACACAAAGGCTATTAGTTTGAGCAGCTTCACATCGCTCCATTTTTGAATCCAAGTGTGAAGATAGCTGGTTTAACTGATGCATACCATTTCCATTCGTTGATTCTGAGGGCAGGATGTTTATACCCATCATAACCATATCCTCCAGCAGCCTTGCAATATGTTCATCAGACTCTTCAGCCTGTGGCAGACCTTGTGATGTTGATTGCATTTGTAAAGGAGAGGAGAGAAGAATGGAATCATGGGTGGGGAGACGAGGCTTTTCTGAAGGATTTCTCACAGGGGTGGCAGGAGATGATGTATTCAGGTCTGAAGGGGGTGTAAGTGTTACAGTCCCAAGACTCTGACATGGAAGTGCTTCAGATGGATCCACCCGAAATCCAAGGCAGGTCCTCTGGTTCTGAAAAAATCCAAAACAGGTATAAATATAGGAACATTCAGAGGCAATGCAAAATGGATAAATCATTTTCTGAACACAAATATACCCTTTACCTCACAGTCACTGTGCAACATTCCTTGGTCACCATGGCACCGCTCTGAGGCAGTAGATCCACACACACTTGATTCACCTGTCTGGCTCTCCTCGTGGATGCTAACAATCTCCCACAAAGCCCCTCTACTTCTCCTCTTGAATTTAATCTTCAGTGAGAGCTGAGTGTGTCCTGATTGCTCAAAGACAGTGCTATTTTTGAAACCTAGCTTGTCAACTAGCCTGCGAATGTCTTTACCACCAATTCTTTTTGTTCTCGCCAAGATCCCAGAATTTAAGAGTTCTGACTCAGCACCCTTAACATTCAATAACTTGATTTGTTTTTGTTTTGGACTTTTGTTCACATGGTCAATCTTATTAGGTTTTTTGTCACTTATCTTTTCTGTTTGCTGGCTGCATTTGAAGCGAGCTGGATCCAGTGTTTCACTAAGGCTGGAGGGGGAGGTGGCAGTGTCTTTTAACAAGTCAACACCAGCAAGTGGAGAAGTGTTGCTGGACTTGCAAGACACAGAAGCTAAAGCAGGAGGTTGAGCCATAGACAGTTCAGGACCCGACACACAGCAAGCATCTGCCAGATCAGCTTCGGGACTATCCGTCTGAGTCCCTGCATGTGTAAAGTTTTGCCCCTTTGTCAGGACCAGCATACTTGGATCTTTCCTTCCTCCTTCTGTCTGCAGACCAATCTCCCTCCATCTCACAGCTTTGTCCTGATGCCTATTCACCTGTTTTTTCTTCCCATCTACAAGATTACCAAAGCCAAGCTTATGTGCAACATCAATCACCTCCTCCTGTTCACCAAGGCCCTCTCCTATCATCTCCCCAGAGTATATGAACCCAACTAACTTGAGAAGAGCATTAGCCCCTACTGCATTAAGCTTGACTAATTTGCTCTGCCCCATTGGAAGTGAAGGGGAGTTGGCAAGGGCTCTAGAAAAAACTGGACTGAGGGCAGACAACACACAGCTATGTGCAGGAACAGTAACACCTAGAAGAGGAAGAATATTATAATTGTAATAAAATTAATGTGCAGCATTTTTTGCAACACACAAATAGTTATGGTACTTAGGAAACGCTAAAACTTGGCTCAAGCCCACATGTATTTCACAAAGTGTAACAAAGTAAATTGAATTTTATCCCCATTAAAGAAACATAGAATCTATTTATTTTAGATTTAGGTTAAAGCTTCCAATCAAAAGTAGACTAGTGCTGGCTTCTGTAACTGTTCATACTTTTTCCACATTAAAACCATGCTTTAAAAATGATTGTTGTAAGGTTGTAGTTTACATCCACATATTTGTTTCAGTGAGAAATATTTAGTAAGCACAATGGTAAAAATTTAACAGGCCTGAAAAACCTAGACCTCCACCCTCACCCTCTGTCTGTAGCAGTGTGTCACAGTGGAGGCTGCCATGCTGTTGTTTCTGTAGTTCACGAAGGAGAAGCAGGGCAAAGCCAGGGTATCTGTATCTCCACATTTTGAGAACTTCACAAAACACATTTTAACGATACATGGTCAGACAGGCCGTACTTATTTATCCGACTATTAAGGAAATACCCATAAAACATAGTTAAATGTAATTCTAATAGTCTGAATACCAAAATTAACTACAAACACGCAGCTAGCTAATATTATCCAACTATGAAATTAAAGACTGGGTGCTGAATTATCATACATTATCGAGATTTAGTTGCATAAGAAATCGAAAATGGTCTAGGCAAAGCTCACATACATGTTAAAATTAACATAACACGACGCAGCAAACAATACACAAATCAACTGAATACGAATCACGTTGATAACCTTACGTGTGTAGCGAGCAACAAAAATGTCTGGTTAGGATTTGCGACACCAAGCTGGCTATAGTTAAATTATATACTGCCTAAAATAAGATGATCGGGAATATTCGTCACAAAGCTTGCGTACAATAAATCAGGTTTATTTTATCTAGGTAGTTAAACGAGATAAAAGCAACCAATTGGCACCACCGCTCATGTCAGATAGCTTGTTAACTGGTAACTTTGTTGCTAAGATAAAGAGAGATTGAGTGTCAAGCTATTATTAGCTCACCTGCTAACCTGTCCTACCTAGACAAGGCCTTCCTCGCCTAAATAAACAGCTACATTACCGAAAGATCTCGTCTTTCCCGTTTGCAACTAACTAGCTAGGTTGTTAGCTACTTAACGATCAGGCAAGTTGCCAGAGGACAAGAAACGTTTTGGAAATCGCTATTCTTTATTCGTCGCCTCAGGGGGGAGGGCAAATGGAGGTTAATTTGGCAATCAAACGGCATTGGACTTCTGCACGTGCAATTACGGCGCGTTTGTAACGGTCCGGCGCGAAGACGAATTTGGCCGTTCGTTTCTTCCTCAGCTGGGAACAGACGTTAGAGGTGCGCTGTATCCTTCAGCGACCATTTAAAACGCGACGCTCGTTTTTTGTTAACTGACGATTGTGTTACCACACACACACAAACTCCTTTTACAGAGATATTGCAGTTAGGATATAGCAAAGTTAACCGTTTTATAGAAAACCACGTTTTTGGAAAACTTAATAAAATGCAGCATCCGTTTTGTGAAAGGAGTATTTTAAAAATGGGTAGTTTTACCACCATTCTGTTCTGAGATGCCTGGCCCTACATAAAACTATTTAGTTTTAACCATTTCTTTTAACGTATGCTAGAACAAAAGGGTGTTTGAAGCTGATCAGAATCATTAAATTAAATGAGGGTAGGTTTTCAGATGGAAAACGTTTTTAACGTTAATAATACACCAAGCCCAAGCTTTGGAAAAAAAAAATCATTCTTTTATTAAAAACGGTATTGCTAAGGTACATGTTCAAGAAAGAAAGGTGCAATGTTTAAGAGCCAAGGAGATGAAATATTTATCACCAAAACGATCAGATTTTTTAGTCTTGCATACAAACTGTATGACAACGGACAATACATGACACGAACGATTTTTTTTTCCTGGTTTTGTTTTTAATTAAAAGATATAAACTGTAAATGCATTTAATTAAAAATAAAACTGATTGCATATGCATTCACCCACAACAGCCCAAGAAAAACAATCATCCCCAATCATAAAATATAAAAAAGGAAAACAAAACAAAAAAAAGACATAAAACCAAGAGGGAAAATAAAATTAACAAATATTCTCTGGTATATATAGTTAAATGTGCTTTTATTTTTATCATCTAAATATCAAGCTAGAATCAAAATCCAAGCTCAGCCTCATTTTTTTCTGGTAATAGATTTCTGGTCATTTTAAGAGATTTGTTAAAGTCTTGCATCCCTCAATAAGTCCACAGGTTCATGAAACGTATGGACAGTCAAATGTCCTTTCCTTTTGATACTTTCTGCTTAAAAATCCACTATTTTACTGGTCAGATAACTGTAGTGTATCACAGGGGAAATGTTGGGGGGGGAAGAACGATAAAACTCCCAAAGAAAGCATTGGTCAAGTGTGTGTGTGGGAACAAATCTTAACTCCTAGTGCTAGAGTATCCCTTCAGCAAATATCTACAAATCAGACACACTGTGCATTTCAAATCCGCAGTCTTAAGGAAAGAGCACCACACATCACATGAAAACCAAAACATTTAACATTCATTCACAACCCAGGCAGGCACTGAAGGGGAGAGGCCAAACTCTGAATCTTAAACACTAAACTGAGCATTTTTGCACACATTCTTCCAAAACCCATGCTCAGACTCGCACGCTTCCTCACACGCAGAAGCCCAGCGGACTGATCAGTGAGCGAGGCACCGAGTAAGCAGGGCAGATTTGTTAGACGCCATCATATTTACACACCCATCTATATTCAGACAACAGGAAACAAAGAAAAAAACTGGTCCACAGGGTTAAGCTCAGAGCGCCAGCACTGATTTTGGATCGTATTTTACCGTTTATATTTCATCCTAGTCGACTGATCCGAAGACAGCGCTCCCACTCTGAGGTGCTTTACAAATATGGCACCCTGTTAAAGAGGAATCTGAGAAACTGGGAACCAAATGGCCATCCCAAATAACTCTGTTTTCTAAACCACTGAAGAAGAGCAATTTTTTTTGCATTGATACCTTAAAAGGGCACTCAATACAGGCAAACAAATTTGAACAGTTTTTTCTCCCCATAGTTAAACGTTACTGATTAACCTCTCCTCTGTCAATATCAAACTAAACAATTGGCATCACCAGTCTCCTTGAAGAGTCAACAAGTTATCACAACATCAAATAAGCTGAAAAAGCTAACCAAGGATAAGTGGTGTCCGTTTAGAGTGGTAACTTACTTGTGAGGCAATGGTTAAATTACAAAATGGCCCCTAATCCCTTCCCAAAACATCAATGACACGTTTTGAGATACTGTATATACATAGTTTCCCCTGATCACTTACAAGACAGTGGTGTATTTTTGGCATAAATGTTCATCACTGTCTACTGCAAGCAAACTGAAACATGAAAAAATAAAAATCCAATGCAAGTATAGATCATTCTTACAGCTACATAAATTTCTAAGAAAAAAAGGTAAGGAAGTGTAAGGGTTTGAAAACCATCAGTATGAAATAACACAAATCATTAGTGTCTAAAGATACTGAGAAGGGCAATACAGTGACGTAAATGTACTGGTTGGAAGAATAAATATAGTGTCACAATTCTAACTTATATAGAGTCATTAGTAAATGAGGTCATAAATATCGATGTAGTGGGACGACTCTCAGGTCAGAATGTAGAAGTAACCCAATTGACTTTTTGTAGAGATCACAAACATCACATATGTAGTTCCATAAGAATTCTTAAAAATAAAAAAATAAAAAAAAAAGCAGATATGCAAGAATGGGGAAAGTGTCTTGTGTTTTAGTTAAACTATTCTTTCACAGGATGGGCAAAAATGAGTGGTGGTATGAGTCAAAGAGTACCACATGAAAAAAATGTCAGTGTAGTGTTTGCTTCCTCAAATAGTGGTGGTCAGACATTTGGAGCTTGGTGGGGAAATAATGTTTGAGGACAAAATTCTTTTCATTGTTGATTAGTGTCTGTGGTCCCTTCATGGGCGGCTCAGCAGGGACAGTAGGCAGGAGGAGGATGTTCGCCACGGGTAATACACACTATCAGTTTTTCTGTGAAGAGAGGCAAAAGATATAAGTGGACTAATTTCATTCTTTTAACTCCAAAAGGAAAGACAATTTGATTACATTTTCTGAACACACCCTGTTTGTACACCAAATACCTGACTGTTAAACACATTCTACAAAATGCAGGCTTGCTAGTCATCAGAAAGGATTCCTCAAGTAAAATATAACAATAAGCAATTAGTAGTAGTATCAGATTAGTGACTGGAGAACTGCAAATGCTAGAAAGCTCAAAATTAAATTCATTAGTTTTTGAGGTAAGCAATAGGTTAACCAAGACATCAGTCCCTTAGAAATGTCAAACAATAAAAACAAACAACCCTTAATGATATTTGTCACAAAACTTAAGACCATTTTGTGCATGTGCCATCATATGCACAAACCCACCAAGAGCTTACAGGTGGGGAAAGGTTATACAACTACACACATGCCATTGGGCCGAAGTGGACACCGGCACAGCACAAATATACAAAAGCTACACTAAAAGAGCAACCACACAACTATACTGCAAGACCAGCAACTCATATAAACACCAAGGAAGCAACAGCAGCAGCGCTTAGGAGCACATACACAGAGCGAGAGAGAGCGAGAGAGAGCGAGACAGAGCGAGAGAGAGCGAGACAGAGCGAGACAGAGCGAGAGACAGAGCGAGAGACAGAGCGAGAGACAGAGCGAGAGACAGAGAGAGAGACAGAGAGAGAGACAGAGAGAGAGACAGAGAGAGAGACAGAGAGAGAGACAGAGAGAGAG
>JAOXYF010000009.1:1849618-1862468 GCA_028565775.1 Sternarchorhynchus goeldii
AAAAAAAAAAAAAAAAAAAAAAAAAAAAAAAAAAAAAAAAAAAAAAAAAAAAAAAAAAACTAACAAATCTGAAAACAACCCACTATAAATCTGCACACGTGCTTAAAATATAGGACTTGGCGTAAAATAAATCAGAGAGCTGGTGAAAGGTGGTGCTTTTGGAAGACCATGTCGAGGAGGGTAAAAGATAACAGGATTCCAAAGCTCTGAAGAGAAAGAGGCACCAACAAAGATTTTTCAGTAAAGAGTCACATCAGCAGCACGCGCGCACACACAGGAAACCAAACTGGTTTTTTTTTTTTACGAGGATTATTAACGTATGTGTGAGAAGATGATCCATCATGTTCAGACAGGCATAATGAGCTCAGACACAACATCAAACCAGCCAAGGTCTTCTCATATCACACCAGACAACTACAGCACACCACCATTAGACTCCGTTTCCACCGTACCACCACGTCATACAGGACCTGAAACTAACATCGGGCACACGCTTGAGAGCTGGAGGTCCACACCACCAGTGCATATGCAGTTCCTCCATAGTTGGTACATAACTTGGAGGAAGCTAGAGCACCTCATGCGCCTTTCAACCTCTTGCTGTTAGTCGGAGAGGTCAAATGAGCAAAACGGCAGCGATAGGGCCGCAGCGCACTGCCTTTATTTAGCCACTTAGCATACTTCCACTTTCACCTAAGAGAATAACCCATCTCCATCTCCTCCTTTAGAGCAGTTCCATGTTAAAGTAGGCCATTTGCTCCCTCCACTAAAAAGGCTGATGGCTCACTTGTCGCTGGAATCCAGCAGCAGATAAAGTCCTATTCAACTGCAATATCTTTAAACCCCAAAGAACAGGCAGACATGGTCATGCAGATACTGCTAAGAAAAAAAAAAGCAGTTGCATTCTCAGGAAAATGACACGCTACAAAACATCTATGCCTGTTCAGCACATGAAGCGGATCTCTACCCAGAAGCCTTTAATCTGATGAAATCATGACTTGAGGATTCAGAACTTAATATTTTAAAAGTGACAGTCAATATATTAAAAAAAATTATAATTTAAGAATCTACTTTATTTCTTTAAATCACCTGCCACAGTCGGTATTGAATATTACCATTCTAACGCAGGTGGAAAAGGTCATTTTAACAATAACCACCATTTCCATTTAATTAATTATTTATTCACCTTCAGAAGAGAAACTAAGGACCGATGGTAAACGTGCGATTGTTAACCCTGGGCAGTAGTGCAGCAGTTGCTGAAATAATTGCCAACATAGGAAGGAATTTCCCCAATTTAAAATTTGGTTCAATTCTTTTGGTTAGTACAGTCAAGATTAGCATTTAACTGGTTAACTGTAAAATAATTTTGCACCCAACCACCCATAAAGGCCTTCATAAAAGCAGAAAAAGAAGTGCTGGCAAGATGGGTGTGGTGTGCCTGGGCCGACGCAGAGGCTCGACACGACAGGCATGCTTTCAAACTCTGCAGTACCAGCGAAGTTATTCAGCGACATTTGGAAGTTTTACTTACTGGATGGCATCTTAACAGTGGTGTATAAATACATGACTGTGCTGATCAGCACTTGCTCGTTAGCACCAGTTAGCTGAGAAAAACGGGTAGAGGCACGGTGTGAACGGCAGGTGAGAAGCTGCTGCTATCCTGCGGTGCTCTATTTCTGGGTGCAGAGCTTCACACGGAGACACACCAGATAACAAGTCCGTGACTTCAAAATCTCTGAAAACCCTAATATAAAAGGCTTCACAAATGCACTGATCGCACTGGGTATTGTAGTCCACAAAACTTGCTATCACTTGAAAAGTTCAAAACAGAAACATGTCCATGTACTTTCTTTATTGGATGCTCCACCTTCATTATAGTCAGGTCACAGCTAAAAAGGATAAGGACCTGGTCTACTGCAGCCATGCCCTTACTGAGAACACGAAGAACAACAACTAGACTGGAAGCCGAAGCTTGAATCTACTGACGCTACATGCCACTGCAGAGCACTAAACCTAAGCCAGGCTACTGGCAAAAGATGAAGACTGACAAGTTCTCTTTTCAACTCAAGAAGAGAGTCAAAAAGAAATCTCTCTGCTACCAAACTTTAGTACAACTACTACACAAGCCAAAACAAAACCCAAGAACACAAGTCTGGAGCCACTCAAATGAAATCTGCAGACCGACAGAATCTTTCAAAACAAACAGTAGCTTCCAAAAATGAGAGCAAGCTCAAAACGGAAGCTCACTCCAGCCAAGGTCAAAACTTTGCTGCGAAAACAGCACAGCGACCGTACCCCCACCCCAGCCGGAGAAGGAGCTGCATACTGTAATACAGCTGAGCCCGCTGCTTCACTGCACCAACCACACACAGAGAGAGAGAGGGGAGAGAGAGAGAGAGAGAGAGAGAGAGAGAGAGAGAGAAAGAAATATTTGCAGCTGTCCATCTGGTGGTTAGGGGAACAATAGTAAATGTGTGTCCAAGAGTTTATGGGGGGTGGGGAAGGGGTGTCCTTGAAAACAGACACAGCAGTCAGCTTCATCGACTACTGAAACTGTTTTCCAACACTCTTCCACAACATCCTTCCAAAGAGCAAACACACTCATAAAATCACGCATGCGTACACACATTCCAGCTGGTGTTGTGGCATGTCAGAGCCCGTCTCTGCCTCTCCAGTCGCTTTAAAATGCCTAAAAAGTCCTCTTCCTTCTCCAAACACACGCCCCTCGTTTTCCCTGCCTCCTATACCATCCTATCCATTTCCATGTCTGCCCTCGGTCTAACAATGTCCGATTCACAGTGTGAAAGCAGTGACTCAACGGTTCGGTTTCATGGGGCGGGTTCCAGTGATGCACACCTTTTCGTGCAACACTCACTTGCACTTGTGAACTCCAGGCTACCGGTGAAAACTCCTGCAATCTAAACTATCTGCATAAAAAAAAAAAAGTTCTAATGCAATAATCATCATTAAACTTAATTCCAGCAGTAAGCAATACATGGTGTTTGAACAATACAAGCAATTAGGCATGACTTTCTGATTTCCAACCAGAAAGGTAAAAATTCAGACCGACTTTCTTCAGTAAGGTATTGTGTTAAAACACACAGCCACTCATTCCTAATAGCAGTGTTATCTTCAAAGGTTATACCTTCAAAGTGCACTTCAGAATACTTAGGCCAACAGTTATAAACTAACAGAGAAGCCTATGAGCACAAAAGCTCAGTTTTATTTTCAGCAACTGTACTAAGGATTCCAAAAGTCTATTACAAAGGAGAAAAAAATGCCATTCCTCTAAATAGACCTGACCCAGAACACAGTAAAACTTTATGTAGGCTTTGCTGGGCAAACAACCAAGGAACTCAACTACAAAGTATCAAAGAAAACTTGATCACTGAAATTAGGTCAAAGAGGTAAGCTACATTTATTAGGGCTTACCCCACTACTGAGCCAAGCCAGACTGCATTCCCTGCATAGTGTCTTGAGTTTTGATATCACAAAGAGTTAAAATTCCTGACAAAAACACATCCATACTTACAGATCAGCATGCAAGCAGCAAAGGCCCACTGATACTGCCTAAAGCAATGAGGGAAACCAGACAGATATAGTCATGGTGCCGTCATCAACATACTAAATCTCAGTTATAATTGGCAGATACAGGAAAGATAACATCAGGCTTAAGTTATATTAGGCCAGTGTAATTCAGTTTAGCTCGTTTTCTTGTGCTAACAGGAGAGCTGTGGTATTAGACGGCTAAATCACTTATCATGCTATGATAACCACACACACGATCATGCATATTGGTTATAGATATAAAGCTTGAACCTGCAGCTTAAATGATATATGCAAGTGGAGTTCAGCGTCTCTACACCACTGAACCAGTTAGTCAAAAAGTATGTGCAGTGGGGTGGGGGTCTAGTTATAATAATAATAAAAAAAATCAATCACACACCATCAATTTTGAATTTACCATGGCAGGTACAGCAGGCCAAATAGCTACAACAAAAGACAAAACAGACAAGAGCCAAAGAATAACAATGGCACAGATGCAACAATAATTACAGAGGTCTGAAACCACAGACTGTTTCCCAAAGACAAAGCAAGAAATGAAAACTAGAAAGTCAGGTTTCTTCAGTATGACCACCTACCACCATGGCTGGAGAGACACATGTACATGGATTTGCCAGGTGTTTGTTTCTGTTCTGGTCATAATGGAACATTAATGATAAAGTTTATGTTTGAATGTAAAAATCTGCCGTTTAAGTCAAATCTTGTGAATAGAAAGAAAGTGCCCCCCCCCCCACTTCACACCAGCATTTGTCCATGACTTTGGTATATTAGCTGGTCACTCCATGTGAGTCACTATTCACGCCGACTATAGGTTCATTTGAATGTGAAAGCCAATCCTTTAGGGTTGGCCCGATTCCAAATAATACCTCGAACTTTGGAACTCACTCCCAACACTCCTTGTACTGATCCACAAGCAAACCCACGTTACACACTACAATAATTCTGTGCTTTTAAGAAATCAGATCTTGCGATGGATAGTCTCAGAGGATAAAAACTCTACTGCATTTAAGTTGACCATAAGCCATTACATTAGGTCGCGTGTGGTCAGCGTTTGAGCAACCCGGAAACTGGAGAGCCGATGACATAGCCTTTTAAAGCAAGCATTCCGATGGGGGGGTGGGGGGTGATGAACCGTTGTTCCCTCGAGAAAAAAAGGTGTACATAAGGCAACGGATGTTTTACCCCATGATATTTCGTCCACAATTCTACATTTTCTATTACCGACATAGTCTGTGGTGACCGCAAGCGGAGGAGCGAGCTGTACGTGTGTTTTTAAAAAAAACTACTGAAACCCTTCCGTGTTTGACGGACACACCCGTGTAACAGTAAACCCAGTCATTACAGTGCTTCAAAAATGATACGTCTCAAAAGTGCACTCAAACTGGTTTAAAACCTCACTGGCCACAACGTTCATTCTTCACAAACTTAGTTTCGCACACGGAGAAACGTTGCATATTCTCCTGAGAAAACCTGCGAGTATTAACATGTCCGTCCCCCGTTGGACTCAACAGGTCAAGGTAGATACACCCGCAGGGAGGTCCGGGAAAAAAATCCCAAACATTTCTCCTTTCAAGTAAATAACTCGCACTCTGACACTTAACAGAATCGCAAATGACTCATATCAAATACATCGGCCATGTCCGACGAAACGTAAAATTAGTAAGCGAACACTCAGTAGTCATTTAATATGCTGACCTGCTGTTTTACACCGCCGGGTGCATTGTCTGTAAATGCAAAAAGGGAGCTACAAAGAAAACATGGAACCACGCCTGTCCCTTCCCCCACATACACACACCCATTCAACGAAGACCTACTCAACAGGTTCCTACTCAACTCGCATGCTACCTACAACTTTCCGTTCAGTTAAAACAACAAATTACATCGTTTCACTTTAATTAAAGATAGCCTAGTTTCAAAACCAAACATGACAAAAGATGTCGGGAAAGCCGGTTTAAAGCACACGATTAAAAAAAAAAAAAGTCGGTGGACAGAAAAGTTAAAAAGTAGCTAGCTGACTAACGTTACGGTTCAACTCAATTTGGCCACTGACCATGCTAAATGATTACAACAATAATGCCCACACAGTACCTCGAAACTGGTGACTAAACCAAGCACCAACTCAGATTTCGATAGACCACTTCCGCAAGTGCAGGTGTTCCAGACCTGGGCCTTGTCTACCTTGATATAACTTAAGATGGCTCTCTTGTCGATGAACTTCATAAGGCAATTACCGAGTTAACCTTTTAAGTTTATAGCACAAGCATATGTGCATTTTTTTTTTTACAAACGGTGAACTATCTAAAAAAGCAACTTAATATCTAAAACACACAATGTGGTAGCAAAAGTATTAAAAGAGACAACGAAAAATATCTTGGCTTGGACCCGGACCGAGCAAAAAGTGGTTATAGTAGGAATACTATACCTCACTCCTAGGTAGCTGGCTATACAGTCACCGAAATACCAAATGCTGTTTAAAACTATTTACAGAAACTTTGAGCGAAACAATTATATTCGCCAGATAAATAAAAACAAGACTATAAGCAACTCATGAAAGCAAATAAGTTCTGCGATTAACCAGCGAGCCAAGTTATCCCGAAAATATGACAGACCTCCAAACGGACTACACGCTTCACCACTGGGACGCTTCCTTATGCGACACGCAAATATGCAAGCAGGTTGTGGGTTTTAAACATACGAACAGTCCAACTAAATACAACATCATGATCTTTCTTTTAAATACTAGTTACCTTCACAGTAGTTAACGCAGATGCGATTCGTAGTTGATAGGTTGCCAACTAACAAACTAGGTAGCGTTACTAGCTAGCTAACTTTACTAGCATGCTAACCGCTAAAGTGTTTAGCGTTAGCTAGGTTTTAAACGAGACGGCTAACGTTAGCCAGCTAACTTTCAAGTTTCCGATCTAACAAATCAAGTCGCGCATCAGCAAAAGCCCGCATGCTTTGCGGACAACAGATTTTTTCGCTTACACGCGATAAAAAGAAGAGTTTCGAAAGTCTACCTTTGTGTTTTTGTGCAAGTCCGATGTGTAGTTGTGGTCTTGGCCTATAGACACAGGCTCCGTTTTTATCGACGCCAGAAAGCTAGCTACCGATTTTCCAAGCGCTAGGAAGTAATTGTAATTCCAGTGGGTCTAAATTTGGGCGTTCTAGCCCGCTGCACCACCAAAGTGTCTGTCTTACGGTGATCGAGATTTTCTTCCTTATGTTAACCGTACTGTGCCCATTCAAACGCATGTGGACAAGCGGAGGCCAAAATGATATGAATGTTGCAGTCCTTTCAAAAACCCACCTAGCTATCTTCCTCGCCTTGTTCACTCCTCTTTCCTCGTTCCCAGATTTGCTCCTGACCCCTCCCCTGCGCAGTTGGTGTTGAGCAAAACGCATAGAATCAGGATAGGGCGGGGATGGGCCGCGGGAGGGAATTCTTTGGTGTATGTCAGAGTGAAACGATGTTTTTGTCTCTTGCAATCTACAAACAAAAAGGAAGATCACATCGCATCTAGAACTGCATCTGTTAAGCATACAGTTTAATTGACATTTATTGTGTTTATGTCCCGGAAAATCTGTATGTCGGACTGGAACTGTTGTCACACCTCCTGTTTAGTAAGTCACATGGCCAATCATTTTAAATCAATCGAATCTCCCTTTTTACAACCCAATTAGAGCCGAAGTTCTTGATCTCCGTACGACTACTGCAAGAGCGCTATCTTGTGGTTAAATCACGTAGATCAAATAAACCCAACTATCCAATTTTATGCATACCAATTGCAGGTCGAATAAAGGTTTCTTTTGGATTTTCCGTTTGAATTTTAAAAACAGGGTAGATGGGGGCTACACAGTCAAAGCATAAGAAAATCCATTATATTAGTTTACGTTTACTATTTTAGAGAATACATTACAAAATATAGGTAGTGACCAATTGGTTTCTATTCAAATTTGTCTTTATTTTTCTTTTTATGTATTTAATTCATATTTATTTGTCTTTCCTCTATTAGTCAGTTCTAAATACAGTATTCCATATGGTTTTCAAATGAGTGCAAAATAAAAAAAATGAATTAAGATGATGATGATGTGTGGTGTTGTGATCAAGATAACTGTTGATAACTGCAAAAATATGCAAAAGTTGTGGTTTTTGAAAGCCAATAAAGTTTCATATATGTGCGCAAAAGGTATTGAAACCATCAACCACAACTCTACATCTTTCATATTGCTATACATTTCATGTGCTGAGTCAATTATCTTATGCACTTTATTTCAAATAGTTTCAGAATAAACTACAGAAACTACAAAAACAGACCTATTTCAGGTTTAGGTTACTCTCTCTGATTTTCAGCGAGTCAAAAGATCACAGACATAGATAGCATTTCTTTAGAATTTTTCAATATGACTGGAATGCTTGGAAAGCTTCCTACAAGCTACTGGCAGTACGTTGCTGACATTTTTGCCTAGTCCTTCTGTCAGAAATAGTGTGCCTCAATTAGGCTTGTTGGCCTCCTCGCTCAGACATGCTTTTTTTAGTTCACTCCATAAATGTTCTACAGGATCCAGGTCAGTTCTGTTCTTTAGTGTGTTTAAAACGTTGTGTCTCAACTTTTGAATGCTTAGAATCACGAACCTGCTGGAAGACCTATTTGTGACCAAGTTCTAATTTTGTGTCATCTTGAGGTGTTACTTCAGAACTTCTTTTCTCATGGTGCCATCTAGTCATGGTATGCATGGCATGCAATATGTTTAATTAATTTCACATAGAGTATACGATTATATACGATTATCACCCACCGTCATGAACGCACGTAGCCGTCACGTCTCCTTGCAGTTTAATGATTATTGGAGATAACATCTAAAAGAGATAATTTTTTTTGAAAAGCTTTTGAAAATGTTTCCGTTACACTTAAAACACGTTGCAAACGCGTTAAAAGCAGCAGCAAGTGGTAATGATTTTGTTAGGCAATTTTAGATATCACCTTGTTATATTTTAGAAAACTGTATGGAACGGCAAAAATCCGTAATTTTAAATTAATAAGTAAAATGAGTAATTTTCTAATTACTGTGTCTTGAGGGTTGTTATACCCAGTAAGTAGTTGGTGTATTACTTATTTGCGTAATAGGTTTAACGTTCCACAAGGAAACCTGTTGCTCAGAGAGATTGGAGAAAACAGAGTTCCTAATTTGGATTAAAGCGAGAGAGAATGTTCAGATGAGTATAATCTCTTAAATTAGAGGAATTGTGTTTTAGAAATTGCAAATTTTTGCTCATATGAAATAGTGTTTTTATTGATATCATAAATAATTCTACTATAAATAACATTTGTCCTTATTTGGAATTTTAGCCTAACAGAAGTCACCTGACCTTGGGCATTTAAGGAACTGACACAAACACAAACGGGAACATGATTCTCGTGTCTCGAAAATTGCCAAATAAATTGCACAATAAACTGATAAAACCAACATTACAAGAGGGACCTAGCACATTCTTTACTGAGTATAATTTCGCTTTTAAATCACCACTTTCCTAAATGTAATATCTGCTTTATTCATAAACCTCATATGGATTACCAGAAGTCCTTTATGGCGAGTGCAAACATAACTCACTGAAATGATGTTTGGTTCAAAGAACTGACAGGTTTTATCTCCTACTTCCATACAGCTGGACTGCCTTCTCTGTGCTATCACACTGGTGCATGCAGTAGAACAGCACCAATGGAGTGTGTGGGGGGATAAGAGTTGCTCACAGTAGGGGCAAAAACCCACACAAGGCATTAGCATACAGGATAAGCCTGCTACTGAAGGCACACACTTCTGCTTTGTGCCTGGACAGACATTAACGTGTCTTCGAGTCACTAACGAGTCATGGCAAGAAAGAAGAGCAAAATGTCAGGACCTGACAGTGAATCTGGGACAAAGGTTCGCTACAAATTGACCCTGGTTACAGGACTACTGGAGTGCCTGTTATTTGCTGGAGTTGTGTTTGGATGGGCTTCCCTTGTATTTGTCCTGAAGACAGATGGATACTTCAGTGAACTCTGTGTTAATGTGACTAATGACAATGGCACAGTGGTTACAGGTGAGGACACATATTAAAATAGTGTATCCGATTTGTTGAGATCCTGTTTCTTTTGTAACATGTGTTATCACCTTCCCCCAGCCAGTCCACTCACTGGGTTTCTTTTTTCCCCAGACTGCAGTGCCCAGGATGAACAGTTCTCACTTGTATTCACTGTTGCTTCCTTCATGAACAACTTTCTCACTTTTCCCAATGGTTTTATCTTTGACCATCTTGGAACAATGGCTACCCGATTTCTGGCAATGTGAGTTTCTTGAAATGACATATATGCAGCAGTGGATGTAATTTTGATAAACTGCATAATAAAATCCATTAGTGTCAGGGACTTTATCTGAAGACAGGAAAATGTTTATCAGAAATATTGGGTGTTATACTGTAAAAAGACCATTTATTACAGCATTAAAATTCTTACTGCAGATTACCACCTTAAAATTTTCCAAGGAAAATAATGATTATTGCAGTTATTATTAGGAAGCAATGTCTGGCATCACATTGCTGGTGTTAATGGAATGACAAATAATTTTCTCATGTTTTACCACTATTATGATTATATTGGTTCAAAGATATGAAATCTTTATTATTTGCCTCCTGTACAGTTAAGATTTTTCTGAGGTGCATTACGTGCTCACATAAGCTTACAGGGCCTTTACTTAGTCTGTGAAAATCATTTAGTAATGTGTCCCAGTCATTATGCCTTATAGAATAATAAATGTGATGCAAAATGCTATAAAATCACAATTAAGAAATAAATTAATTAAAGAAGGTATAAACTAAAATCACTTTTATTTTGTTTTCATAGAGTACTGTATACTACAGGAACGTTACTTGTGGCATTGTCTAGTAAAGGTAAAAAGCAGAACTGGCACCTTAACTAATTTTACTCAAGTACTCTGGTGGTCTGATGAAATTACTTACTTTATTCTCTTCCAGCTCTTCCTCTCCTGTTTTTTCCAGCACTTTCGTTTATTGCTGTGGGGGGTATTTTGTTTCTTCTTACAAACATACAGGTATTAACTAGCATTTATGCTGTATGTTTAAACATGTTTTAATTTAATCATAACTAATGCCTAGAGAGTCATTAACTGAGCTGTATCTCGTCCTATGCATAGTTTATCATTCTTCCACACTACTAGGTGGGGAACCTTTTTGGCTCTCATCGTTCAACCATCATTACTCTTTACAATGGTGCCTTTGATTCTTCATCTGCAGTTTTCCTGATCATCAAGGTAAAGTATAGGCCTAATTACAAACTTTCCAATACTTAAACTACAAAACTTAAGGTATCATTTTTACATTAAGAGCATTTTACATTTACATTAAAAGATGCTTAATATACAGATTTACCAAATCGAGTTATTTGCTTGTCATTGTGTAATGATTTTTTCCCCCAAATTTTGCCTGTTAAATCAGTCTATTAAATTTGCCTATTAAATCCATAGCAGGCATGCATAATCACACCTGATATCTTTTCATTAAGGTGTTGTATGAGAAAGGGATCTCTGTTCGCACCTCTTTCCTCTTCCTCTCTGTCTGTGATGTCATTCATCTGCTGCGGACTCTCTTCCTCATGCCCAAATCACACGTTCCCTATCCAGTTCCAAAGAGCTACGAATACGGGTGAAAAACATTAAAATTTGCAGTCATTTAATCATGTATGCTGCCTGAATGCAAAATCTGAACTTCATTTCCTCTGATGGTACAGGATAAACTGTGGTAAATCAGCCAGCTACAACCTGGAAGAGTGTAAAGCACAGAAAGAACTGATCTGTGCCTCAGACAAAACTGGAAAAGACAGAAGCAGCGAGCCACTTGAGACCAATGACTCGTCTCAGCTGGACGACCTCACAAAGAAAGGTACTGCTTAGTCACTGCCTAAGGGATAAAATTCAGTACAAATGTTTTTTTTCTTTGTTTTTATTATACCATACATCATACTATGTGAGATTGAACTAGAAGGTCATTATTATAAGACTTGAACCTATAACTGAGACCCATTTATGCCCTCCCTCTGTCTCTGCAGACAGCAGCTTTAAGAACTGTGTTTTATCCTGGTTCTTTCTCTGGCATCTGATATGGCTTTCCATCATGCAGCTACGTCACTATCTCTTCATCGGAACGTTGAATCCTATGCTTGTTAGATTGGCAAACAATGACCCAACTATTGGTAAATAACAGGAAACCTATCAATGTACTCTATGGGATCTTCTCTCTAAAAGATCTCAAAAACGTTCCTACATGCTTTCTGACTGAATTATGTGTTTTGTAGTAAATCTTTTCATCCTGTTCTAGTCAGGGTGTTTATATATTTAACCTTTACTGATTAGTCTTACAGTTTATTCAACAAAGTTAAGTTGTCTTTCTCTGTGATCTTAAAGTGATCTTAAATCTTTTTCTCTCTCAGTTAGCCAGTACACCAATGCATTTGCGTTTACTCAACTAAGCGGGATTCTGTGTGCTCCCTGGAATGGGCTTCTAATGGACAGGCACAAAAGGAAAGCACTGAACCCAGGTCAGTGTGCAGATTAGATCCTTTAGATACATCATGGAACATTTAAAATACCATTATCCTTCTTTTTCAGGAGAGACAGAGAAAGAAGTGGACCTGCACTCCTCCGTTCTATCTCTCTTTCTCACTTCTCTCCAGTGTCTTCTGTTCTCTGTCTGTGCCACAGTTCCTTTCCTTCCTCTGCAGTATATCACGTTTGTCCTGCAGGTCCTCAATCGCTCTTTTCTCTACGGAGGGAATGCTGCTTTCATCAGCATTGCGTGAGTGAAGGCAAATAGAATTAAACATAACAGTGATAAAGCAAAAGCCTCTAGGTGGCCATTTTGAATGGCATGAATCATGAAGGGAAATTTGAATCTTAACAGGTTCCCTGCACAACATTTTGGTAAGATGTACGGTCTGGTGATGTCACTCTCAGCTGTGGTATCATTGCTACAGTACCCATGTTTTGCTCTGGGAAAAGCTCTTGGAGGGAATCTCTTCTATGTAAGTCTAATTTTCTCACTTCTGTTTATAAGACAGCCAATAAATGTCATTCAAAAGCCATGTTGTCACAGTGTTTGCTTGGTGGCCAGCAGAACTGACCACACACCATGCATCAAACAGGAAGTGGCAACATATTCTGTTGTTAGAAGGACTAATATGATTTGTGGAAGTATATTTTACATATTTTACAGACAAGTTTAAAGTTTATGTAT
>JAOXYF010000009.1:1863645-1885638 GCA_028565775.1 Sternarchorhynchus goeldii
GGCCCCCCCCTTTGTGCCTCGGCCCACCCCTTTGTGCGTCGGCCCACCCCTTTGTGTCTCGGCCCACCCCTTTGTGCTTCGGCCCACCCCTTTGTGTCTCGGCCCACCCCTTTGTGCTTCGGCCCACCCCTTTGTCCTATCATGCCCAAGATTTACAGTTTTCAGGAAATCTAAAAGCTTTTCTCTTTAAGTCTGTGTAAAATTACACAGGATGCAGAGAAAAGAAGTGTGTAAAGATTACATGTATTTCCAAAAAAATGTATATATTTCAGTGTACTGAATTTCAACACATGCTAGATAAATATAGTCCCATAGTCTTTAAACTATGGTTTGAAACTAATGAAGTGAACATTGGTTACCAAACTTGGCATGGCTGATTGACTACATTTTACCTAAATGGGCCAAAGTGTTGCTATGCAAATATGTCTTCTTCCCTGTCCAGCATCACTGACCTCTCTGAAGGCTCCTCTCAGCTCCTTCATGCCGATCATATCAGCCGTCTCAGCCAACATCTTAGGCCCCATCAGTTCTACAAAGTCCTCAAAGTCGACTCGCCCTCCACCTGGACAAGGACATAAACATTCCTAAAGCATGTAGCAACACATACGGCAAAGCGTGGAAACACACCATCAGACCTGCCACTCGGGCAGAACTAAAACACTTCTGAACACACAGTTAATAGTTTATGATGGATAGCAGCAGTTGGTTGATGCTCTTGTTTTTTGGGGGGTTTATGATATAATGGAAAACTTGGGCCTATGTTGTAGATCAGGATTACCAGCTGTTGAGTGGAGCACAGTAATATCACGTATCTCTGCAGTGCAGCATAGAGTAGAGGAGGATTTGACGGAACTCATTTTCACTCACAGATCTGTTGACTGAGCTCAATCAGCTCCATCTCTGTAGGCATGTAGCCCATTGTCCTCATGCACTCGCCCAAGTCCTTACAGCTGATGAATCCGTCCCTATCCTTATCAAACTCCCGGAAAGCTTCTTTCAGCTCTGGCAGAAAGAGAAGAGAGGGTGAGAGAGTCGCTCCGGTTTACGACTTTGATGACGTGTAAAACGTTAGAGCAGCTAGAGGATACTGAAGGTTAAGAGGATCCAGTAGCAGCAGTCACGGAGTCATGGCTGAGGGAAAACCCTTTTGGACTGAATGAGAGAGAGGAAGTGATAGTGGGGAGAGGGAATGGATGCAAGCATAGGGAACCATGAAGAACCAGCTTAGCAGTCTGGGCAGGTTGAATACTGGTAGCATGATGTTGGTTATTGGGTCTCTCACTCTGTAATGGCTACTTTACTGTAATGGAATATACTATATTTCTGTACCTTCAATTTCTTCTGGCCGCAGATCTCTGTCCTGCGGTGATAAGCGATTACAAGCAGACACAAAGAAACAAATTAGCACAGATAGCGCCAAACACATACACAAGAGCTGAAGACACTAATTCACGCTGAATCTTCATATGCAACATAGAAATAGAAATATTTGAACACAGTAATGGAGTGGAGATATACTTCTTCTTATTATTATTACTACTACTGCTTCACAGGAATGCTGCTTGGGCCATCATGAAAAACATATTTGGTGAGTCCAAAGTGCTTTGCCCCTTCTTACACTCCTTCCTGCTACGATGTCCAAGATTTCCTGTTTAGAGTCATTTTTAATAATTATTTACAGTCATGGTCAGGGTAATTCGCTTTTTGAGTCTGAATGAAAAACAGGAAATAATTGTTTAAAAAATTGCCTCTGCTCTGTTATAACTGTACAATAAATCATGTAAGAAAACTTAAATCATCAAAACTTTCAGAAATTATCAGTAAACAATGAGACCTAAACAATGAACCTGGGCCAAACCACAGCCAGATATCTTAAGAATAAATGAATTCCAGCTGATGGAAACATGCTCCTTTTTGCATTGTGAGTGGCAGTGGTGGGGTGATTTAGGCAGCGTGATGGAAATGATTAATTGAGAATCTCCGTTTTTCTGAATTTATAGAGTTGTGTAATGTGATCAGCTCACACAGACACACACACCATCATGGAATTGTAGTTCATATGTAATATAGACCTAAAAGATCATGATGTCTTCAAAGACCTATGGCACTGGAAACGTAGTCATGAAGTGTATCGTGCTCCGTGCTAATAGGTGGAGCAGGTAAAAAAGGTTGATTTAATCATATAACACTCAGAAAAACAACGAATCCATCAACAAAGAAGACAAACATGGAATGACATACAGGAAATACACAAATAGACCTGTAAACAGGGAGGAGTGGAGGGTGGGCAACATGACAATAATATCTGGAACGAAAGGAATATAGAGAAATAGATGAATAGATATATAGACAGTGAAAGATAGAGAGAGAAAAAATAATCTCTATCCAGGAATCTTGGTACAATGTGTAGTGCACCAGTTTCACAAAAAAAGATTGTGAGATTATGTTGTAGATGTATACTGATATGAGATTATAATGGCCAGGGTTCTGAAATGTCAAACTTTTTCATTTGGTGAAGATGCTGTTCAACACACCTCACTGATATGATTCTTGGAACTGTGCTCACTGTAAAAAGCAACATATTTATTTTATTTACAGACAAGGAGCGAAGTTCAACAATTAAATCTCTTCTCTGAGCTTCATTTTTAGTAATAATATCCCCTGTTTTATCTTAGTCCACAATGTATATAGAGTCGATATTTGGTTATATAGAGTCAGTATTTGGTTAGGGTGGTATACACACACACACACACACACACACACACACACAAGCCCCCTCCCAACACTAGATGTTTAGATTAAACACTACTAAGACAATTTGCCCTGCATGGTGGCTATCAGAAACTAAATAAACTTGAAGATTAAAACGATACCAGGTATGAACGAGGAACAAAGCTATTTTAATGGCCAATAGTATTACATACCTGCCTGTGTAGTCATCAGCAAGATGTTACACTAATATTGGTCTCAGTCCACTTCAACTGGTCTGTACCGGCATCAGTGTAGTGCAACACAGTGTAATAATCACGTTCATAATGGGTGATGGATAAGAACTCACAATATAGTTCACCATCTTGGGTAATCCAGAAACCACTCTGTTCATATTTTAGCTACAGCTGTGCTGAGCATTGTGACTGCTGCATTTACAAACCATAAAAAAAATGTATGCAGACAGAAATATTATGCCATATCCATTCCTTCTCCATAATTCAAACTGGAGAACTGGAGGCAACCCTGTAAGAGCCAAGACCACCAACAGTAGTGTACACGCTAACAGGAAACTGGTCCAGTAATAACACTCTCAAAAAGACGCTTTGCATAATCTTGCCAGGTCGAAACACCAATGAGAGATTCCAGTAACAAACTCACATGAAAATAAATATTAATTAGGGAACAGTGACACAGCATCCACCAATCACAGGCCTCAGGAAGTGGGAGAAGGGCTGAAAGGGGAGGAGACTGCAAAGTGGGAAGGGCTGAAGGGGGAGGAGACTGCGAAGTGGGAAGGGCTGAAGGGGGAGGAGACTGCTCAGAGCTGCTTGTGAGGTTGGCTGGAGTTGGAGAAGGACAGATTGAGTAAATATGGCCTAAATATCTGAACATCAGAATAAATAAATCACTATATCAATTTGCAGGTCTGACAGTCTTAGGTTTAATAGCAGTGGTTTTCAGTGCAAGTCTTAAGGACCCACTACTCTCCACAGCTTTATGCTTTTCTTGCTTTAATACACATGACCTGATATATTGACTTACTAAGGAGGTGAACGATGGAATGAGGAATTAAAAATGAGGAATTTTGTATCTACTGGATGTATGGGGTTATACAAGCATCCGGTCAGAGTAATTATCCGTGTGCCATTAGTAAGTATATCCACCAATGAGGGCATACAGGAATGTGCATCTTGTAAGTGTGTGTGCATGTGTGTATGTATCCACATACGAGCTGGGACTGGGCGAAGCTTTGTCGGAGGAAGATGCAGGCTGGGCCCACAGCATGGGGCAGCACGGTGCAGTTCCGGACCAGAGTACTCAGTGGCTGGACGAGCTCCTGCCCGCTTGCTGACTCTCCGTCCTCGTCATCCTTAGCCCCTGCGGCATTGCCCGCTGCCTCTGTCGTTGGAGAGGCGCTGGTCTCCAGAGGCGGCATCGCCTTCAGGAGACCAAACAAGCACTAAGACAGGCAGAGCTACAGCAGTCCACTCAGTAATCAGTCTCTGTGTTCCAACACTGAGCTTAGAGCTGATCATCCTCACAATTAAAATAATAAGTATACTAACACTAGACCAGCTGTGTATGTGTAAAAAAGGGGGGGTTACTGTACTTACTGACCCACTGTGTTTCCAACTTAAACAGCTGACTGATACATTTAAGTTCATTCACTCTCAAAACAGCTTCCAAACAAAGTCAGTAGCTTTTCAATGCCATATGCAAGGCATATTTGAGCAAGAAAGATACTTAGAGGCTCTTTTGAATCTTAATGTTGGACGTTTTTTCTGCTATTTAAAAAAGCCTGTCTTACCTTTTTCATAAGGCCTTTTTTGGATGGCTTGGCTCCCATTTCCAGTGTTTTCTCTACCTCCCCGTTTCCACTCGTTTTCATTCTCTACTTTCTCTCCCTTCTGCCTTTTACTCACGTTTGCTTCCTGGGATTATGTATCACTCAAACTTCCTGGGATTATGTATCACTAAAACTTCAGTCCTCCCCCAGTGCGTGTACTTACATCAGGCACACTGCCAAAACAGACAGAGCTTAGCAGTAACACATTTCATAATAATAAAAACTGTAGTAATGTGGCTGATAAGAATATGAATTATGCAATATAGTGTAACACACACGCAAAAAACAAACACAGAATAGCACTACCTCCCCCTCTGATGGTGTCAGTAGTAGGACCTGTGATATAAACCAAACATACTGGAGAACTTTGGTTTTTACTGAACCTGTTTCCTAGTCTCAAAACTCTTGTCTTGAGTTTGATTTTTTTCTTGCTTCATCTTTATTACTATTGTTTGGCAGCTGATCGATATAGAATTTTTTGCTTTGGTTGTTCAGGATGGGTAGTATATTCTTACATCCCTCCTGCTACAGAACTACAAATGTCTGAAACCACTCTGTTCATATTTGTTTCATAGCTTCAGGGAGGAGATGGAGAAAGAGTGAGAGAGTGTGAGCAGCAGCATGAGGGAGGGAGGGAGGGAGGAAAAGAGAGGCAGACAAAAACTGAGAGGGAAGGAGACAGAGGAAAGAGGGGAGGCAAAGGGAGAGAAAGAGAAAAAAAGTTTGGAGGAGAAAGAAAGAAAAATGAGATGGCACAGAAAACCTATAAATCCAGTTGTTTTCACATTTGACAGTTTGTGAAATTATTGGTGCTGATAACAGGGGCTGAGCGTCAAAGAGAAAGAGAGAGAGAAACAGTGAACATGAGAGGGAGAGAGATGGAGAGAGAGAAAACTGCTGGACCAGTACCACAAGTCATAACAGAAGAAGATAGAAGACGACAGGTGAAGAACTACAATGGCCGAGAGCAGAGGATGTAGACATACAGGAAAAGAGGGCAAAAAAAATAACAACAAAATGACTTTTCAACAAACTTGAGTCTGTGGATGAACGAGAGAGAGCTTTGGTGAGGTACTGGAAGCAAAAATGATTTTCACATCAACAATATTTGTGAAAATGAGGGGAAATGGGAATGAATTTGTGGTTGAAGAGAAAAAATGACCTCTTGACATGGAGGAAATGACCACGAATAACACAATTACAGGGACAGGTGGAGTCTCGGTACACTGTCTGGTGCAGATGGTCGGTAACTACTGCAGTGTATATATGTTCAAAAGTGTTCCAACATCAGCACTTCAGCTGAGAATCAAGCACACATTGACTGCAAATTCCACAATCAACTCCAACACTTGTCAGAAGGATTAGGCTGACCAGCACTTAAAAAGGAGTACATATGAACATTTCAGCAATCTTATTTGTAACCGTTCTTTTCCCCCTCATGAGGCAGGGAGATGAGGTTTGTGGAACAGATAAAAGTATTAGCGTATTACTCACAAGCCAGAAATAATACCATTTAATCTTCTCTGATTCTGTAATAGCGTCAGAATCCGATGAAGTGCTTTTGTCTGTATTTTTGTATCCTTATGAAAACTCTATACAAGGATTACTTGCTAGAATTGGTTTTGCCATCTGAAGTGATCTTCATTTCAGCAGCACCAGTGAACAGAAAATAAAGAAACTATCAAAAACTTAATTATTTTTGGCATCGTCGGTATAAGACTGTTATGAAAGAACTGGCCACCCCATAAAAAAGTAGCTGCAAAGATTTCAGAAACAACAGAAGAGCTTCGTTTGATTACAGTGGGGATACAAAATAAACTGCTATGAATTGCAATCTGAAATCCCTCACAGTTGTAACATTTTTCCAAACTATGGCTGTCTCTGTGTTACTCAGCATGACGTGTTATAAATTTAACTATTTTTGAAATTCCATGGAAAACAGAAAAAAAAAATACATGAAATATACTCTTGTTACACCAGAATTTTCTCATTTGACCTTTATTATTTAGTCTAACGGACTACGGACCTTAAGACTATGAATGGTGTCAGAAGAGGGGTGGAACAGGGGGCCACTGTGGGCAAGTGCATTATCAGAACAACCTCCCCTGCTGTGAGAGGATGGCGTGAAGAGACCAGTGTGAACCCTAGGACAGGGGTAGGAGTGAGATCCTGGAGGAGAACTGGATGTGTGAAGGACATATGGGATGATGGGTTGATGGGTGTGAAGTGCATGGTTGCACTCCGAGTGTGATGGAGACCATCAATCATCAGTGTATTCGTGTATTCGGGCTGCCAGAGTCTACAACATTACTAGCAAAGCACTAGCAGATTTGTTTTGGTGATGAAATGGTATAACAAATATATGTGATATATGTTTCAATTTGCTAGTGTGTGACAGAATTTTTATGAAAACAAAAGGAATGCTTGGGTTTCTGAAGTTTATTCCATCGTATCTGTGTGTATGATTGTGTGTGTTTTTCTAAGTGGGTGCTATTTGTAGCAGATGATCATTCATTTGACATTCACAAAAGACGGTGACAGGAAGCTTATAGTTGGGTTTTTACAGACCATTAAAAATATGTAAGGCAAAGGCCATTTGTGCTAGATAAATGGGCAAATTCTTAAAATCTGTATAAAACACCAATTTAAAGCACCTGGTATATTGCGTCAAATTCCCATTTAGTATATATATAGAGGAAAAGAAATCTTATACTTGTGCCTTGTTCATTTTAGGCTACATTATTATACATTTATTTATCTGAAGCAGGAAAAAGAAATACATAAAATCCATCTGTAAATAAATTACCTGGAGTCTGTTAACGCTGCAAAACAAGCAACGCATATATAATGTAGTGTGCGCTATTAACCACCAGGTGGCAACCTAAGTTCAGATGAGCAAAAGCTAAGCTATACCCAATAACTGGTTGTTCTGTAAACAACTGTGGTAAACATTTTTATTTTAAATGCTCTTAACAAAATTATTTAATAAAAGATAGGAATAACTATTAACTGCTTCCTTCAGTCTTCCTTCAGACATATCAAGCAGCCATGGGTTTGTCTGTGTAGAGTGATGAACTTGTACGATCAAAAAATATCTATATGGAAAGTAGTTAGTGAAAGAAGAAAAAAAACTATTTCAAAAACAAAAAACAAATTCAAATATGTGAAATTTCTTTATATAGATCATATAGAGACCATTCTTAGACAATTCACAACATCTCATTTAGTTATTGAAGTGCACTTATTGAAGTGCACAAATGAACATCTCATTTTTACAAATGCCTCATGTACATGCAAACGTGTATGTGTGTGTGTGTGTGTGTGTGAGTGTGTGATATTATCTGGGATTTGGGTCATTCTCCATGCATGGAGGGTCTGTCAGTGGATTAGGGACAAACCTCAATCGGCCAAAAGGAGACAGTGAGAGGATGAAACAAAGAGAGTAAAACAAAGGCAGAACCAGAAAGGTAGTAAATTAATAACACTGCATAGAGACTGAATTAAGAACACTGGTTAGAGACTGAATTAAGAACATTGGATAAAAGAGACTGAATTTCCTTGCCTTGTCATTAGCAAATTAATAACATGAGGAAAGCTTGCGACTGTTGCTTCAGCGTTAAAAGGAACTAGATGCTGTCTCAATTTATATATACAAACAGGAAATGTGCATTTTATTTGCTCCATAAATTACCACACATTACTGGTAGATGTTTTGAATTTGGACACAGGCTCAGTATTGTGCATAACTGTGTATAGAACGTTGCTAAGAAATATTTTGTCTGCAGTTGAGGAGCAGAGAGGTTTTATAACCGAACACCAAAGTAGACAGACAAGCCCAAACTGTGCCTACAGAGAATTTAGTTTGATTTAAAATGTACTTCCTTTTTTTGCTGTTAAAAATGTGCTTCCTTTTTCCAGCTGTTGAAAAATTCAAAAACAGAAGCAGAAAAACATAAATCAGTATGGCATGGTTTTGCTATGATTCATTAATATTCCTTTAATCTGCATGTACAAAACCAGCCCGGTATTAGTGCTTCTTTAAACTGACCATACTTACTCCTGTCACTGAACTTAATGAAAAGAACACGCCCTGTAATGTAGACATGATGATGTTCTGATTAAGTGTCACTCGTGCTATTGATCAATGACACATAATTTGGAGACACACAACAGAGACTAATACAGCCATTTTTCTAATCTCCTTGATGTGAGAGAGTGAAACTGCCAGCCAGCTCTGCGTTTGATTAATGCTGCGAATAATCATGAGTGTTCAGGAAAGGTTAGTGAATTTGTGAGGAACAGGTGAATTTGTTATTTAAGCCCCTACATACATAAACATAACAAGAGCATGCACGCACACACACACACACACACACACACTACACATTTTTGCGTGCGTATGAGTGTATGTCAGTAGTCACAAAAACTATTTCCTCATTAGTCATAAACCATGAGTACATGATACATTTGCTTTTCAGGCAGTAATGTAACCTGGACCCACCAATCTTCTGAGCTGACACTGGAGTGCAAGGACAAACAACACACTGAAAATGATTATGTGGCCTGCAAAAGCTCCATTTTGACAGAAGGTCCTGAAGGTTAAATGTGGATATCGAAGTAGTGAATATGCAGTAATTATAAAGAACAGACAGGACTTTCTCCCTCTCACGAAGTATTTCTGATTATTAATGTATAACCACACGCTCTGAAATAAACTCATAACAAACGCAGATGTCACTGCAGAAAACGAAGTAGCTGAAATTAAGATGAACGAATGATGATTGAGAGCTGTTGCCGAGATACAGTAAAAGAAAATACTGGAAAACACTGCCAGAGATAAATTTATGATCAGACTGGGTAAAAACCCAAGAGTTTTATAGGCACAATTCATCAGGGCACAACCAACAAGGAAGTTCAGAAACAGTGCCATGTCAATAATGCCAGGGAACATCTAAATGAATGCTTTTAGATAAAATGCACGGGCTAGTTTTCAAGCTAATGAAGAACCAATCTGCTGTTATCATCCTACCTGACCAAACATAGAGGCCACCACGGGCCAGAGCTTCTTGCGCTGTCTCTCGCCCTGCCAGGGTTCCTCCGTGTCGCTGGGCAGGCTCACGCTCTCTTTTTTGGGGGGGTGGTGGAAGCTCCTGCCTGTGGAGGTGCTCCATCTCTTCAGATTCTCAGTCCTTTTTTTTATTGATCCCTGGATATAGACAAAAAGAGCCATGACATATAACACTAGAACACGGCATGACAATGGGATATGACAATTTCAACTCCCTGTTTTTGAAACCTTGTGAGCTTAAAGCTGGACTGGAGAGTGTGATTCAACGGGAACACAGAAAATTCTACGTTTGTTTTCACAGTATTTCCATTTCGGGATTATATATCATTCAAGTTTATGATAAATTTATATTTTATATTCAATTTGATAAAATAAAACAAAAATGCTCCAATAGATTCACAACTTATTTACAGTAAAGAAAAACAAACCCTTTCAGCATAACACCCAGTAACATGTAGTGACACCATGTTGAAAATAATCCACCAAATAAGATTTACAGTCTAATGTATTGCTGTGGGTAAAAAGTGGCATAAGTTGGATGAAAAACTGTGCCAAACTATAGAAATGATTTTTTTTTCTATGGTCTGGCAAAGAAAGAAATGATTTTTTTCCCATTAAACATGAGGCCTCAGAATGAGCTTGAAACATTTGTCTTCACTTTATTCATTTCTAGTACTTTAAACTGTCTGAGATTGTGTGTGCAGCAAAACATCTCGAAGCTCTTCCTTTAGGCCTGCTGCAGATCAACAGTTGAGTAGTATTAAAAAAAGTGTAGAAGAGTCCAGCATACCATATGCTATTACATGAACAAACACACTCAAAGACATGGAATGTCAGGCATTTAGAAGGGGAAAAGATGCTTACTTTTTTCAAAATCTTGCTCTGTGGGATCTCAACTGAATCCATGCTGCCTGTTTCTGTGATTACACCTTCCATGTGCGATAAAATCCCTCGATTTGTCTCTGTTTTCTTTTTTCTCTTTTATATTCTGCCTGGGTGAGCATCTCTGGGAAGCCACTCTATCATGGATTGCTTGCCCCACCTCTTTCTCCCTTTTCATCGTCGGTTGATCTATTTTACTCATTGGATGAGCATCTATTCTCCCTCCCAAGCAGTTTACCCCCATCCTTCATTCACTGTGTCTGTACATTGATCAGCTTTGGTGATGTTATGGATAACCATGACTCCATGCATCTATAAACTATGTTGTATAAAGTCCAGTAGATGCATGGAACCCTGAAAATGCACATTAACATTGCCTTCTTTCCTTGTGAAAACAATTTACTGTGAATTAAAAGTTGAAAATTTGATTATCCCTCATAATTACATTTTATACCCTTGGTATTAGATTATTGGGTACAACCAAGATGGACAAGCAAGGGAACAAACTATCAGGCAAACTTACAGACAAGACAATAATAATAATAATAATAATACTAATAATAAATTTCCCACCATTTCCTGTTCTGTATGCCCTGTTTACATCAGGTTTAATCCGTCCTTCCTCCTCCTCTCTCTGATTAAATCCTCTTATGCTTTCATCTTTATGCCTATTGGGTTTTCCATGCTCAGACTCACATGTTCTTCACTCAGCCACACCTGTGTCAGGTCCATATAGGACATATAAGGCAGGCCTAGTGTGCACTACTGTACAAGAGTAGTATGCTAGTGTGCACTACTGTACAAGAGTAGTATGCTAGTGTGCTAGTGTACATGTTCATCAGGCTGAACAAGCCTAACGGTCTGCTTTAAATTACTGTATTTCAGTAACAATTTATTTATTCAACTTTCAACTTGTTACTCAAGTACCAGAGCAGACAATGTCTACAAGTCTCAGAATCAGAATAGTTTGGAAGAGTAGTTCATCCAACACTGTTAATATTGCCTCTCTGCAGTAAATCAGAAGCTAGTGGGAACCAGAGTTCATTTGCATGCACTGATCAATGTTATATTTACAGATTTTTTACAATGATGGTCTGAGGTGTTTATAACTGAAACTTTTGATACAAACCTCTGAACAAACCTACAGACAAACATGTCATCTATGCTACTAAACATTCTACACACTTATATTCTTTACCCATTTTCTGATATTTCGGTATTACCACACAAATTTAGATGGTTGCACCTACCAGACACAAATTTCTGCAACATTACGATATGAAACTAAACGAGACATACAATACACATTTTAAAAATGGTTGACTCATATGACAAACGTGTCATGAGACCAGTTTTCCCCAGACCAGTACTTGATAGAACCACCTTGCTGTAATAACAGCTTTATATTTTTGGAGCAAGTTTCAACCAGCATTGCACAACTGTTTTTGTTTGGAGTAATTTTTGCTCATTATTCTGGTCAGATTTTTTCCAGGTTTATCAGGTTGGCTGACGTTGCTTTTGAGCCACAGTTTTTAAATAGTGTCACAGATTCTCAGAGGAATTGTGATTGTGATCTGGAATTTGACTTGGCTATTGTAGAACATTTGACTTTTGTTTAACCACTTCCTTGTTGCTTTGGCCTTGTGCTTGACATCATTGTTCTGCAGTAAGAGGAAGTTTTTCACAAGTTATTTTTGTTTTTGGTTTTTAGCAGAAGAGGCAAGTTTCTCTTGCAGTTCTTTCCTGTGCCATCCATCAATTTTAGCAAGTCGCCTAGCTCCCACTGAGGAAAAGTGTCCCCTCAACATGATGACACCACATCCATCCACTTCACTGATGCGACTGAGTTTATTGAGGAATGGGCAGCAGTAGGTTTACACCACCCATGGCAGTTTGAATATTGTCCAAAAAAACCCCTTAATCTGACAACAAAAGCTTATTCCACAGGTTAGACAGGTCTCTCTGCCGCAATATGGTATCCTCCACACATGCTTTGATGTTTGTCTTCATTAACAGATAGAAGTATGGCGAGACCGTGATTGACTGTTACACCTTCACTCCAGTGAACCCTGCAGCTCTTTTAAAGCTGCCAGCTCCTCTGTGGTTTCCCTCGCCAGCCCCCGTCTTGCCCTCATGCCGAGTGTTGATGGGTGGCCTTGTCTAAAAAGTGTCTGGGTAGTGTGATGCATTTCCTCACAGTGTAACGTGAGGTGGTTTGAGCAGAACACAGTTGTAAGTGAGGTATAGGGAACCACAGGCAGAGATGAAAGAACAAACGGGTTTAATAAACAAAATGTGAACAAGACAATACAAAGGCAAAACTACTTCACTAAACATAATGGAGTACTGAAGACTATAAAAGGTATAGGACACTACCGAAACAGAACATGTATAATTGATTAAACAAGGGTAGAACAAATAACATGGAAACATGAAAAGAACCTACAGTGAAGCATAACATAACTAGACAAAGGGAAAAAAACAGAAAGAGAATGGGAACAGGACAGAAAACCAGGACTGGAACATGGGATCGTGACACACAGCTGATCCAACAGTGCTTGCTGGGCTATCTAAATATATTGTAGCCTTTTCATTTTGTACATGTTTATGGCTATGTTCAGACTGCCAGCCCAAACCTGATTTTTGGCATATCCAGGTTGTATCAAGATAGATTTTGGATTGTCTCTACAACAAAAAATGATTTTATTCAGAAATGGTGAACATCTCTGACTCAGACTCACAGCTAGAATTAAATTGTCGTCATTAGTACAATACCTTTCATCTGGGTAAACTTGTAGATAGTGCTAGAGTAAGTCTTGACACAGAAAATCTTCTTAAATAAAACCAATATCACTTCGATGAATTAAGCCTTTCAAACTAGATTATGACATCACATAATCTCATATATAATACAAAACAATGACCTAAGCAGGATGAATAATTTTGCAAGGCACTGCAATAGGCCACATCCTCCTGACTTATTGCCACTCAAGTGCTCTGTTGTAGTATGTCCCATTTTATACCATGTGAGTGTTAAGTGAAATATCCTGTTTTCTGTCAGTCTTATTACTGTGCCAGAGATCTCGAAGAGCATGAAAGAGCACGAGTGCTGTAGGACCTTTATCACAAGCATAAATGAAATCTGATCAATATCACACATGTTTTCGGTTGCTTTGCGAAATGCCAGTCATGACTTGTTCATTTTTACTTTTCCACACTGTACTAACCAATGGAAACCGTACACGACACTGATGGGGCATTTTTGTAAGAAACTTATTATTTTAACTGCTTAGATTTAAAGTGCCTCCCATTATAATTCCGCTCTTTTATTCGCCATTTCATTACAGCATGAAAGAAAAACAGAGTCTTTCTAAATTCTAAAGCCAGACTTAATGGGGTTACTTGTTTTATTAATGGGGTATTTTCCGATGCAAATACCCTACTTGTTTTTACAAGAAATTCTCAAATCAAAGACACTCCAAATGTATAGAAACACAGTTGAATGTTAGTAAACATATCAATTAAAATAAAACTGACTTCGATAAAAAAAAAAGGTTCATTATATGCTTAATGTGATATTTGTTTTTGGCATAACAGGTTAAAGCTGTTGTAATCATTTCTTGATATACATCAAAAGAATCCACCCCCATTTCATTTCAGGCCTCATTCATCAATGGTTTTCATATTAATGTGAAATGAATCACAATGCTGTAATTAATCACCATAGTGGGTAGCTAAACCCAATCATGCTCGGCTCATCTCCAACATCATTTGTAGTCTCTTATAGTTTGATTACCAACTAGCCTATTTGTAAGTCATTTGAAATATTATTACCATGATGTATCTAAGATTTTACAAAGGGAATATGTTGCTGACCAAAACATCTTGTTTGAAATGCTTAACCTTGCAAAATGCAAAAGGTTTGTGAATCTCCAGGGATGCCTATGCAAATGACCTGGTATTTACAAGAGGACACATATAATTGATTTTACGAAAGAAAGAAAGCTTTGATTTATTATTTGGACTTTCCTGGCATTTAATAATTCTATATTTAACATTTAATTGGTTGAAAGATCTTTTCTGATAAAGATCTGATAAATTATTTTACAGTTATTGTAGCTGTTGTGTAAATGTTTGCATAGAGTACAATTTTACTGTGTACATAAACATGACCATTGACTGTTAATGACAAAGATTTGATGTTTGTTTTTGTGGATATTTGATTTGCTAAAAATAAATGTTCTAAAAACAATCATAATTTTACTGCAAGTGGAATTATAAGAGCTCCTGGAGAGTTCAGAATATTTTTTTATTTAATTTAAATTACAATGAAATTAATTAAACTAAATTAATAAAAAAAAAAATTAATTACAGTAACTTTAAAGGTAACCCTATTTTTAAGAATTAGTGCATATATCATGTTTTCTGCATCTGTGAATGTGTTCCACCAATGTAGATTCTAAAACATCATGGCCATGGATTAGTGTTTTGGTCAGTGGGATCTTTCTGGTGTGTCACACCACAGTTTGCCCTGACTCTTCTACAGGGCTTCTCTTAAAGTTTGCATGGCTGAGAGAGGCCTGTGAGGTGTGGTGGATGCGGGAGTTCAGATACGTGGAAGTCATTGGGGAGCTGGAGAACTTCCTCCTTCCATTTCCAGAGGCCAGGACTAGGGGTCCAGTTTCCTCCACCAGCCCTTCAAAGAGCTTCCCTAGACTCTGCCGAATGTGTGTGCAGAAGTGAGGGCAGCTAAAGGTATAGATAATGGGGTTTAGCAGAGGGTTCACAAAGACAAACACTGTTGATATAGGCAACCCCACCTCTACTAGTTGCGTTTTCTCAGGCATATACTGAGCCACCACCTCGACCAGGCAGATGATGTGGTATGGTGCCCAACACAAGGCAAAGGTCGCGATTACAGAGGTAACCATTTTGGTGAAAGCACTCGACAGTCTTGTTGCGCTGTGTTCAGTTGGCGACGAAGCAGCTGGCAGGCTATGAGTTTTCGTAGACAGATCCGCTGTACTGCTAGCCCTTTGAGCTCTCATGCGGTTCTCCTTCCTCTTTCTGCGAGCTTGGAGTTGCTGGCCAAAATGGACATAGCTCACTGCAATAATGAGCAGTGGCAGCACGAAGGCTAGCAGCATCTTTGACACAGCCGTCACCATGTGCCGCACATTGCAGTTCCTGTCCAGCGTATTTGGTGAGGAGTACAGAGCAAAGTTGTGGTAGCAAAGCTTACGCTGGTCTCTTTTAACAATTACAGAACGGAACATAAAATAGGGAATTGTGTTAACTGCAGCCCACAGCCAGCCCACAGCACAGACCCTCCAGGCCACTGCCACTGAGCGCCGGCTCTGGCTCCAGACAGGTTTGGCAACCAACAAACACCGGTCCAGTGATATGGCAGCCAGTAGGAAGGAGGAGACAAACATGTTAAGAAAAAATATAGAAGATTCAGCAGAGCAGAGCAATGAACCTAAATTCCAATCATGTTCCATCAGCACATAGTGTGTGAAAAATGGCAACGTCAGTACGGCTAGGAAGTCGGACGTTGCCAGGTTTATCACCCACACCGCAGCGACGGTTTTCTGCCTCAGGCGGAATCCAAGCACCCACAGAACTAGAAGGTTTTCCAGGATACCCAGGACAGACAACAGCCCGAGCACGCTCACCACAACATAATTGACATTCTTGTTGTTATTGGAAGAGTGGTCAAGCATTTGCTGGAGGACAGTACAGTAGTGCTCAGAATGAATGATTGGAACGACACTTGCATTGCTGTGGATAGAAATAAAAGGAAAGAGACATTATGACTAATCATTAACATTTATCATGATATACAACGTTTTTATGGTTCAAATGATATGACTTGTAAGGGTAATTATTATACCACTGACAAAGAGAGGACATTATACGGGTGAACAAGGAGGAGTTTCCCAGTGTTTTTATGAGAGTGTTCTCATGTTTGCAGCCCTCAGCAGTTAGTCATACTTATTTTTCAAATACATTGACATATTTCACAAATATATTGTTATTATACCTGTTGTATGTTCATGGAGATGGAGCAGTTGGGGCCTACAGTCTTTTTCAGTGCGGACAAGGCAGAGACTGAAACACTGGGGTCATGTGCTGCTGGAATTTTGAGGGGTGACTATGTGTAGTCACACACCCATTTGCATAAGACTGATAAACAAGAAATAAAGGCAACTTTATGACTAATAAACAGGAAACAATATGTCAGACAGTATCAGGCTGAAGGTATTCAGCCGTGAAGGTCTGAAGTGAAGCAAGTTCACATGTCATTACATTTATAGTAAGAGATTAAGAAGTGCTACCCTGTGTGTTAAATACTGTTGGAAAAGTTGGACCTTGTATTTTTTTAGTTTAAGCTCAATTAGAAAATTACTCGCATATATCAGTGTTTTCACCAAAATCATTGTTTGAGGTGTGCTGAGGTATCACAAGGATGTCTGTTGTTTTAAGACAGTATGTACAAATGCTTATGAGAGAGAGACAGAGGGAGAGAGATAACAGCAAATGTACTGTGTTTGTTTTTACTTCAGTAGCTGCACTTCAGTTGTTTTGTTCCAAGCTGTCTGTCTAAGATGGCCTCTGTGGCATGATAACTCAATATGAGAACTCAATATGACAACTCAATATGACAACTCAATATGACAACTCAATGATTTAATTTCCCATTAAATCATTTACCTTATAACAATATTACATGATGCATACTTTAATGTCTTATATTTATATAGATCTTATTAAGTAGCCAAAGATTATTATAATAGTCAGTGTAAGTTAAGAGATCATTCATAGACAAAAAAACAAAAAACAGTATATAAACACTTTAGTATTTAAATGTGAGTATTCGTTTCAGAATAACAAGAGGATGTTTGTGCTTGTCTCAACTAGCCTCTATCCCACCAGGTGTTTGGCAATAGCAGTATGCATGGATGAATGTGTGGGTGCGGGTGTGGGACTGAGTGCGGGTGCGGGTGTGTGAACAGAGTAGAGAGGCACGATTGTATAAAGACTAATAATTATGTGTTCCTCTATATGAGATTCAGTAATAGAGTGAGAAAACAACAGCAGTAAGTCAACTAATCATAGGCTGTACTTATCCAAAACTGTGTTACCTAGAAGATAGTTTAGAACAATAAAAGCAGAAACTGCCCTGGTACTTCGAAATCTGTACCAAAAGCTCTAAACATTTAAACATTTTGTTCTTGAGAAACTATTTTTCATCAGTTTTGTAATTATATGTTCCTTGACTTTGTTGAACAAGGTCTGTTTTTTTGGACAAAATAATCCACACCATTAAAGTCACTAAACTGTTGTGCTAACTACTATGAATGCAGTTTTTTCAGTCGTGGGATGCTTTTTTATGATATTAAAAGAAAATACAGGACTTGGAAAATCATCTAAATGTTATGGCTCACCTGTTTGAACAGTCAATTAAAAAAGAATGTGACCTAATGAAGCCACTTCCAAAGCAGCAGTTATTACAAAATAAAAGTGCTTCAAACATCACTGCTGGAGTGTGGCAAAAGCAACTCAAAAAATCATTTTAACACTTAATATGCAGAAACGGCTCTGTACGTATTTTGTATGGCTACATCACTTGAACATGTTTTCCATTTCATTGTTTATTGTCTCTTCCATTGACTTTTTTTGCTTTAGCATTACAACATCAGCACAAAAACTCATGCTTACACACCCAGAGAAAGGCTACTTACCTTTCCTGAAGCATGTTAGATTTGTTCTTTTCCCTTGAAATGTTTTGCTCTGTTTTACTCTTCTTCTTTCATTTAGATAACTGCATCGTTCCTGTGTCTTGTATGTTTACCTCGTGTCCTTTTTCTCAAAGGGAGGGGCATGAAAGGAACTTGTGAGGTGTGTGTAAGGGTATTTAAATAACCATGAAACGCTGCTCACTAAAACCATCCCTTTTTCCTCTATATACAATATATACAAATTGCCCTTATTTATCAAACCTCTGAGTGCCAGAAATGATGAAGGAACTCATACATCTGATTCATATAACTTGGAATAAGAGTAGGAACTGAGAGTGAAATCACTCTCAGACAGAGGGAAACAAGTATTTATATGATGTGTAATCTATTAATGTAGATTCTGTGGTACCTGCAGATTCAGACAAATAAACAAGTAGTGGGAAACCAACCAGATGTCATGGTTGTTGATGTCATGGACAAAATGCAGAAAAGATGTGGTTCTAATGGATCAACACAATGGGAAACAATCCAAAGTCAGAAAAAAGGTACAGAGCAAAAAGTACAGAGCAAAAATAGCAAAAAACAGAAAGTAAAAAGAGGGAAAATGTAAAAGAGGGAAAAATTAAATCAAGGGAGTGCAGTAATCACAGACAGTTAGAATGCTCAGAAACACTCAAATCACAGACAAAGGAAACCTGGACAAAAAGATGCTTAAATTCATGTGAAGGTGGGTAAAATATCAAAATACAGGCACCACCTCCCCTGTGGGTGTTTGGTGTTGGGTGATCAGAATGGTTGCGATGGAAAAAAGCGATCCGGGAGGGGGTCAAGGACGTCTAGGTTTGGAATCCTGGAGCGTTCATCTGAGTCATACCCCTTCCAATTCACAAAATACTGAAGCTGAGATGATCTTTGAATGGTGTTTCATCTTTGGAAAGTCATAAAACAAAGTGTTCTGCTTGCTATCACCTAGGAGACGCCACATGCAGATATCACAGTTAATGCCATGTGGTTAATTCCATGTGTTTTTTCAAATCATGACAAAAAAACTAGTTTCCAGTTGCTTCAACAGCTCAACCATACTGTCTACCACTAAAGTTCAGTCTGTGAAGATCAGCACAAGCATTACGTTGAAATGAGACACGCCCTGTATTTCCCGTTATGCACAGTGTATTATTGCCATGATGACATCATACAGGCACTCCCAGGCCCTTCCAGACACTCTCAGTATATTTCTAAATGGTTAATAATTTTCCAAGGTTTGATTACCACACAAAATAGCATCCCACCCTATTTTACAACCTCTCTCTATATATATGCAGAAAGAACCATTAAAGTAGATATTTCTTTCATCAACCATATCTGGAAGTAACACACGGAGGGGGATCTTAGAAGGTATGAAAAAATTACTGTTAGCAGTTAGTTTAGTACTGTGTATATTTTTATCCTTCTGTGAGTATCTTAGTATTCATTATTATGGAATCTAAAACTGAATGTTAAACTGATATTGAAATTTGTGTTTTGTAAAGAAATGATCTAAAACTCAAAGCTGAAACTGATGTTTGAGTTTATACAACAATGAAATCCAAACAGTATATAATCATATATAATTTCCAATAATTTCCAAATTATTTAATCTGATAATTCAATTAAATTTTTAGGTTCAGGTTTTTAAAAATTTGGGAATCTGGGGCACTCAGAAGAAGCAGAATGACATACAGAATCACCCCCACTCCTCCAAATACCCCTTTAGTAGCTCGATTTAATGTGAATCCATACTTAAAATTCTAACATTAGAACTTAGCTATTTGCATTCAAATTGCTTTTGCATTTTGTAATTTAATATTGTACTATCCTAGAGCAATTGGCCTTTGTTTTTAGCATTAAATATAATGAACAAGATGGTCACTTTTTGCAAATTTTAGGAACACTACAAATTATACTAAAGCTAAACATTGCTTGTTGTAAATAAACCCCATGGGTGCTGGTGTTAAGGAATATGTTTTGCTCTCCTGCAGCTGGAGATGAGACCAGTGCACGCTCTGTCTCTGGTGGCTCTGCTTCTGCCAGGGGTGCAGGGGTTTGTGTCAGTAGGGGGTGGAGGCAACACACACGTCACCATCAGTGGCAATGCTGTAATGAAAAAGGTCAATGAAGTGTGTGAGGCAGTGGCCAAGTCAGAGGGTAGAGAATTCAAACCAACAGTGAGTGTGCTTTTCTACAGTATATGTGTGTGTGTGTGCGCGTGTGCGTGTGTGTGCATGCATGCACAGTGGACATTTTGTTCATTTGTAATTATTGCTCATTTATTAAGCTGTAATTAGACATGTCCTCCATCTCTCTTGTCCTCTGTGTTGTAGGGTTCATCAGTGGAGGAACTGTTGCGAGAATGTTTAGGTACGGCCACTGGTGAAGTATCTGGCGCCAAGTTTCGTGAAGCCCTGAATCAAATTTACATGCAGAATGGCCTAGTGGATCGTGACTTCATGACCAGCAGCCCACATCATTTCAATGATGAGGCTTTCAATGAGGGACGTGATCTGATCAGCATGGGTTCAGCTGCCATCAAAGCTAATATCCACAAAGACAGCTTGCAGGCTGCTCGAGAAACACTGGGACGAATCCTACACATTCTCCAGGTGAGATTAAAGCTGTTTAACAAATAAATAAACAAAATACATGTACAAAATTTGGCCTCATCAAATCTAACCATTAGAATTATCAGTAAAATTAGAGTAAAACATAACAGTAAACTTGTGTGTCATTTTTTGTGCAGTACTGCTCAATATAATGCATTATGATTTTGTGGTGCATTTGTGGTACATTTGTGGCACATTTCCACGAAATGTGCACTGAAGGGGATGAGATTTCATAGAGGTCTTTACAGTTTCTGCAGTTTTAGTTTACCTTCTTATTAAGGTCTTGTTATTTTACCAATGTAAACACTTCCTGCTGTTAAACAGTGTATTGTGTACTATATTTGTAACACATTTTGTATACATCATGTTTTAGGCGCCATTTTTTCTTCTATTTTTTTAAGCCTACCAACTCCCATGATATACATGTTCTTGCAGGATTTTTACAGCCACAGTAACTGGGTTGAGCTTGGTAACAAGAAGACATATGTCGAACTATTAAGACCAGACCTCATCATCCAAAATATTGCAGGTAAAAAAGAATAAAGGAAAGAGAGAGATGGAGAGGAGAAAGTGAGTGTGTGTGACTCTTGTGAGTGTGTGTGACTCTTGTGAGTGTGTGTGTGTGATTCTTGTGAGCGCATGTATAGATGTGAGGTACAGTGTGAGAGTTTTTGTGGCAAAACACTTTAATTAATGATGTTCAAAATCTGTAGGAAATTATTTACAATGTAACAAATATTTTTTGAATAAGCTCAGAATTACTTTTTGCATATGCTCAAAAAGAAAATTAATCAATTAAATGATTAAACAGTGCATGACTGACAAAAGAAAACCCAGTTACTCTCTGTGTATGCGTGTGTTTGCGTGTGTGTGCGTGTTTGTGGTTGTGCAGATGTGGCCACTCCAACCTGCAGTGACTGTGCCAGTGGTACCTGCCCAAACCCCTTGTTGCCCTCCATTTTGAAAGAGAAGAAACTCACATCAGGATACATAGGCTTAGTTTCCCCAGACAAACCTAATGGTGAGGTACACACACACACACACACACACACACACACACACACACACACACACACACACACAAACACACACACACACACACAC
>JAOXYF010000009.1:1885738-1921019 GCA_028565775.1 Sternarchorhynchus goeldii
CACACACACACACACACACACACACACACACACACACACACACACACACACAAACACACACACACACACACAAACACGTTAACTATAAATATCAAATAGGTTTACATATGTTCAAATTTCTGCCTGCTCCTTACATAGAAGCAAGAGCATTCATTTTAAAGTCCATGCAAAAGCAGTGTATCTGTGGGCTCAGGTAAATGCAGTCATGGTGGAGATGCTGACCTGAGCAGTACCCAGAATCCTCGTGGTGGCATCAGCAAAGATGAGCGTTATGTCCATAACGCGGACTTCCACAACACTGCAGTTTCCCTCGCAACAGAAGCATCTCTTGAGCTCTTGGAAGACATACGTGGAGCTGTTGGCAATAAAGCTTACCTGCGGTAGGGAGCAAGACAGAGTACTCAAGCCTGTGTATGCATGCAGGTGTGGTTTTAATTTGTGACTTAATTCTCTCTCTCTCTCTCTCTCTCTTTCTCTCAGGTTAATGGGTATTGTTCGCTCTGCTGTTCTCTGTTTTGTAATCGATACAACAGGCAGCATGGCTGATGACATTGCTGAAGCTAAGAGAGTGGCGTACAACATCATCAACAGTAAAAAAGGGACGCAGGATGAACCCTCAGAGTACATTTTGGTTCCATTCAACGATCCAAGTAAGAAAGCTCAAATTTATTGGGGCATTTTGCAAAAATGTACATGGCATGAATGGTGTACATGAAATGACACACACAACACATTAGTTTAAACTCATCATTATGTTACACAGTAAGCCTTATTTATCATTTTTTGCGTAAAAACAAACTGGTTGAGATGTGATCTGCTGAAACCTGGTGATACCAGACCTGTGCAGCACTTCTATGATTGTTGTAGGACAAGATACGAAGTTATTTGAGATGGTGATTTTCACATAACTAACAATAATGTTGATAATCTGGGACCATTATAAAATAACACACATCATCTTTGACTGGCAGATAAATGCAGTAGGGAGAGGAAGTTTTTTTTTAAGCTGAAAGTTATCACAGTTATCACATGTTCTGTCTTATAAAAGGTTATGAGGAAAGAGTTTAATACTTTTATTTGTTATTCATGCTTTTATTATAGTAATTCCCTTTACCTGGAACTTTGACAGTAAACCCTATCTTTGCATGCAGTTGATAGCATAAATATTATAACAAATTGGTAATAAAACTGTTGGTGAAACTTGTGTGTGTTTGTAGATTTTGTCATTTGCAGCTTTGATGAATAACAACAAATGTGTTCGTGAAAAATTATATATATAATGTTAATACTGGCAAATTGTTTTGAGCCTGCGTGTGTTTCTGCAGGGTTTGGACCACTTATAAGGACAACAGACCCTGATGTCATGAAGAGAGAGATATCAAAGCTCACTGCAACTGGGGGTGGGGATGAACCAGAGATGTGTCTGTCAGGACTGCAGGTACTGAAGTGACTACTGAGAAATTCCTGCAGAGGAAGTGGCAACAGTGGAATTCATTTACAGGGCAGGGTGTTTCTCACTCTGAGTAGATGTTGGCATCTTGAGTCGGTGTCTCTGTGTCTCTCTTTCTTTTAGCTGGCTCTGACAGGTGCGCCTGCCTCCTCCAACATCTATGTTTTTACTGATGCTTCAGCTAAAGACATGAACTTAGAAAAAACCATCATAGCTCTCATCCGCAGCACCAAATCTACAGTAAGCACAACGATCTTCACATCCTATATCAGTATTAGGCCACTTAAGGTTTTTTTTTTAAAGTAACCAATTTGCTGGCTATTTAATTAAATAATCAATTAACTTTTTTTAAGTGTTTTGTCTGTGTCATACTAAAAAAAGCCCATTTTAAGTAATATTGACTGGTCTTATAAATGGTACGACTGTCTCAGATTACAATAGTGTTCAAATACAGTTAATATACCCAAGCTCCTTTTTTGTACAATAGTGCATAATCGTTAGTATCGTAGTATTTGAGTTTTAATCATAGAAATCATAGAAATACAAAATAAAAGAAAGAAAACATGGAATAAATTGGGTAAAACTGAACACTAGAAACACAACAAGTAATAATAAACAAAAGAAAGCAAACCAAACTCAGCAAAACGCAGGAGATATTAAGCACAGATAACATGGAGGAAAAACACTCAATATTTATACAAACCACACCAAGATCAGGAGGAATAAACAACTGGGAACAATAAATATGGTCAATCGTTTAAAAAAAAGGAAGGAGGGGAAATGAAGCAAAACATAACCATAGACATCATGCCACAGAGATACGGAAACAGGATGACTCAGTAGAAACCATGAAAGCAATGGGGGAAGCTGTGAGAAGAGCATAAAACATCTGAATGAATATTAATGTTCAAAATAAAGTTAATTTGGTTCAAATTCATGTCTAATTCTAATGTTGTAATCTGACATTCATGGTTGTGAACTGAACTAACATTTTTCTGGTGTCAGGCTTGACTTGGATTAGACCATTCTGTTCCTTTCTTTTCATCTTTTCTCGACTGCCATTCTCTCATTTTTCTCTTTCGTCTTCCCCTGCTCCGCTCTACTTGCCACCTCCTCTTGTTCTCAGGTATCTTTCTTCATGACATCAAAGACGGCTTCAGTAAGAACTGTAAGGATGGTGAATCGCGCAAAGTTCCAGATATATTATGACTTGGCTCTGGCCTCTGGAGGTCAAGCTATAGAGGTCAGCAAGGCTAACCTGCCCAGTGCTACTGACATCATTGTTGACTCCTCCACATCTGCTCTGGTAGGAAATTATATTTGTATGACTATGAATGCATAAACAATCCCATACATGGTGTTGTGCACCTGTGAAGTGCAAATTGCAACAGTGTTATGTCTGCATGTGATGGAAGCTCTTAAGACTTTTACAAGAAACATTTTCAAATAACTCTCTATTACCTGTACATGTAAACCATCTATCATTTACAGGTGACAATCCTACAACGAGACAGGAACCCAGGTCGTGTGGAGAGCTTCCCCTTTCTGCTAGATGCATTAGTGTCCAATGTCACTGCCTACATCACAGGAAATAATCTCAAATTCACTTTACATAGTCCATCAGGTGAGGCCCTGATGCAGTGTTTTAACCCTGGATTCCAATCCATATTAATTACTATTTAATATCTGACAATACAGGCCCAGTTTGTTTTTCCTAGATAACTGCACAGTGAAATAAAGTGTATTAGTTAATGAATAGCTGTCAGTAGCAGATCTGACAACCAGAGACCGACAAGAAGCTCCGCCTACACCACATACCGACGTGCACACAGGCACACGCTCTCATCCAACACACACGACAGAGGAACACACCTTCACACGGACACGCCCACACGGATAAGACGTGGAGAAGGCCAGGGCGGACCCCATGACAATATCAAAAACACAAGCATGAATAATGGCTGAACAAAACACATGACTGCAGTGTAAAAGATGAAAGGCAACTGAGTAGCAAGACCAAAACATCATTTGTCTGATGAATGGGAGGGTCTTGAGATATATACTGAGATTTGAGACATTTTACAAAAAAAAAACAAAAAACATAAAGAACTGTGAGCTGACATTAACTGCTGGTGTTTCTTAGGCATGACTCAGTCTCACACTGTGGATAATGGCCCTCTGGCTATGATTCAGTCTGTGGGGAATCTACGACGCATTGTCTTCAGCTTTCCCTCAGAGACTGGTCCATGGCACATCGATATGGAGTCCACAGAGGCATATACCATCAAAGTCACTGGTGAGCTTAGTCTTAGAGCTCCTACACACTAGTAACACTAGGATACAACACGGTGGTAACCTGGTTCTTTCACAGTAAAAAGTCACATATGATAAGTTTTATCTTTCCTTCAAACTTTAACTAAACGTTTAACTGAAGTTTCATCACTAGCCTAACATGGGGATAATCACATATTGTGTAAAAGAGGAAACTGTGGATATAAAGAGGAGTAGCTGATAGTGTTAATGGCTTAATTGTGTATTTTCCAGGTCAGAGTCCTGTTACGTTTATCTATAATTTTGTGGAGGAATTCAAAGGTCCACACCCAGGATATGCTGCTATTGACGGTTGCCCACAGACAGGTTACATTAGTTATAACTACTATATTATTGTATTACACTTTTCTAACAAGATAACACAACGCTACACATATCTCTGCTCTCTATGGTGTACTGAGGTGGGTGTGTCTCACTGGTGTCAAAAGCCAAGTCAGATTCCTCAGGTACAGTGAAATGATTGATGTTTCTTGACAGAGATGTTTCCTAATGGAGATAAAATGCTGTCCACAGTGTCAAATGCTGCACTTAGATTGATGAGGAACAGAATGGTAATGGTCTCATAGTCAGTGGAGAGAAGGAGGCATTTAGGTTATGAAGAGGTTAAGACAGAACACCATATCTTCAAGGTGTTGTTTCCAATTCAGAGAAACAGACATAGAGATACAATAAGGGGATCAAGGATCAAATATGGCTGGGAGTTGCATCCATTTTACCCATTTGATCCTTAAGGTGAATTGTGGACTTCAAATGTAAAACAGCCACACCTTCTAGGTCAGTGCTGTGATGTTTCCCCGTAGTGAACACCTTGTGCCTTGTGCGTCTGCATGGCCCTTTTCAGTTAAAAACAGATACCCACAGCTCCTCACCTCCCTTACACTAATTTAGACTGTTGGAAGCAGTTTCCTTCCAGGTATCCAAAGATTTAGAAACATCTGGATTCCAAGGTACCAGTAGAAGGATTTCACACCAGATGCCAAATGAAGTTTTCACAAATATTCTTTAGGCAGCTCCAGTGCTTGGGATGGTTTAGCTGTTTGCAGTGTCCAATGCTTAGGTGGAACGTTCAGTTACAGCTTGGATGTGTAGCTGAGTGTTAATGCAAACAGTCTTAGTAAGAAATCAAGGGAGCATAATAGATGGAAATAGACCAAAAGTATCAGTAAACAATAAGTAATGAGCAAGAAATGAGAAGCCATTGTTAATAATCAGGGGATCCTGAGAACTGTAGATATGGACAGGACATTTCCCACTGCAGCAATGACACATTCACACTCAGTACACTACATAGCATTTCTATACATCTTTATTCTGCTCTTTGGCCTTTTCCCCCAGCTCTTTAGCTTGTATGGTCTTGCTCTATTTTTCTATAGTTCAAACAGTAGTTAAACATTTAAGTGTCCTATTTGTAACTGTGATCAATAGCAAAACAATAAGACTAAGACTGCAAATTGCGTCGTAACAAATGAATTATTACCTCTGTTTCTCTCCCTTTCACCACATGCCTTTTCCCTCAGGTTTACCCGCTAAGCTGTTGCTGACTGTAACAGGGCAGAAAGGTGTGGAAGCTCTAAGGGTTCAGGAGGTTGCTCTAGTGGAAGTCTCAGGAGTCCTTGCATCAAATGGAACCATAGAAGAAGTGGGTGGTGGTGACTTCTTAGTTACTGTGCATAATGTTCCACAAGGGGAATTTGTAGTTATGCTGAAAGGGGAAGACAAGACAACTGCAAGCTACTTCCAAAGGCAGAGCACTACACAAATGTCCTTGTCTACACTCACTGTCAAGGTACATGCATCTGCATGCATTCTGCGTTTCATGATATTGTATTATTATAACTCATGCATAATATCATAGTGTCTTGAATTCACAAACATTACTTTTCATTTTATTTTTCTAATTTCTTTCATTCTTTTTTCTTGCAGGCTATAACAAACAGGACCATGTTGCCCGGAGAAGAATTTAAACTAAAATACACTGTAACAACCAATGGAGCAAGTGGCACGTACAGTGTCAGTGCCACGAATGACAGAGCTATTCCTATGAGCTTTGACACAAGGTAAATAAAAGTGACTTATTTTTCAATTAACAGAAATTTGAGCAATAGTGGACTCTAGAGTATACTTTAAGAACTCTAATTAAGTTATTGTTATATTCTCAAAAATACTGTAGTCTAAAGGTAAAACTAATTGCTTTGAAATGCTTAGATCAGGGATGTCAAAGTCTAGTACTGGAAGGCCAAAGTGCAGTGTGATTAGGTGACTGACCTGCTTAAACACAACTGATCAATTAACTGCCAGGTTTAATAGGTGTATCTGAGCAGAGCAATCACCAAACCTTGGGAAACTCTGGCCCTTCAGGACTGGACACCTCTGCCTTAGATGTTTAGTGGAAAATGCAAATAAATATTCCACTATACATCTCTGCTCTACAGAAAAGTTCATGCCTCAAACACATAACATTAACAGTGTGACACAAACAGAAAGATTGGTCTCTGGTTTCAGATCAGTATAAAAGAACAAAATCTACTTTGTGATCATAGGCTCAACCTGGTAACTGGGATTAGTGCTGAAAGTACAGTGACTCTCAAACCACCAGGAGACATCCCATCAGGCACTGATGTTACTTTAACCATTAGTGTTGAAGGAACAGGAATTACTGATGCTAACTATGCTGTGGTTCGCCTGTCTGTCGTCACCAAGGTAATTTATATGATTGCACTTATTACTATAGTAGCTGAAATTCTTGAGTAGAAACAGCCATGGTGAAACAGCAGCATGATGCTCCTGCTTAACCCTGGAGATCATTAGACCACCCAAGCTCTTCCATCATGACAAAGCCCCAATCCAAGAAGGTGTGTACATTGATGCTAATGCACCTACTTCTACTATGAATGGCACAGAGGCAATCTGGATGGTCGAAGTAATTTCCTTTAAGACTAAATGGCAAAGTTGGTCCAACCTTGTGTAAAACACTTTTAAGGATTTGCTTAGTCAGCAAACCTCTCAAAATCCTTCAATATGAACAAGGCATTTATCAATCTGTGGGACTTTGTCTTATGTGCTCATAATTTGTGATGAATATAGTTTTCCATTCATACCCTGCTATATATAACTCCACAGGCTTATCTGCTAAATTGTTGTTGTCACTGACAGTAACTGGGCAGAAGGCTGTGGTTAAATTCCTTTATGGCAGACAGTCTACTGACTCCTTTACCCTAGCCATATTCTAGTCAAAATATTACTTGCCCTGAATGATTACACCAAGATGTTTATAATTACTTCCTCTTCTTACCAATATTCCTCCATCACCATTGAGTAAGCATCTTTGCCTCTCATCTCTAAAATCAATCACATCTCATTGTTTTTTGATCTCCAGTGTCCATTGTAAAACAGTAGACTATTCACAATTTAGGTCCACTTTCAACTAATTCACATATTTTATTTTATTTCTCACTCTCCTGTGGGGAGACAAAAGATTTAAAAGAACCCCTGACAGATCCATGACAACAGGTCTAGCATTCATCCATATATGAGTGCAAAACAAATCATATACTGATAAAAAAATTCTCACAGTGGCCTTCAATCAGAATAAATGAAAATCACCTAAAACAAGGTGGTTCTGGATAAATGAGCATTACCCAGTACAGTGCAAGCAATCTTTAGCTATTTTATCATTAATCTTCCTTCCTTTATTATAAACAGGTGACTGACTTTACTCCTCCAAAGTGTGAGATTGTAGGTGTAAATGCTACCTGCCCATCCAACTGTGCCCAGTCCAAGTGGGATCTGTCTGTAAACATCACAGATGGCAATGGTTCAGGAATTCAAGAAATCTCAATCCTGCAAGGAAATGGAAACTTTTCCCAAGACACTGTGGTTGATGGGGATATAATCATAGTGATGGGACTCTACAGCGCCTCCTGCTGCTCCCCTGATGTAACTGTGTCTGCTGTTGATAAAGAAGGAAATGTAGGTAAGTGCACCTACTCTGTTGAAAGGAGTGGAGGTTCCACAGTCAGTCTGTCTGTACCACTATGGACTTGTTTGCTGGTTTTAGCCTTGAGTGTACTTTATGATATTTTCCCCCTGTAATAACAAAGTCCTTGTGCAGTATCCTATTGTGTTATCCTCTGATTGCTTATATGTTGTCTTTCTTACTGTATAAATTAATAAATAATTCACTGACAAAAAGGGGAAAAAGGCCAACAGGGAGCAAAAACTTATACATATAATACATATATAATATATATTATTTTCAACCAAAAATCAATATGGTTGCTACTTTGCAGAATTTTGGACAGAATTTTTTTAATAAATAAAAAAACCACAAAGTGGTCTGATGTTGAATAGTTTTTGAAGTTCTGCTAATTTTATCCTGATGTAAAATTTTGTGATTATTATTTTTTTTTTAGTTTTTACTATCTTACATTAATGATGTACTGAATTTCATAGAAACAGGTTCACGTTTAATATGACAGTAAGTCACATAAATAGTTTTAAATGGGTGATTTTAAAGGCATTTCTATTAATTACATTCTTAAAGAAAACTCATTTTCATGTCACAGTGAGGATAATTTACCTATGCAATATCTTATTTATGCACATATTATGTTTAGGAAGAATCCATATTGATTAGAATCTGAGCAGAATCCAGCATTGTTGTTGTTTATATAATATTTTACATAATATTAAACGTAATATTGATGTTGTCTTCTTTTGGTATTTTGGTTTTAATGATGTATACAATAAATAAATAACTGATATGTGGATACATCAATATCAATCTTATGTGCAGCATTATATGGGCAAAAAGCAAATATTCAGTTTGGTCAGTATGCTGTAAAGATACTGGAGCACCTAAGTCAGTCAGAATGTAAACTCTCTATTTTTTGTATTCATTCACAATTTTCAGAATGTTTAGAGCTGAAGGCATAAGTTTTTTTTTATGTTTTTTGTTTGTTTTGAGCTAATAGTCATATTTGCTTGATACTTGAGCATGGCTGGATGAACTGTAATTTGGACAGGCTGCTGCCTAAGGACTCACATCAGTGGGTTAAAAAAACTACACATTTATGATGATGCCTCCTGGGATTTGTGAGGGGTATCTGCAAACAAAATCTACTGCAAAAGAAACAAGTTTGAACTAATAAAACTCCTAAATTAACAAAGTTAAATTTAAGTTATCGAATTATTGGAGTTTACTATTCTGTTGCTTCATAGTGGCCTTTTAATTATTCTGTTATTTGTTTTAAAATTGCTTATATAAAATCTCTATATTAAGGGGACCCCAGATTTGTCATAGCCGAGGGCCACAAAAGGGCTTAATCCGTACGTTTCACGTGCACATGTGCACATTTATTGTCACGGTGGCGGCCCTGGCCGCCTCCCCTGTCTCGTGTCTGTGTGGTCGTGTGCTCGGTTGTCCTGTCAGTTTAGTGAAGCGCGCGTGTACGTCTGGGTGTGTTGTGCGTGTGGCGTGTGTGATTGGCCTTGTTGTTGTTATACGCTTCACCCGTGTCTCGTTAGGGTGAGTGAATAAAAGTGTGTATGTGTCACCGAGTCTTTGTCGATGTGTGGTAAGCGTTGTTGGTGTGTTGTATTTTTCAAAACGAAACCGGAATTAAACGGTATGTTTATGTCGCTCTCGGTAGTCCTGTCTCGCTTTTTGCAGCTCTCAGGGACTCCTCCCGTGACATTTATGCCAGATGCAGCCAAGTTCATATATTATAATCTCTTGATAAAAGACTTTCACGTAAGCCATGTACATGACATTTTCTGGTTCTATCAAGGAGTAGGAGGGAAAGCAGGTTAAATTGCTTTGAAAATGTAAATAAATGCTAGAATGGTATAAAAGACTTAACAAGGCTTTTAATATTTAACAAAACAATTGCCTTCACATACTAACAAAATGTCACTGGAGTTAGAGTTATCAGAAAGGTTGATCAATTCTTTGAAATATATTTTCCCTAAAAGGGGAAATGATTTCAAACATGACCTCCTGTGTTGTAACATCTTTGCTTTCCAGTTATCTATGCTGCCTTAAATAAAATTCTCATACTAACAGTCATTGTCTGTCTCTCTCTCTCTCACACACACACACACACACACACACAAACAAAACACATGTCCCATTCCCAATAAAATTATTAGTTCACTGGTTTCACCTGCTCCTTGTTTGCCCTCATTGTTCTTTCTCATTATTTAAGCCGACAGGTCGGTGCTGCCGAGCTGCTGTCTGTACCTGCTGTAACTAACCCTAACCCTAGCAGTAATCCTTCACTGCTCCATTAATTCAGTACCACACATTCTTCGGTACTGCTTTAATTCAGTACCATGCAACCTTCACTGCATTCTCTTGCCACCGTTATAGTACTGTATCCACTGTAAATTGCATTGTTCAGTTCTGTGATTAATTACACATTAATTGCAAAAAAAGAATTTCTAGAATTTTTCATAGTCAAACGTGGATGTTGTCCATGATGAAACCTTTTGCATCTAGCTCTGTTTAGCTGTGCCTCAGCCATATTCACCATAGTTTAAATTAATGATAATCCATATAAAGAATGGCAAGAAAACCTTTGAAATGCTACATAAGTGTTCTTGTAGGTGTTATAAAACTTTTTAAAACAAAGATTATAAAACAATTCGTCAGAAAGCATATTCAAGATCTCAGCATTTAATGATGATGAACTCAATTACATTTAACATTTTTGCATTGTTTGAATATTAATTTCAAATAAAATTTTTAATGAATAAATCACCATTATTTCCATTTTCACAGTAAATTGTTTAGATGACCTGAGGAACTTAAGGGCTTGTACCCCTTGTATACATAAAAAAACAGCAAATAACATTTCTGAAGCAACAGCACATAGACCATATTAGTCAGTTACCTTACTGAAAATTAAACTGATTATGATGATGATTTGCTAATGACCATAACCTGACATCTTAAAGGCATCAGATGAAAATTATATACATAGCTACTGAAAAGATTTCAGGACCTGCTTGGCAGTAATAAACATTTTAGAGCACTCTGTGCTAACAATGACAAGTTTGGTTGCATAGAACCACTTTGAATGAATTAAAAGAGAAAGAAAGTACAATTGGCTAAAAGCAGCTAGAAACAATGACTAGAATGACTAGAAATAATGAATGTTCCTTCTCATGGTTCACATAGTCAGGTTTCTATTTTGTTCTTGGCACTACATGCTGTGTGTTAACATGTTTCTTTAAGTGTGCTGACTGAGTGAAACGTTTACCGCATTCTTTGCATTCAAATGGTTTTTCCCCAGTATGAATACGCTTATGTCTCTTAAAATTACCCAAATCCACAAAGCCTTTCTCGCAATGCGGACACACATAGCGCTTTTCACCTCTGTGTCCCTGCATATGCATGTTCAGTGCAACTCTGTGCTTGAACGACTTCCCACACTGACTGCAGAAAAAAGGTTTCTCACCTGTATGCATACGCATATGAGTAGCCCGGTCTGCCTTGGCCAAGAACTTCTTACCACATATCTTACATGGGAAGGGCCTATCTCCAGAGTGGATAAGTTTGTGTTTGGTCAGTGTGAATTGGTAAACAAAACTCCTGCCACACTCCTCACACGTGTAGCCCTTCTCCTCTGCATGAACTTTTACATGTCGGTTTAGGCCTCGAACACTAGGGAAGGCCTTTCCACACTGGGAGCAGGTATATGGCCGCTCACCTCTATGGAGCCTCATGTGGTTCTCCAGTGAAGATGCATTGCTCAGAATCCTGCCACATTCAGAGCATTCTGTTTTCTTCTCATGCACTTTACGTGAATGCTTCTGGAATATGCGACCCCTGTTTTGTGCTGGAGCGCTCGAAGCCGAATGTGACAATTCAGCAGATGAAGCAGTTGGTTCCAAAACCTGACTGGATATATCACATCCCCCTTTCTGCTCAACTTCATTAGCTATCTGAGAATCCTTGACTGTGTTTAATGTGAAGATTTGTTCATCTACTGTAGAATCTAACATTCTGAAATTTGAACCCGGCTTAGAAAGAACTTTATAATGTTCTGTCACACCAGGAAAGAGTGCAGGATGGCTATCCTCATTATCTACAGGAACTTCTTCACTGTGCTTTTCCATGATGACAGAGTCAGTGTCCTCAGAGTTGATAGCTGGACTTGAGCAAGAGGGAAACCTCTGTACATTTTGCTCAAAATTATTAACTGATGACACAGAGATCTCCAAAGGCAAGGCAGACCCTATCTGGGACACATTTCCTTGGTTAGAAGCTGCTGCTTGCTGTTCCTTCAAAGTAAGAAGTGGTGCAAGTTGCAAAGGTTGCCCAGTTGACTGTGAATGGATCAGAGATGGCTGCTCCAATGCAGCTTCTTGCTGTGTTAGAACAATGGGTGAGCGTAAAGGCATGGCATTTAAGGATTGAAGCAAATCTGATGAATTATCGGGTGGATGAATAAACTGGTCTGAAGATGAACAGAATGGATCGGACAGGATTCTATAGTGGGATGTAACTGCTACATGGTCTTGTGGACATGCAGCGTTAGTCAGGGGAATTGAAGCTGGAGGAACAGAAGACCTCATTGACTGAGCTGGAATGTAAGGTGGAGCAAATGGAATGCAATTTGGAGGATAAGTTGGCTGGGCTAATGGAGCTGGATCATGATGAGGCACTAAAGGGAAGTGGACTGGAATGTCTACACTCTGAGGTGGAAGTATTTCATTTGATTGAGCGTGCACCTGAGTCGGTGGAACAGGGGCATGGGCTGGTGGAATTGGAACATGAATGGGTAGAACTGGGCCTTGGGCAGGTGAAACTGGAACCTGATTTGGCACAGGTGGAATCTGAGGTGGTGGAATAGGAATCTGACCTGGCGCAACTGTGTGATGGTCTGGAGAATATGGATTCTGAGACTGAGGATCTAGAAAACATTCTAGTGGAGTTATCACATTGTGAGGTGGAGAGACCGTAGGTTGTGGGGCCTGAGAGTAAGATTCACCTAAAGGTGTCATTTCTTGATCATCTGAGAGCAGTTGAACTGCTTCTGTGGTTGTAACTGGGGCTTGAATTGACTCAACAGACTGGCATGGATCTGTAACTGGTTTCTGGTGTCGAGGAAGAAGTTGCGGACCAAGCTGTGTCACTGCATCTGGATTCTGGATATTTTGAACAATTTGCTGAGCTTCAATAGTTCTGAGCTGGGCATGTGGAAAGGTGGGCTGATCTGGGGAGAGATGATCTAGCGTACCTGTTTGCTCTGGCTCTTCTCTAGGTGTTGACATCTGACCTTGTTTGCTAGACAAGGGAACTGTTGGTGTAGATAAGCTAACTCCAGAAGGGGTCTGCTGAGTTGTGTAAACTGGCAGCTCTGGTAAAGTTGATTTAGCTGGGATGCAGGCTTTATGTCTTTGTGTATCATTCCGTGAAGGTAAACCTTCTCTTAATCTAGATGTATTCACAGTTTGGGAGACTTTACTCAAGGAGTCCACTCTGTGACTGGAGGAAATCGTCATCTCTGATAAGGTTGTATTAGTGGTTGATATTTCTCTGGGGCTTCCATAGCATCTGCTCACCGTTTGGAATTTTGAGGGGATCAGAACTGTGGACATGCAGAAACATAAATGGAAAGGTTAAGTAGGGTTAAGCGGTGGCACAGACAGGAAGTGCAATTTAAATTTGATTTAAATTTGAATACAGCTCAAACTTGTTCTGCAGTTTTTATGGAAACTTCTGCACCTCTTTCCATGGTGTCTTTAAAGGGCTCCTTGCGAACCAATATTGGCTCAGCACCCTCTTGCTTCAATAAAAAGTATCCAGGGGCATATTCATCACAGTCTGTCTCCTGGGGCTGCGTTGTGGGGGGGGGGGATAGGAAAGATAGACAGATAGACAGACACATACATTACATACATACAGATACAATTCTTAATCTGCATTGTCGATTTTTGTATTACAGTTAAATAGCTGTAATTACAAAACTCGTCAGGAAATGTATAATCAGAATGTCCTCATTTAACAGGTAAAAAAAATTAAAATCAGAAATGTCCTCTTTTAACAACTGGCTCATTTACAACATTTCTGACCTCTTTTTTTATGAGAAGCAGAGCAAGCTGTCTGTTTCCATCTTCAGGAGCACTGGAAGGCACATCTTCAAGACGTTCACTGGTAATATCTTGCAGCCGAAGACCGCGTTCATCAAACGGGGCCGGACTGCAGCATTTTTCAACCATAATGGGCTTTTCTAGGAAAAAGTAATACCTTTGTTTTATAGCCAGAATTAAGTATAATTATGTAGTTACTACACAAACAGTGCATGCGTATGCAAACGAAACCTTGAAAAAGTAACCTTTATTGTATTATACAATACGATACTGCTAATACTAAACTGAAAAATAGGGTGGAAAACTAAATTAGCTAAAAATGAAAAATAAAACACAGGAAATCACACGTTAGATCTGCAGCCTCTTGAAGTAGCACTTTGTATGTCTCACGAGTCGATAATATATTTCCAGGAAGTGTTCTTTGCATGCAGATCATAAATATATTCACACTACATACTTACCACACTGTACACCAGCATCGCATTTGGAGAGTCTTTGCGTACGGTCTGTTCCTGGATTCCCATCTCTTGTATGGCTTGTTAAGTATTGTCCAGCAAAAACACCGGTCTTCAAGTCAGCATTCTCTTGCCTCAGATTAACTAACTCGGCTTTCAGTTGATGCAAAGTGCGCTCGAAGAGTTTCGTTGTCTCACCAACAGCTGTCTTTAGCACGTTTTCCATAACTGATGTGAACTGGATTTTAAAACCATCATAGTCATCCATAATGACATTCGGTGCAATTATAATAAACGTTTAGTTAATTAATATAAATTACTTTCTTTTTTACACTCGATACGAAGTTTACAGTGACGTATCAGAAAGTGACAGCATGGGTGTGTTCAAATAACACAGGCTTCATGTAGACCCTCTGAGCTATAAAACATACACGTGTACAACATTCAGGAAAGCGCTGTATGAAGATCAGCGCAGCTGCGCACATCAACGTCCAATTTTTTCGCCAGGACAAAATAACTTCGACTTCCGCAAAAATTCTTACATCTGAATAAATGTATTGTCGCACAACATTATACATTACGTAACGGCCAAATAAGAAGCCTAATAATTAACATGGGCGAATTTCGGATTTACTTAAAAGACACATGGCAGTGTTGCATTTCATCAATCACCTGCTTTAACTCAGTTATATCTGGAGTTTAAACTCCACTCCTGGGCCTTTATATAGTTGAAAAAACATTTAACACAGACAGATAGATGAGGGCGAGTGTGTGTATGTGTTTATATATATATATATATTAAACAGGTATTTGAGGTTTCCAGAGAAACAGAAAAAGTTAAAAACGTATAAATCTTTATATATTAGTTTATTAACTTCATTACTGCTATAACAACTTGCAGTGCGAGCAGATGTCATTAATGCAAACATTAAAAACCCTTGCAACTGGGAATGACAAATACTTATTTCTGATTGTCCGAAGGTGCACAGTAAAACAATCATCAAGCCCCTTTTTTTCTCCAAAGTAAAGGTGCTTATACCTCTCGCAAGAAATACAATAGACAACTCCTCTTGTAATATACTGGTTGATAAAATGGATGTTTGAGTGATTGTTTTAGTGGCTGTATTATTAAACGCACATGTAGCAAGTATATAATTGTTGAGGGCTAAAATATATATTTTTTAAAAACCCAACTTGTCATTCTCTCTTGTCGAGCACATTACTTGTGTTTTTGAGATTGTGGGGGGAAATGTTGAATCGATATTCAGACTTTTGACTCATCAAATTTTAATTCTCAACAGAAATTTCAACAGGAATTTTCAACAGAAATTTGGAGCCGACGGAATCCCTCAGACGCTCGAGCTATCGCAATCCGTTACCGTCAACTGCTTTTCATTTCGAGCGATTGGTCTGTATGAACACACCCCGTGCATTTTGGTGTAACATTATTTTAGTCCCCCATAAGAGACTCGAGCTTTGCAAAGCCTGGATTAGGAAAAAACTTTCACTCTCCTCGCCAGACTGAGATATACGTTCAAGATTGTTTACTAGGCGTAACAGAGTAACCACGGAAAAAAATAATTTGTGACAAAAAAAAATTTGCCTTTTGATGTAGTTAACTAACAAATCGCAGAGCTTATTGTCTGTCTTGGCTAGTTAGCTAGCAAGGTAGCTAATTCACGTTAACGTTAGCTAGCTAAGCTATCAAACGCTTTCTACGATATTAATAGCTTGTTAGCTAAATAGCGCGTCCGTTTTCTGAATTAGACATAGGACGGCTTCGGAAACAAAACTAAATGACGTATTAATAAATTAATAATATATAAGGAGTCCTAAATGTCTGTTTTTTAAGCTGATCAAGCGCACGACGGAAAAGTTGTTCCACAATCCCACAAACGGGGGCAAGGATAGAGCGCTGAAACAAAAGAGTAACGTTACCATTTGATCAAAACTAGCTAGCTAGCTAGCTACTTCTGCACATTTTCAAGATGTCCGAAATCATCCTCACGTTTCAGACACAGCTATCTGGTGTTATGGAAACTGTCTTTAAGGCTGCAATATTTGAAATCACCAGGCTGGTGGAAGATAGTTTTCTGGAAGAGGTGTCTCGGAGCCGTGAACAAGTTGAATCTTTAAAAAAGAGACTTCAGTGGTTTGAAACTAGGCGCAGAGACCAAGAGAGAGGCAGGAGACTAAGGTGTGTAGACTGTGGCAATGCCCGGGTTTCCAATGAAGAAAGGGATGAGAGAACATCGGGCCCCCAAACAGGTAACTTTATAGTGAAGATCTCGCGTTTATCTTCTCTTTCAGCTCTCTAGTTCAGTGTCACTGTTAAACAAAATTTCCACATTTTGTATAGTGTCCGTTGGTTTGTATTTACATGTGGCATTACACGTAGGCTACATTCTTTTTCTAAAACTTAATGTTCCACTTATAACTAAATTTGTAATATTTCTAATTGATGGCAGTTTTTATTCATTGTTTTAAGATAAACTTAGAGAGGATCTGGCTGTAAAGATTCTTTTGAGCTGGGAGTCCATCAGAGTTTGGTCATTTCCATGTTTCCTGTAGTAGTCCTGTAGTAAACTTTAGATTTATTGAATTAACACAGTTTTTCTGATGGGGAAATCAACCCTCCCTGACTCTGCTCATCTAGGACCAGATCTGGCCAACCTTGATAAACACAATGCCCTCCAGTCCAAATTTATCATGAATAGTGTGAAGTCTTATTTGCACATCTCGCAGGTGTGGAAAACACTCAAAATCTTAAAGAGGAGAGAAGTGTGGAGGAAGGTTGTGGAGCTGAGAAGAAGAATGAACTTTCCGGAATAGTGGAGTCAGAGGATGTGTCCAATTCAGTTAGTGGTGCAGAGGTGAGAAGTATGTATTATTATCTATGCAGGAAAAAAAAAAATAGGTTACCAGTTTACTGTACAAACGTATTCAAACTAAGTTATATGCCTTTTATTTACTGTAAAAGCTTACTGTATGTTCTATACCTTAATTCTTATCCATCTTGCATAGGTTTTGTGACATAGTTATCAGTTTTTGGTGCAGACATTTTAAGTAATATACATCATGGTGTTTGTACCCTTTTGCAGCAGGCAGTGAGAGAGGAAGGAAAGCTAGACTGTATGCTTAAAGGGGAGGCTGTTCAGACTGCCCCTGCTCCAGACCTACAAGATGGGTGGAGACTGAGCAATGAAGGTATGGATTAATTCATTCTTAAGCTTCATCAAGCAAAATATATTAGTAGTCACACATCTGTGAGATATTTAGAACTTTTATGTATCTATTGGACAGAAAATAGCACACATTCTTGTTATTAATTCCTTAAACAGTTTACTGTGTTAGGGAGGTTATGCTACTGCTTTGGAAAATTTGAACATTTTTTTTTTTTTAACTGTTTGCTCACAGATTTATCAGCATGAAGTCATTATTTTCTGTGTTTTCCCAGGAGCAGAAGGCTCTGACAACTCTGCACATAGTAAAAGCTACAGTGAGCAAGAACTGCAGCAGATTCAGGATGATTGGAGCTCTGGACTGGATCAAGCCACTGATCCTGAACGTGAACCAGATATGGAGAACATCCAGGGTCTACCATATAGAACTCGCTACAGCATGGAGGACATGGGAGGCTACAGTAACCAGGAGCTGGATATGGGTGAGCTGAATGGCCTCACAGACTCTCCTCAAAGAGCTGGAGAAGTATTGGGCTTTGGGGTGATGGCAGGCTCTTTGCAGAATGACCTAGGTACATCTGAAGAAAGTGGAAGACGTATTAGAAATAAGAGAGGAAATAAAGGATCATCATCCTTGCACAATACTTCAGACACGAGTGATCTCAACTGTTTGCTGATTAATGAGGAGGGATATTTGCAGGACATAAGTGCCTTCCCTCAGGCTCCAAGTGCACTTGCTAGTGACTCTGGACATCGAGGACATTCCATGTATCACAGAGATGCAGACAATAACAACAGTGATTGCTTTTACAGTGGCGATTCCTTTAGCCACCCATTGAACTTGAACAATGAACCTGTGGAAATGGCAGGAGCTAGAGAGGAGCGACCTCAAACCTGCCCTCAGTGTATGATCAGTTTCCCAGACCAGGTTTCCCTGAAGGCCCACATGCTCACTCACCGAGCCAGCGCTGCCCCTTCTTACGTGTGCAACCAGTGCGGCAAGAAATTCACCCAGGCCTGCAACCTGAAGGTCCATCAGCGCGTCCACCAGAGGGAAGGTCTGCATCTGTGCAGCCACTGCGGGAAGGGCTACTCATCGTTCGGTGAACTGCGCAGACACCGCTGCAGCCAGGCCGGAGACAAGCCCTACAGCTGCTCGCTGTGCGGTAACAAGTTCAGCCGCCTGTGGAACCTCAAGCTGCACCGTCGTATTCACACACAGGAGAAGCCTCACCAGTGCAGCATGTGTGACAAGAGTTTCACCCGGGCTGACATCCTGAAGGTCCACCAGCGGACCCACACCGGAGAGAGGCCATACTGCTGCAAGGTCTGTGGACTGAGCTTTAAGCGTCTTGACCATCTCAGATCACACCAGCGTAAACATGGATCTGACCCGAGCAATCATTAGAACTACAGTCATCAATGCACTGACTCAAATACATGTAATTATAGTAATGCATTTGGTTGTAAATGGGTCACAAATGAAGGGCATTGTAATACATTACAGGGTTGTACATGCCTTACTCCCAGCAAGAGGATACAGTCCTTCTTAGTTAAGCTTGCAAAACATGAAGATCTTGGTTAGTAACATGAGCAGATATAAAATGTAGACCCAGACTCGATTCCACAGTGGTTTACTTTGGATGTTCTTATCTACCAGTTAAACAGCTCGCAAATTGTGATTTCTTACTTCACATTTTCTTAAATATTTTACTAAGGTCATTTCTGATTAGTGTGCATTATGGTTAAGGGAAGTGCATGGTAGTGAAATAAGTTCTGTTGCTACTTACTGATAATGCAGTGCCTCTGTAATTGGTTTTGCTAATTGAGATTATCTTGTTTATTTAAAAAATGAATACTGTATTCTCATTGTGTTTCTTTTATTGCATCATATTTACATGCTTATACCTTTATCTAAAATTTGTATTTTATATAAGAGACACACAGACTTTTTGTTTGTTTGATTTATGTGATTCTGGATAAAAGCTGATATATGTTGGATGCCAATTAAAAATGTTTACCTTTCAGAAGAAAACATTTTGTGAGCTTTGGGACGGTAGTTTGTTATATTGTTATAAACTAGAAATGGGGAATAAATAATAACTATATAACCAAATAATAACAAAACCAAATATTTTATATGAATTACCTCCAAAGAAGATTCCAGGTGAGTAACAAGCAGTGTACAAAAGTAAAATGTAGTAACTCTGTTTATATACACACACACTCACTGGCCACTTTATTAGGTACACCTGTCCAACTGCTCATTAACACAAATGTCGACTCAGCCAATCACATGGCAGCATTTAGGTATGTGGACACGGCCAAGACGATCTGCTGCAGTTCAAACCGAGCATCAGAATGGGGAAGAAAGGTGATTTAAGTGACTTTGAACGTGGCATGGTTGTTGGTGCCAGATGGGCTGGTCTGAGTATTTCAGAAACTGCTGATCTACTGGGATTTTCACGCACAACCATCTCTAGGGTTTACAGAGAATGGTCAGAAAAAGAGAAAATATCCAGTGAGCAGCAGTTCTGTGGGCGCAAATGCCTTGTTGATACCAGAGGTCAGAGGTGAATGGCCAGACTGGTTCGAGCTGATAGAATGGCAACAGTAACTCAAATAACCAGTCGTTACAACCGAGGCATGCAGAAGAGCATCTCTGAACACACAACATGTCAAATCTTGAGGCGGATGGGCTACAGCAGCAGAAGACCACACCGGGTGCCACTCCTGTCAGCTAAGAACAGGAAACTGAGGCAACAGTTCGCACAGGCTCAGCAAAACTGGACAATAGAAGATTGGAAAAATGTTACCTGGTCTGATGAGTCTCGGTTTCTGCTGCAACATTCGGATGGTAGGGATTAGAATTCGGTGTCAACAACATGAAAGCATGGATCCATCCTGCCTTGTATCAACACTTCAGGCTGGTGGTGGTGGTGCAATGGTGTGGGGGATATTTTCCTGACACACTTTGGGCCCATTAGTACCAATTGAGCATTGTGTCAACACCACAGCCTACCTGAGTATTGTTGCTGACCATGTCCATCCCTTTATGACCACAGTGTACCCATCTTCTGATGCCTACTTCCAGCAGGATAACGCGCCATGTCATAAGGCGCGAAGCATCTCGGACTGGTTTCTTGAACACGACAATGAGGTCACTGTACTCGAATGGCCTCCACAGTCACCAGATCTCAATCCAATACAGCACCTTTGGGATGTGGTGGAACGGGAGATTCACATCATGGATGTGCAGCCGACAAATCTGCAGCAACTGCGTGATGCTATCATGTCAATATGGACCAGACTCTCTGAGGAATGTTTCCAGTACCTTGTTGAATCTATGCCACGAAGGATTAAGGCAGTTCTGAAGGCAAAAGGGGGTCCAACCCGGTACTAGCAAGGTGTACCTAATAAAGTGGCTGGTGAGTGTATATATACTCGCCTTTGAAACATCTTGTGTGTGTATAATGTGGCATTAAACAACCACTTCATGGAAACATTCGCTTCCGTTAGAGAATATATCTAGCCCATTTGTTGCCAGTGGTCTCCAATGAAGTGTTTGCTTCTGCTATTAGAATGTAATTATCATTTCAAACATCCAATGTGTTTTTAGATTTCTTACAGCATGAGTGACATTTTTATTTTCAGGTAACTACTTGAGAATTTACTGCAACGATTTATTTTAATGGATATTGTCCAAGCAGGCCACTGTACAATGTATGACGTCACTGAGGACGACAAGGTTTTCCTTTTTACACTCGTTGCATTCAACCATGCCTAATTTGTTTGCGTGAACTCAACGTTATTTTGCTTTTCAACGACCTCTTATGTGTCTTTGGCATCGAGTCGTGTCAAGCATATGCAGAATGGACACTGAGATCAAGAAAATGTAGACTTGCTAGAACGTAGACTGTTTGCTGATTGGTTAACCTAGCTAGCTCGCTGCTAGCATCAACAGCAGAACTAGCTATTTAGCTAGCTAGCTAGCTGTAAGATAGAACTACGTAGAGCTACCGCTAATGGAACAAACTACAGAGGGTATAAAATCGAGGCAGTTTCCTAGTACATTTAATTTATGCACTAACAATGTACGAGAATTTTGTCAGCTCATTTGGGGACTTGCGACGCTGTTGTCTGACGATGGCAAATATCAACATAGAATGTAATAATCAGCAAGGCTAGCTAGCCTAGATTTTCGTCACTTTTACAAGGCCAGATAAAAGGGAGAGACGTTAACAGTAAATACAGGAATTGTTTATATGTTGCAGTAGTCCTTAAGGCGAAATTACTTTGTAGTGTAATTCTGTGTAACGTGTGTTTGACACGATGTCGGATGTCCTCCTACTTACCTTCCAGACCCAGCTGTCCGGGGTCATGGAAACGATCTTGAGGTCAGCTATATGCGAGATCACCAGACTAGTTGAGGGCAGCTTCTTAGAGGAGGTTGGTCGTGGGAAACAAGAGGCAGAGGTTTTGAGACGTAGAGTACAAGTCTTGGAAAACAAACTTGGTGAGCAGGAACGCGTTAAAAGGGTGCGATGTGCAGACTGTGGCAGAACTGGATTCTCAAAGAAGGAAACAGATGCTAGAGACTGTAGGACAAAAAGTGGTGAGAAGAAGCACTGTGCACTAGTTATATGTTGACATTCAAACAATGTTTTAATTGGTAAATGGTATTTTCTTGAAGGTGTGGAGTTGGTTTGTGCTATGAAGCAGGAAGGTACTTCTGAAGGAGGCAGGAGAAGCTATGGGAAGGGAACCTTAACATCAAACCAAGAGGCGTCTTCAGTAATCACAGACAATGAAATTAAGGTGAAGTCTCTTTTTCTGTGGTGTAGCTAGCTACAGACTTTTCATATTAATGCAAAGGCGTCAGTATGAATAAAGCTTTCTGAATTAATTTTCAAATTCATTTTTTTTTTTTTTTTTTTTTTTTAGATTATTGAAGTTGAAGAATCTCAAGTGGAAGGGGCTGTAAAAGAGGAGGTTGCGGAGGTTACAGAGATGGAGATCTATTCTACACCTCATTGTCACAAGGCAGATCAGAAAACCTCTGAGCCTCAGAGTGGCACTGCTGGAGAGGGCTCTGGCCTACACGTATCACAGCATGACCACAGGGGCCCTCAGAGGGACAAACTGTCTGGCACAAAGTCCTGCAGTCCCAGTAATCAGGATTCAGTGAAACAAAGGACACATTCAAAAGGGACAGACTCAAAAACAGAGCATCCAGTGCAGTCATCTCCATCGCAGCCAGGGACTATTGAGGTTGTAACATGCTCTGAGCCTCGCACTGTGAAACAGCTGGCAAGCAGTTCAGACTCTCTGGCCATTAAACAAGAGGTTGTTGTAGTTCTTCCCCCTGAATGGGAGGATATGGAGAGAGTGAGGTCTGGGACTATCCACAACCCTAGCAGAGTAAATCGGGTTCAGGAGGAACTCCAGCATGGGGATCCTCTCTCCATTAGACCAGCTGTGGAAGGAAACGTGTTGTATCCTGGGCCTTGTAATGTCGAGGACCTCACCTCTGATGTCACGCAGCAACTCAGGACACCAGATAAAAAACACGCTAAACTTGCCGAACATGAAGCAGGTGTGCTAGCTTCTGATCCTGGCACCACGAATGCAGCAAGGGGGCAATCAATCCACAAGAGTCCCTCTCTGCCAAAACCCTCTCAGGCCCTTCAGCACTTCCAGAGAGCCTATGCAGATGAGAGAACAATCAGTGCCTTGCAATCCGGAAGAAGTCTGACACAGGCACTCAGCATGAGGACTCATGGCCACGCCGGGCACCATGTGGTCAGGGCGCCGCACAGCTGCACGCAGTGCGGCAAGGGCTTCTCCCACCTGTGTCACCTGAGGGCTCACCAGCAGATCCACACAGGAGAGCGGCAGTTCTGCTGCAGCCTGTGTGGCCGCAGCTTCACCAAACTCAGCAACCTGAAGGCGCACCGCAGGGTCCACACGGGCGAGCGGCCGTACATCTGCATGGACTGCGGCAAAAGGTTCACTCAGAAATGCAACCTGAAGAGACACCAGAGAATTCACTCTGCCCACCCATGACAAAGGGATGTAGATTTAGGTGTGGTTAGATTTTAGGGTCTGTCTGGCTCTGTCAAATAGAGAGTAAAAAGGTGTTATGTGTTTACAGTGTTTGTAAGCTATTGTATGGTGCACTCATTTGTTTTGTATATGTGTATGTGGATAACTTTTCTGCTATTTAAGCAATATTGCATTTAAAAACCTTGCATAGCTATAGTCTTTTTTTCATAGTTGCATGTCAAATTGACATCAGTATGATTTATGAATAAAGGACTTTTTTACATTCCTCACAGTTGTTACTATTAAGTTTTGGAAATTGTACAAACAACTGAAAAAGCCAGGTATCAACAGAAAAAACAAATAATAAATCTTGCATTGTATTTATGGATATTTGAGATTTTCTTGTGATTGTAATTTATTGCATAGGAAAAAAATGTTGCCAGAAAAGATTCCAGGTGAGTATCTATAGTGTACTGTAGTAAACGATGTAGACAGTTAAAATTGCCACGAAGTATAAAAGGTTTCCAGAGAAATGAGACGTTTCAAACTCTGCAGTGTGTGTATATGACTTTATGTTGTTTATTTGTTTGCATAAACTATATACATGAACATTTAGAGTATGAATTATATAAAAACATTCATGTAGCACAAAACTGAGTAATTGATTAAGGAGACCAATGCAGGTCAACTCGATGTACACAGGATACAGGACTCCAAAACTAGATGCCTCAGAGTACAATAGTGATGACCGCAGTAGTGGATTGTAATTTACAGTCGACTGTAAACAAGTATGTAAACCTAATACGTACAGATAGGATAGACTAAACATTTGTTTTGCTAAGCAGTGAATCCAGCATTCCAGCTTTTCGTAATCATGCATCAATGTGTTCATATTGTATACATTTCGCATTTATTGTTAATTATAGCAACTGTTAAGTCACTACTTAGTGGTCCTCCCTGCCAGTAGGGGTCAGTAAATGGATATCATTCAATACAACAACAACACAAAGGTAGTTAGCTAGCTAGCTAACTAGCTAGCTTTCTAAACCGTTTGTAGCTTTCCATCTGTGTGTGCTGGGACGTCTCTCGATGTACATAGTGAGTTGGATTAATGAATGAGTATAATTTTCGCATCTTGCAGCAAATTTTGTTGAGTAGCTTTTTCTGGTTCCCCGCATATGCACGTAATACACACGGAGCCGTCAATAGCATAAATGTAAACAACTTGTAGAGCCGATAGGGAGAGCGAATTAGTAAAGCTAAGCTGCAAGCTATTCTAGCTAGTAAGCTAACTAGCTAACTAATTGTTTAACGTCAACGTTCCTTCTTAGTTAGCTATAAGACGGTTCTGGATCTATAGCTGGCTTTACATTAAACGACACGGTGGCCTTGTGTAGACATGTTAAGGTAGTCTATATTGATTGATCTCTTTCATTATCACGTCTGCCATAAGTCAGCTGTGCTAGAACAGGGAAAACACTGGCCCCGTAGGCTGCAAACTCCATACGTTTAAAAGTGGTAGCTATCTAACTTAACTATTAGTCTCACAGATGGGTGTCACATTGAAACATGTTATTTTGTATTTATATGTTTTATATAAACTGGAGAGCTTGCCGTGGCTACGTTCTGTTTAATGGAAAATGAAATATTTTTTTAACAATGAAGTTAGCTATGTGCAGTATTCATTCTAATTTTCAAGACGATCAAATGGTAATCATATGGTTTTCCTTGTTCACAGGCTTTGAGAGTTAACTACCAAATCTATATACACTTTCTCCTAGAGAAATAGCACAGCAGCAAAAGAGAGAAAATGTCAGACACCCTCATCGTCACCTTCCAGGCCCAACTCTCCATCGTCATGGAAACGATTCTCAAGTCAGCCATGATAGAGATCACTCGGCTGGTGGAAGACAGTTTTGTGGAGGAAGTGAGTCGTGGCAAGCAGGAGGTGGAATTGCTTATGCGAAGGCTGCAGTTTACGGAGAATAAACTGAAAGAGAAGAGAGCACGATGTGCAGACTGTGGTAGAACCACGGCCAGTAGTGACAGAACTGCAGAGCAATCAGAAGAGACACTAACAGGTTGGGAGAACTATGTTACATATTCCCTGTGTGATGTTAATTCCAATACAATGTTGAAAACTATTGACCTACTTATCAATATTCCAAAAACAAAATTAATTTGTTTTTAGAATGCCTTCAGGAATGTCTTTGATGGAGTTCATTAGTCCATGAAAGGGGGGGAGGTAGGTTAATTGAAAACTAATTAAAAGCACTTTCTGTGTCTTCTGAAGCAGGTGCAGATACCCTGTGTGTCAGCCTGAGCCTGAGAGAGCAGTCAGAGAAAAGAGCCCCATTCAATGAGGTGTGGCGATCTGCTGGGAGTCTAGACTCACAAATATCTACTGAGGCACGCGTTCGCGCGGAGAAGACAACGGACACTCTCGAACAGAGTGGGAAACAGGACTCTGCATCTAATAACCCAGCACAGCTGCCTCAGCATGTTCTACAGAAATTGCTGCCCAATGCAGCAGTTACAAGGATTCATGATCCATGTACTGATTTAAAACCCAGAGAAAGTCACTGCAAGACACCTGTGATAGACTTGAGTCCAATTAAAGAAACAGAATCAGCACAGTCTAGACTACTACAGAATGGTACGGAGGAAAGTGGGTGTGGTGAGTTGGCATCTTCTCTGCCTTGTCCCACTGTGAAGTCAGAACAAGAGCCTGATCCGGTTCCCATTAAAGAAGAGGAAGAGATGCTCCCAGTGTGGGATTACAGTGATGGCAGCGGTCCTGCGGAAACTGATCAGAGTCACAGAGGCATCGGAGGACCCTGGAATCGTGAGGAGACACAGGTAGATAACTTTCCAAATCTAACTGCTCTCAACATGCCAGATCCAGCTTCATATTTAATGTCCTATTCAGTGAATTGTAACACAGAGATGTCTCAAAGCATCAAGACTGAGAATAGTCAGTCAGTCACCACAGACCTTGTTCACATCGCTGTGGCTCACATGGCAGAGAGATCCAGTTCACTTGACCAGAATGAAAATGGACACTTGTTTAGTTCAAATAGACAGAGTTTTCCAGAAGGTCTTTTGGCTCCTCAAGAGCTCTGTTCAGGTGAGAAAGTGTTCCTCCCTGTCCTGCCTCTAAACCATTTTTCCCAGAGCGAGCGCCTTCAGGCGCACGAAAATCTTCACGCCAACAAGCTGCACTGTTGCATCTACTGTGGAAAATCATTTGCTCAAGTGGGCCACCTAAAGGTTCACATGCTTAGCCACCAGGGTAAGAAGCCCCTGAGCTGCTCCCAGTGCAACAAAACCTTCGTTCACAACTTTGAGCTGAAGGATCACCATCAGCGCCAGCACTCGGGCGAGAGGCCACACGTCTGCCACGTATGTGGCAAAGGCTTCACCAGGCTGAGCAACTTCAAGCAGCACCAGAACATCCACACGCGGGAGAAGCTCTTCAACTGCACCCACTGCGGCATGAGGTTCAATAGATCCACGCACCTGAGAATCCACCTCAGGAGGCACAGCCGCGTGGGAAAGAGTTGTCACTGCCGCCAGTGTGGGAAGACCTTTGTGTGCCTGAAACAACTGAAGGGCCATCTGCTCAAAGTACATGGAACAGTCATGAATTAAATAACAGATTCCAGTCGACAACTCTCGGTTTGCATAATTTGAATATTATTAATCTCGACTCGTTTTTAAAAATATTTTCTGCCTGAATACTGGGTGCCCAAAAGGAGGACATACAAGTTCAGAAAATTCAGAGTAGGTGCAATATGCAGATGTAATTTCAGATGTAAGGATGCTTAAAATTACACGAAAAAATACTTTGAAGTTCAAACATTAAAGATGCTAATGATGACCACCCCGCTCCTTTTAATGAAGCTTTGATGAAGCTGAAATCTATATACTAAAGATCTTAATTTGGGGCATTTGTGGTCTGACTTGCTTCCAGTGGCTTAGATTTCTGTGAGGAGGAATGCCCTTTTAACATGAAGCAGTTGAAGTTTGCCAAGTTGGATTTTTTTTGGTTTGTTTTCAGATGACACATCGTATGTCTGTGTGCAGTGAAATGTTTCCCACATGCGCTCTTTTTTGTGACTCAGAGCTAAGGGATAAACATATATTTCAAGTTTTTATATTTTTATTTTTTAAGGATTTCCAGCTTGACCTGTTAATATAATTATTAATTTGGTGTATATCTACTGATTCTCAGTTGTCGTGTGTGTGTTTGTTACTGTTCAAAAGTTTGGAATAAATTGACATTCCATTTTAGTCAACACACTATTTTATTTACTAACAATTTGTATAGCATAGATCTAAATATCAATCATACACCAAAAGGTATTTTTGTTAATTATTTCAAATATTTTTGGAGAAATTCTCTAATTCGGTAATTAATATACTGATCTATGCATAGTTATTTATCCTGAAAGTGAATTAATTACAGCATTACTCAAAAAGCATTCTGGACATCAGTTTTATTATATAGCATCATTCTGGATATCCGTTTTATTATAGCATCATTCTTGCAATAGAGATTTCTAGGTCATATGGTTACATGATCCTAGCATCACATTATAAACATTGTATATATAAATGCTATAAAGTGATGGTTATATCTGAGAACATTCATTCCAAACTTTTGAACAGAAGTGTATGTAACAAATATCAATTCCGAAAGTTCCGAAGTCAGGCTTTATTTTATTTTATTTTTTAAAGAATTGCATTACATGTGTAATGATTAAAGTGAGTGTAACACAAGCCTACTGTGGGAGATGTGGCAATCAAACTGGGTTCTAGGATAAACAGCGACATCGATCAGATCTGTTGGCAACAAAAAAATTGATGACCACTCACTCACTACTATTCAGCAGCCAGAACAGAATGACAATAATCCTGTCGGATAAATTGAGAGCCATTACAGTTGCATTTAATCCAGGAATACTTCCATTCCTGGAGAATTAGTTATGCAGATTATTTACAATCTCATCACATTGCATAGCATGTTAGTATTTTAACTAAACTCTAGTGAGACTGATGTCCAGGAATATAGCTGGGAATCCCTAGCTAGCGTTGAATATTTAATTACTGCCAAAAGCAGTCTTTTGTTCAGTGGTACCAAAAATACACTTTTTACACTGATCAAATATGGGAACTTTATTTTATACTTTACATGGAGGCAATACAGAATTTGCCATTAAATTGTTTTATCAGTGCATAATTGCTTCACTTGATGTCAGTAGAGACCTGCTTGGCACAATATACATGTTTAAAGTTTAATGGAGATGCACCATTTGATGAACAGAAACAAGCAGGGATTCTGATACTCCCAGACACGTATGAATAATATGAAGTAGGCTCATTCATTATTCATCATTACGATAAGGACGGAACCACATCTATATGACCGTCTAGATGGCAGTCGGTGCGAGGTGGAGGTGACAAGTGACTAATGAAGCCTCTTTGTCATAAGAACAAACTCATCAGTGCCATACGTGAACAGCAGGAGGCGCTACTGCACCACTGTGCACTGTGGTTCAGGACATTTCATTCTGTCAGTGTTTATTTTAGAGAGCTTTTCTTTTGCCTCCTGTTACCCAGCTCACTGAGTGACTGACCTTCATGCATTTATAAATAAAACCATTTTTTTCTTAATCTTTGATCTGCCTCCTGCCTTGTCCATTCTGTTAGAGGCACAGGAACATGATTCTGAAACATTTCATATGTGATTGGTAATTATAATTTTCTGGATTTTTATATATAGGAGCAACGCAGCTTTTTCCTTTGTGATACATTTGTTTTTCTTTAATGCAATGTAATAAAACAAAGATTAAAAATTTAAGAACTCAAAAGTCTTCTTAAGATTTATCTGCTGGATGTATCAAAAAGTACTGATTCATTTTTGTCTGTGTTGTAGTTGGTCCGAAATCCTCCTGAAAACCCAGCAGCAGAACTGGTCAGATTGTACCCCACAAACAGACAGAGAACATTCAGTGTAAGTGCTCACTTTAAGATGCTTTCAAATCATTCTAGCTGCAACTTAATGATCAAATGGCCTTATAACACAAATGTATTCTGTTTCCATAAAACAGGTGGTGGCGAGAGAGATCCTAACACAGTTTCAGGTGTGGCAGAGGGCATGTTACAGCCGTAACATTGAATGGGGTCCAATTACTGCAAAGGTTTTATTTTTGTGTCATGAAATTTACGTTAAATAACAAATCAATTACTGATCATATATGTGCAAAAGCAGCACAGCAATTAATCTGTTTGTCTGTTTTCAGATTATATCTGCATTACCATATTTGTCTGGAAGAGAGACGGAGGTGATTGTACGTTGTACTAAAATGCTACATAATCGCAGAGATTACCTTCGAAGGAGGGCCAAGGTAACTTCGTTAGAGGCTATGGTATTTGAACACATTTTTAGCACTCATCTATATCTGCACATTCTTTTCAAGTATAAAACACAATTCTAGTTATTGACTGTAGAATGTTTAACTTTAAAAAATACGTTAAGGGTGCACCCAGTAAAAGTATTGCTTAGCAGTACATAGATGTCACCTGTACCTGGGATTTCAAGGTTAAATTACATCAGTGTTATCTAAGGATGAATTTCACCATGCTCTTTCTAGAAAGGGAAGGATGTCATTATGTAGCACATCAGTCAGTCAGGTGTTTGCATGGTTCTTTGACAGAATTGATTGCTCAGTGTTTTCTTCCAAATTCCTCAGTGAGGCTGTTGTGGTCAGTATCCTGGAAGTAACCTGGCAGTATCCTAGCAGGCTTCAGGCACATGAGATTCACACCATGCTTTGCTTTTCTAGCTTGATGATACTGATGATGGTCTAGCTTGTGACATGCTGCCACATACCTAAGATAGAAGTTCTGTTCTTGAGGATCCCCAACCAGGCCAGGCTTTGGTTTTGTTCTAGTTCCGTAGGACGCCTCAACCAAGCACCTTGCACATCGCAGAGCTCCTGGCTCTGGCGTTTATAGAGCAATAACAATATACATTTTATATGTAGTAATATTGTAAGTACATGGACTGACTGGAGGACTGCTGAAATTTGCATGGAAAACACACAAAAGGTTATGATTCACATATTTTGTACTGTCAGATAATAATTTCTGTCCCACCATCTATAGGATGCCTCTTTGGAGAGGAATGTTTTACCTGTGGAGCAAAGATATCTTGGTCAACTTCAAAGAGGTGACATTCCACATGTAAACCTGTAAATAAAATGTCTGTGTGATGTTTTTATTTTTTATTCATTTTTGTGAATTCATAGTCTACCAGTATTTTTTTTTTATTGTCTGTGAAAATGTTGTTTTTATTTATTATGGTCAAATAAAGGCCTATTTAATAATTATTTATGGCCCCACAAGAGTGTAATTAGCACAAAAGTGCCTGTCTGAGTCAAGTCTCATCACTTTTAGAAGGGAACTTTTGGATAGGAACTCATGAATTTACAGCTTATTTACAAAGTTCTTAGAAGGAACAGTGATGTGCTCTACTAAGAGTCACAACACATTTTCAATGACATTGCCTTTTGATAAAACTTTAGTTTTTAAATTTACATTTTGGTTTTTAGGTTTGTTAAAGCTTAAAACTGCTATGTACCACAACAGAATTTTGAAAGCTAGCTCTTGAATCACAAAAGAAGCAAGGCAAACAAAAACAGAACATCCCATCTGAGGACATCCGCCATGCTACAGGTATAGGGAACAGCTAAGATGCTATGCACGGCTCTCAAGCTCCCATGCTTTGATAGAGGACCCCAGCTTGAAGGAAAAAAGACCACTTTGGGAAGAGCAAATGGGGAATTCAATTATTCAATTGAATTAAATTATCCCTCCACCCCACGAGTGCATTATTACAAGCAAATATGTAAATACAACTTTGGTGGCTTTTGACACGCTGGATTTTTATAGAAAAATATTTCTTTTAATCAAATATATGGTTTGTCTTTTACTTCTGTTGCCCACTCCTGCCCCCGCCAACGCTCAATAATTTATGTAACACACTTTGAACAAGTGAATAGTCTTCCATGTGCTGGTACACTGAACATGGCGATGGAAGCTTTAAGCATCAGAGACTGTTCTTTGAGTTTTCTTTCTCTAAATTAGAACTTGGCTATGACTAAACTGGGATAAAAGTGGACAAATACGTAATAAGGACTTGGCTGGATGCAGCAGTGACACTTATTTGTGACTTTTTTTGTATGGGAGTTCCTTTACAGAACCTTGACTGGCCTCTCTGTATTCCAAGAATGATGACACAACAGTAACTGAAAATGTCAGCTGTTGGACTTCTGTTAATCATCCCAATGAACGACTGCTAAGCCAGTAATAGAAATTCCACTGGGTTACTCATTAAAATGTCATGAGGAGAAAAAAAAAGCACATTTTGATATGACTTACTGGAACAAATATGTTTCTTAATATAACAAAATGTCACAGTTGAATGCTACATTGTTTTGTAAAATTTGACCTCAAATAAACAAGTTATTTAACAATTTAAGAATAAAGAAGGTAATTTAGGAATAGTTGGCAGGAGAGTGACCTAATTCTGAGAGAGTGGAAAAAAAACCCACAGATATAGAGAAGCAAAAACTACAGTGGTAAATGACGTGGACCTTTCTGGTGAAAACTGCTCTGTCATCAAATTCAGTAACGTCCAATGATATGTGATTTAATGCCACATCAGTAAAACCACATTTTCATCATCATCACCTTTCACATGCTCAAAATCTCTTTCCATTCTTAGAACATACACTCTAAACACAATTTACAACAAATGACAGTTCTAAGAGACAGACGACACATTACATTACAGCACCGAGACACACAGCCCAGTGAATAAGGATTCGACAGCAGGGTTTTAAATGAGAACAGTAAGGAGGAATCCTGAGTTTGGTAGAGAGTTCCATGGTTTAGTAGCCATCACACTGAACACTCACAGGGATCAGTTTAAACCTGTGGACTCGTAAAAGGCCTAGGTTTGTTGAGTTTAGGGTACAAGGTGTGTTATATTATGTAAGGCTTTGAATGTGGGAAGTAACATGTAGCCGGTGACTGAAGGATTGGGGCTATATGGCTTTCCTAGTGTGAGTGAGATTTTTAGTTGGTCCTTTCTTTGCATGAGGGTGATATGGTCTGTCTTCCTAGTGTAACTTGGGATCCTAGCAATCTGTTCAGCTTCCTTATAACTTAATAAGGATTTAATAGGGAGGCCAAACAGAAGAGATTACAGTTGTCTAACCTGGATAACACCAGGTTAATGTGTGAATGCTTAATGTAGTAGTCTGAGGGATGGCTGGAGATGTTTCAGTGTTACAGGGATGGAAGAACAACGTCTTTTGGATTAACGTGTGTGTCAAAGAACAGTGTGGAATCAAAGAGACTGCAAATATTAGCAGAAACACTGTTTTGCTAGTATTGTGTTTACATGACCTGATGATGTGGATCAGTCTCAGCAAGAATGAAAGGTTACACAGAAATTTAAACCAAGTTAGTATTTTAAATGGTCAAGTGGTAGCATGTACACAGTGAAGAGCACTGAGCCAAGAATGGAGTCCTGTGGCATACTCTATAGAAACAGGTACACTACATGTTTAGAATTTCGAATGAATTTTGAATATGTACATATTGCCATCTCCCAGCAAGAGATAAGGACTGTGATGTTAGTATTGTACCACATAGCATCACCTCATGAATTACAACTTTGTCCAAGTTTTATAAACTGCATTAGCTTCTTTTGTAATGATGGTCAAACAAAAAGTTACAAATTTGACAAAATGATACATAAATGACCTCAAACGAAACAGTGGGTTGCTATGGATAAGAGTGTCTGCTAAATGCATCAAATGTAAAATGCATGTCCATATGAGATCTTTTCTGTGCATAATAAATTAAAGAATATAAATCCAAGGAGTAAAAATAAACCAAGAGAGAAAACTTAAATTATAGGTGTCTGCTCTAGTCTGGACATGTTCTATATGACTGCTTTGGATTTTCAGGTTTGCATAATTTTCCACTCTTCCACCAGACAGGAAGATCAGTGTGACAGACTGGTGAGGGACGGAGTAGGGAGGACATCGGTACAGTGTGCTGGGTTTGTTCATGATTGGATATGCTGAACAAAACAACAAATAACAAACAAGCAACACTTCCCATGCTGGGTTTTAAAACCGAGTTTTACTGTTCAGCATTTGTTTTGCTTCCCTTTAGCTCTGTGGCCTCTGGACTTGGTGTGTTGACGATCTCATACTGGTACTGGCTCACTACTGACAGAAAGGACAACATAAGTATGGTGCCATTAATCACTCACAGGTCCAACCAATTTTAATTGCCGACCGGTTCACTTGGGCCATCTCTTCACCCTGCACACCATACTTCCACTGTTACAGTGAGCACCTATTAAGAATATGAATCATTTTCTGTTTACTAACTATAGTCATCTGACATCTTTGCTGTTTCCATGCATGGGTGAAAAGTTTTGTCTTGGAAGTGACATTTTTCACCATGTAAAGAAAGAGAAAAGAAGTACGTGGATTTTTTAGGCAACCTGTCCATTGTTCATACACACAGGGTCCAATATTCTGATTACACTGGTACATTACAATAAAGATAACACCTATGTTACTGTAAAGTATCTATGCATTGTGGTTAGATGGGTTTATCCATGTCACGTGACGTCTCGGCAGTGCCACAAAAAAGGGAGCCAGGAATGCCGAGCTCGAGAGAAAACGACACGTTTATTTTGGTTTCGGTTTTACACCGAATAAAGCAATATTGATACTCACGCATACGAAAGAATAACAGCATAGACATAGACCAACAAACACTCAGTGACTTGCACACGCTTCTATACACTCACCCTTAACGAGAATCAGGTGAAACGACTAACGAACATCCACGAGACCGGCAAGAAGCACTCCGCCTACACCACATACCGACGTTCTCACAGGCACACACACGTCCAACCGACACGACACAGGAACACACCTCCACACAGACACGCCCCCACGGATAAGACAGGGGGAGGAGGCCAGGGTGGCCACCGTGACAATCCATATGCAGAAAGCATAGCTGAAGGGTATATACAGCACCATTCCTTCCATTATAGGCTGACAGGAAGCATGAAACAAATTATATAATAAACAGCAGCCGCCTGTAGTTGAAGGCAAACAGTGCTGAGTTCTGCCGTCCATCTCATAACGAGGATAGTGACTGTACCCTTAGACGTCCTCCACATTCTAGTAGCCCATGGAAGCAAACAATAATCACACTGATGTTATGTGTCGTGATGTCTATCTTGAGAAGGGACAACTGTCAAGTGTGTGTCAAAAGCCATGAGAGCTCTAGACTCATTTAAATTTTTTACAGTAGCATATATTCAGATTTTTATGGACAATAACCACGATTAAAAACCAAGAATAGTGTTGTTTTATCTACAAGAATAATGAATGGTAAAGTCTGTTATGAATCTTCAAAAGCAAAGTTACTGTTAATGGAGCCGTCAGTAGCACTTACAAAACTTCACAATACATCTTTTTTTAATGCCCTTTGTAATGGTTTTTAAATATTATTTATATTAAAAGGTCACATGTCAGGAAGAAAAGGAAAGCAAGAGAAAATGTATTCAAAATCCTGTAACTGTATCACTCTGTGTTACACTGTATCACTCTGTGTTA
>JAOXYF010000009.1:1921119-1936472 GCA_028565775.1 Sternarchorhynchus goeldii
TGTATCACTCTGTGTTACACTGTATCACTCTGTGTTAAACTGTACCATTAGAATTTGTGAGCCTCATGGAATTTAAAATGAACTAATACAGCTGTAAAGAGGAGAGTAACAGATATGTTTGTATAGTCTTCTGCCTAAGGTTTTGCCTGCCAAAATAAAAGACCACTACCTTGTGGGAAATGAATAAGGATATAAATCACTAAAGGTAAGATGTATAAATGTATTACTATTAACTAATAACAGATTTCTACTACTAGCAGGCCTACTTCAGTACTACATGTAACATGTTAATTACAGTAATTATTAATTCCAGTCATGGTTAAATTTGCTCTCTCCCAATCTGCTTAAAATAAAAGAAAAATCCTCCTGCATGAATTATTGGTGTGTATCAAAGAGTTAAATAAATCAGCATTTGTTTTGATTTGTTTTGGCTTATTACCCTGCTCAAAAAATTAAGAGAACACTTAATCATCACAGGATAACACCAAGTTAATTAAACTTCAGGCATATCAGTCTGTTCTGTTAGGAAGCATAAGCAATTGTGAATCAATTTCACATTCTTTGTTGCAAATGAAGGTGACAACAAATGCACTGGATAGACAACAGCAAAACAACCTCCCCAAAAGGTAATGGCTTTGCAGTTGGTGGCCACAGACAGTTACTCTCTCCTTATCCTTCTAGTCTGATTCTTCTCTGTACTGTAGTTTTGCATTTTGCTATTGTCCTTGTCACTCCTGGTAGCATGAGGCAGTATCTGCAGCCCATTCAGGTTACACAGATTGTCCAGTTCATCATGCATGGCACATCCATACATACCATCACAAGAAGGTTTGCTGTGTGTCCCAGCAGAGTCTCAAGAGCATGGAGGAGATACCAGGACATTACCAAAGGAGAGCTGGATAAATCCATAGAAAGGTATCAACCCAGCAGCAGGACCGGTACCTGCTCCTTTGTGCAAGGAGGAACAGGAAGAGCACTGCCAGAACACTACAAAATGACCTCCAGTATTACACTGGTGAGAATATTTCTGACCAAACTGTCAAGAACATCGATGAATGTGGCATGAGGGTCCAACGTCCTTTAGTGGGACTTGTGGTTCACGAGAGAACACCAGAATTGGTAGTTCAGCCATTGGTGCCATGTTCTCGTCAAAGATGAGAGCAGATTCACACTGAGCAAATGTAAGAGACATGAAATGGACTGGAAGGGATTTTATGGTGAAAGTTATGCTGCCTGCAACATCATCCAGCATGACCACTTTGGTGGTGGATGAGTGATGGTCAAACCTCCACAGAACTACCCTGACTGCTGTTAGGTACCGGGATGAAATTCTCGGAGGGATTGTTAGGCATTACAATGGATCAGTGGGCCGTGGGAAGCTCCTGGTGCAGAACAATCCCTGACCTCATGTGGCCAGAGTGTGTATGCAGTTCCTGGAAGACAAAGGCAATGATGCCACTGACTGGTTCTTATGTTCCCCAGACATCAATCCAATTGACAACCTCTGAGATAATATGTATCAATGCATCCAATACCAAGTTGCGCCACAAACTATCCAGGAACTCCATGAAGCCCTGATCCAGGTCTGGGAGGAGATCCCCAATGACACCATCTGGCATGTACTCAAAGGCATGCCCAGACATTGTCAGAAGTGCATACAGACAAATGAAACACACTACTGAATTACATTATGAACTGCCATGATGAAGTTCATATAAATCGGATCAATCTATGATTTTAATTTTTTACATTGATTTTCAGTGTGATTTTAAATATAGCCCTCGGTGGTTTGATGATTTTGGTTTACATTGTCATTTTATTCTCAACGACGTTCACAATTTATATAAGATACTCAGCTTGACTCTTTCGTTCACGGGGATCTGATGTGTGATTTATGAGTTCCTTTAAGTTTTTTGAGCAGTGTATTTGTTTAGGCCTCTGTCTTTAGATGGGTAATATTTTCTGGATCTGCTGACATACGTAGTTTCACAGTGAGAGACAGCAGGAGAGGAAATTTCCATTTCATACTGAACAAAGAAATCATAGACTATTCCTATTTTAAAGTCAGAAAATTAGAAAAATGTATGAGGTGTGGGGGTAGGGCTGTTTTTGCTCTGTGATTTCCTCACCAGTAATAGAGCAGTCCTGGGTGTTTAAGCAGTACAAGATGTACTGTCAGTGGAAAAAAATGTGCAAAGCAATAAGGAAAGTTGTCAGTGGGATGCCAAGTCAGACTCAGCACACTGCATCAACCTCTTGGGCAGTTACACAAGAGCTGTATGGTACAACAGTGACTGGGCATCAAAAATTTATGGTTTTTACACTGGGCACCGTGTTCAAATTAAATCAAGACTGCTATCTCACCGTGTTAAGTTCTTTGATACTTCCACTCTCCAGTGTTAATCTCAGTCCAAAATCAATTAAAAACTTTAATTGTGGAGAAACTAACAACACATTTTCTAACAACACATTTCACTTGGCATATATTGTTAGCCATCAGCTGCTGCTATATTCTTCACTAAAACACACTTTCTAATGGATTTAGTCTTTACATTTTAGTCCAAGTTCCAACTACCAGGTTGTGGTGAAGTCTAACACCAGGAAGATACTGTATATCTTTCTATTATGCTCTAATGTCTGCTGATTTTGTGAATTATTAGTAGAAAAAGACACATATCCAAAAATACACATTAGCTTGTGCCATTTTTAACAGCACTGAGTTATCCCTAAGATGTGAGTAAACTATAACCACAAAGGTTAAAGAAATAAAGGGACCTTTTCATTACATCACAGACTTACAGTACTAGTTAATACTAGATAATAGGTTCTGCAGTTCACCATAGATCATTTCTGTCTTCTGTTATGGAGCTAAATGTCCCTGTGTAGGTATATAACCTCTCGATAAGACTGGGGCACTTCAAAAGATTTTTCATTTTTGTACAGCCTTACACAAAAGGAGGAAGTCTCTCCTGAACATGTTTGATCAAATTTGTTCACAGCTGAAATTCATCATTAAAATGCACACATTTGTCTGCTAAACGTCAAATTATCTGACAACCTCTAATAAGAACATTAATTCAAACATAATAAGTAGCACTGTTAAACCTAAAGTTCCATGTATACCTGGATTCTCATAATAGATGAAACTCTACTAATGTACTATATATCTAAACACACACATTCATCACTACCTACACTTGTAAACTAAAAGTTAGTTCAAGACACAATCTGTGCATGAAAAAAACCCCCATCAAATTAATATTCCTGTACATTTTCAATCTCTGAGCCTCAGTGCCAAACATTACTGCCTATGCTGACACTCATCCAGCTAGTTTTCTTTCCAAAAGTCTGAATCCCACTCATTAAGAAGTACTTAAGTCTTTGGATTGTTCCTTAAACAGATTAAATCTGGTTCAACTGAACCAGTTTTTTTAAAACTTTGTCAGCATGTGAGGCTTCTAAGAGGTTGGGTAAATATTAATGTAAAACTACATCTTGATTTTTAATGATTAAAAAAACAACAACAACAAAGCTTCCCCACCAAATTCTAATGGAGAACTTCCAAGCAGAGGGGGTGAGGAGATAGGAACTCCAGGGCTCTACTGTGCCCATCACCTGCAGAGATAACCAAAGACTCAGACATGCTGCAATATGCCAAAAGGCCTTAGAATTAATTTATGTCTAATGCTCAGATATTTCATTTGAACATTTTACAGGGTGGAGCAGATAAAGTCTGAATGATGATTAACATATTAGCAATGGAAAGACCCTTGGTCAGTATATTTAAGGAATAAAATTTTTAAAGGGTGAATACAAATAAATGAATCAGTGATTTATTTGGATTCATCTGGATGAACTTATTTTCAGTACACTATGTCAGAATTGGTTTTACACACAGTCTTGTAAGATGTTCATATAAACATAATTCAAAAATAAGGATTCAGTCAAGTAATATTTTTCTTACATTTTCAGGAGAACGATTATCAAAACCATTTAATAACTACTGCAAAATAATTTATCAAGAAACATTTTCAAAGGGCTAAAGGCAAGAGAATAATGACAAGCACAACACCTGGATGATATAAATCTGGATGATACAAATTTGCATAGTCTGGCCTCTCTTAATGGGGTCTATTTGTCCGCCCTCGCGTGTGATAGATGGTGCCAGTTGGTTAAGGAACTTGTGAAGGTCAGCCTTCAGGCTGCCCTCTGCCCATTCTATGAGATTAGAAAAATGAATCATGTACAGTTGCAAACTTTGTCATTCTTTGCCATATGTCATTGTAAACATTTCTTACAGCCTAATCCCATTAATACGTTTAAGCTTCGCAGAGAGTTAACATCAGCAAAGAGGTCATTTTACAATAACAGTGGGTGTAATAACTGATAAAGCTATAGTTTTTGATTCAGTTTCAACTGCTTGGAGGGAGTTTTCCTTATGTGAATCCCAAGGTTTTAGGGTAAGATATACAAAAGAAGTTTTGCAAAAATGTTAAAAGTTGATATGTTAAATCAGGATTTATTTTAAATCCAGTGCAGCATTGTCAGCATTTTCTCTTTCCAGTCCAAGACAAAATCCATGTTTTGGCACCAGTGCAACTCTCATGACATCAGCCTGTATTTGGCTGAGAAAACCACTGTGCATGAAGACCATGTATTTATTTTGGTACAAGCCTAATGGTGCAAAGCGGCGTTTCGGCTTGGAAAAAGGGCCCATTCACTGGCTTGCGATGCTTTGTTATTGAGCAGGCAATGAGTTAATCATTTCCATACAGCCAGAAGTGCTGGTGCCAAAAAAAGTAGCATTCTCCAATCTCACATCTGCCTCCACTTACACATCCCTTTGGCAGGCAGGAGAGACTTTTATTTGCTAAATCTGAAAGGTGACAAGAGGCATTGGGATGATGCCCTTTAAGGTCTTCCCATGACTTTGTTGTATAAAAAAGTCTAATTCACTCTTGAATGCATAGCGGGTGTATCTTTTTTGTTAATGATCAAATTAATCAAATGGAATAAAACGTGCCACTATTTGATGTGTTCTTCTCCAGGAACTTTGCTTCAGAGATACTGAAAAAAAAGAACATAGTACTAGAGTAGGCAGAATTACATTTGCCAAAAAAGGCTTTATTGGGTAACTACTCACTGTGGAGAGATCTGCTAAAACTGCCCTGTGAACCGTTCGACAGAAGCATCAGATGCAATCAATCTTTTACATTTTTTAACGGTGCACAAGTGTGTGGGAAGCTTCCATGCAATTTTATTCAGTCAAGAAAAGAAAGAAAGAAACTTTGAGTGTATTATATGACTGATTTAAGCGGGTGCACCAAAGAGCAGCTCTTAATATTAACCTTCTAAGATCACATTATGTGCATATTAATAATACACCTACTTGAGTTTGCCATCAATAGCTAGAAAGCCAGCCAGTTATCTATCTGAGGTACTAATTTAGCTAGTTAATGTGTTTTTCTTATTTATCTAACTGTGCTGAAAAGCCTGATCTTTTAGAAAGGGAAATGTCAACCTGCTGTGGCCCATAAATCAGGTAAATATGTAGCGTGAATTAACTTTTGCTGACATTAACTTTCTATGATCACATGGAATGCATCGTAATTACAATACATCTGAACCCATTTGTTCTCAAAACCGTAAAAATGTATTTATGTGTTTTCTTTTTGATGGCTTGCCACAGCTCAAATAAAAACAAGCTGAACTTACAAAACAAAGACAAAGAGTAAAAGAGCTGGGAATTGAACAGGGCCTCAGAATTGCCTGTGAATGGATGCACTGTTAAGTTGGGTCTAAGTGTGCCTATGCCTGCCATGAGTTCTTAAATATTAATTGCTAAATATTAAATGCATATGCGTCTTGCATATTAATGACATGTGGAAGGGCTCTCTGGCACTATAGGAAGCTGCTATAATCAACATTCTGTTTTTCTTTTCTGCCCAAAGTGAAAATAATGCAATTTTAACCAATTAACAAAGCACTACTATCAAAGAGCAACAGTCTGACATCCAGCATCACCAAGATGTCAGATTAGTACATTAATGTTTCTCCAGTAAACTGTTTAATCTGCGCCTGGGAAAACAGCTAGAGCCCGGTTCACTCACCCAACATCAGTGCTGCTCGATGGCACACATGGGTGACGTGGAAGGCTGGCTAGGGGGTCCAGAGACGCATATTCCAAGGACACAAACAGCACAGCTTGTGGCAGCAGGACCACATGGCGTGTCCCGGACACATCCCTGTCTGACAGGGCAGTCTGGTGCAGGTCCTAGGAGAGAGCTCATCTGACTTTTCTCCAACAAGAGAGAATTGTTGAAAGAGTATAACTTGTCAAAATAATGTTTTTTATTGGATTTGTATGACAGTGTATGATTGACCTTCCTTTTTAAAATCTGGTAACATGCCATGTTTCATTTCAAATTGCATTTACTAATGTCTATGAAAAGCGATAGATTTATTAACAGTTAATTGTTATATAATGATGAATTCACAGTTTATTATTCTGTTATTAGAAAAGACAAATTTAATGTGTTTGCAGTGTAGAAATTAGGCATGTTCAAGTCTATCGCTAGAATGCATCCAGTTTTCAGGGAACAGGGGAAGAGCAAGTTCTACAGAAACTGTAGGCCACTCAGTCAAATGCTCCACAGCTGACAGCAAAGGAGAAAAAAACATGCATTCAACAAGACATGAGTTTCCACTTCTAAAAATAGTGGGTACAGCAGACATGTGTCAGATATGCAAGGCAGGCATATAAAATAGTGGATTAGGATGATAACACGTAATTCCCCCAAGCATTAAATATTTGGACTGTGTTATGGAAAACATGATTCATTTGATTCAGTCTTTTTCACACCTACTTATTATCATGCAAGTGATTCAAACAGAATACTGACACAGATTAAATCAGTGAATCAATTATCATACATCTAACTGCAGAGCATTGGTCAGTGTGATCTTAAAAAATAAACCCAAACCCAAATGAAACCCAATACTATGCGTAACCCAAACATTCATCCCTTACCTGAACGATTCAGAACTTTTTATGTAACATTAGAGATCAAATTACTGAAAGTAGCACATCAGAAACACAAGACATGGATTATAAAAGCAGGTTTTAATGTGTTTTATTACAGTCTACTTGGTTTTTTTTATTTTTTGTAATACAAAATAAAATTGCCTCTCTGCTTTCCCATTTTAATCTTACCAAAGCCAAATGAGATCCACAATGAGATAGAACTAACTATCAACAAACAAACAGACAGCAGTGTTTTAACCATAAAGAGGCCAAATAGCAATAGTAAGACAAATGAAATTTGGATTTAATGCCTTTAAGCCGTTTACCAAAGCAAGCAGCAGGCCAGGAGGTAATGCTAAAGAAGGAGCAGCAAAGGAATCCGGTCAAACTCAATGCATGATGAACAAACATTAACAAAACAAATTCTGATGTAGGAAGATGTAGGAAATTCTGATGGAGGAAAATGTTAAGTATTAAATGCTAACTGCAAACTTGAAAGCTCAAATTCAGAAACACATTTGGTATATAAAGTAATATAAACACAAATATGCTCAAATAATAACTTCAGTATCTTGAAGTGAAGATGCATGTCAAACTGCTTGACTATGAAACCATGTGATGAATCTTCCTCAGGGTAAAATACTCTAATATCTGTCTAGTTCAGCAGTCTCCCAGCCTACCTATCAGTGGCCACCTGTGTGCTGCCATTACGTTATACTCCACTTGGAGATGCGGGATGAGAGAGTATTGCAAAACCTTCTCAACTTCTCAATACAACAGATCATACTGCATTTAACCCAGAATAAGCCTGCAGATTTTAGACTCGGTCATAGGGGAGGGGGGAGGGTCTCTTCTTCATAGCCTCAAGCAACAGCACCTATTTTTAGTTCATCTATTGCCATCAACTCCCCAGCATCTCCTCAGCGAGTCTCAGCAGGTGCTATATTTTAGCGTAGAACTGATGGAGGGTAGAAAATGTAGCCAGGGCTTTCTTTACTTCTAATTCCATGTTGTCTGCATCTACCCATGCCAAGGAGGCAAAATGTGACAGAGGATTTGGTATCTTAGGGCAGCCGAGTCTTCAGGCAGCAGAATAAGGTTGGTTTGCCTGTTTGTGTATTATTAGATAGAAACTGCAATGTTTTCTTGTTGGAAATTAGCTGCACCTCTCTGTGAATACTTTCTGTCTGTGGCTACATAAATAGATTTCTGCAGCCAATCGGGAATTCCAAATGCTCTCCAGAGAAAGCGAAAAAAAGCTCCAGTTTGATTTATTAAATATGTGGGGATGCCCTGTATAGTCTAGAATGGTAATAAAATGGTAATGGTAATAGTTATAAATTAGAAGAACATTTGCTTGTTTCTTAGACATTTGCCAATGAATGTACAGCAAATTTGAATAGCAGTGGAAAACAGGCTTGTACAGACCTGTATCAACAACTAGATGGAAGCTACAGGGCCTGAGTTTTGCTTCTCATGACAGAATTTCTTCCTAAGATGGTAGACTGCCAGGAAAGACAGGAGCTGACTGAGACATTAGGTTTGATTTGCTCTGGGTCTCTTTGTATAACACAAACACATAACATTTTGGAATGGACTTCACCTCTTGAATATTTTGTCCCCTGAAGATATTTTAGATTAAAGTCCTTCATAGCACATAAACCATAACAAACTTCTCCCTAAGAAAACTCTCAAGTTGATCAGCCTTGACCAGGGTTTTGCTCTCATACTACTCAAGAGAGGAAATCTTAGAGCTTCTCCAGAGTTTTACCAGAATAAGCCTGCAGGTCTCAAGATACAGTCTTGGAGAGCCTCAGGCTCTTCTTCAAAGCCTCAGGCAACAACACCTGATTTAGTTGTTCCTTATGAATTCTCCTCAGTCTATGACTCAAGTAGCCTGTATCACAACCTCTGGTAGTGTGCATGTTGTTTGGTGAGTATGGTTGTTGGTTATAACATCTACAGGCCTTCTAGCCAAGTTCTGTGGTGGATTCCTGTATTCTGCACCCCTCCAGAAGCAGTTTCTCACCAAGTGCTTCACTACTCTTTTCCTGCACATGACCACATCAAGGCAATCAAAACATGGCTGCCTGCTAGTCATGGTGTCATTTGTTCGTGTAATACATACTGGTTAAAGTCACAAACAGTTAAGATTTACTGAGTCCATTTTAAACGTCAACAGCCACAGGGATTTGTAGGGAATTGATGCCATTTTGTTTACTTATCTTTCCTCTGAGTTTGGTTAAAGAAGGGAGTTATGTCAGAGTACTATTTTTTGTTTTGTTATTCAGGTTAGCTAGTGTATGACCATTTTTTCTTTGATTTCCTGGAGCAAAGCAAGTTATTGAGCCATGGCTTTCACCAGAACAGTGCAAATAATGTGGAGTTACCAATTAAAGAAAAACATTTTAAGGCATATTTTAAAAACTAATTGGCTGACCTTATGGAGTAATGACTTTGACTCATTCAATTATAAAGCTTCTTGCATAGAAATATGTGATATTATAATCCTGTCACCTCTTCATGTAGCACCTTTTCCTTTTGTGCTATAATGAGCAGAAGAGCTGTCCAGTTATACAAAACCTGAGGACAAAAATCCAGGGAAAGATCATTCAATAATATGACTATTGTGTTTTTGTGTTTCAGCAATCATAATAAACTCATTGGTAGACTCTCCTGTCTGACATGATTTTAATAGACATGTGCTTTACATACATTCTGATTATCCAAAACATCAATAGAAAAGCACATCAGTCTTGGCATGAAGATTGTAACTGGCATTTGCCAACAATGCAAAAGAGGCCCAAGTCCATGGCTAGGTGCAGAAATTCAGGATGACACACTTGTGTCACCTAAGAAAAGCTCTCCAAAGTCTGTCACCGGAGATACGTTATGGGGTACGGAATGAAAATTTACTGTGATTCCTGTGATTTATTAATGGTTCACCCAATATACACGCAAGTACCATAAAATCAAGGCCAACACTGCACCTTAACCTCATAGTTATATATTTTTTATTCAGTGTGATGAAACAGAGACTAATCAAATTACATCACTGTATAACTACATAAAACTCCACAGTACATCAAATTCTAACAAATTCAAAGTACCTTAATTGAGCTTGTTTAGCTCAATTAAGAACATTGTTTTTGAAGATTGAATATCCTGATAATCCATCTTTGTTCCTTTGGTTAGTGGCAAAAACTCAAGTTAAATTTTAGTTGAATTCATGGGTCAGGATTGAGCATCAGATTTACAGGACTGAATTTATAAGGCAGACTGGTCAACTGCTACATATCAACTTTTGTTCCACAGGCTCAGTTTAACATAAATTTGTTTTAAAAAATGCCAAAAAAATATATAATTACTGGAAAGCTTAAATTCTGGGGAAATGTTCTGGCATATTTTGTTGAACAATTTTTTCTTGAGATATTGCACCTGGAATTTACAGGCTTGAATTTGTAAGGCTGTAAAATACAGTATTCCACAGGGGTGCAAAAATATTACAATTTAGCTGATTTTTTAAAAGTGCAAGCTGAAATTCAATTTAAGGCAGCCAATTCTAGGCCAGTTTGTTGAACATGAATAGTATACAAACTAAAAGCCAAATAGCCCCATTATTTTCAAAACTGGAAAATGTTTTGACATCTTAGTGAAACAACTGTAAATACATTTGAACTATTCATTGCCATCTTGTGACTTGCACATTTTAAAATCAAGCACTTCAAAAGCGTAATAATGAAACAGATTTAATATATATCCAGGGAGATTGTATTGGGTCAATTTTATCTAAGTCACATCAGAACTGATTTTTGTAGGCTACCTGAATGTATTTCTGAGGTCCTAACAACCGTTTAAAACAAACGATGCTTTATACGCTGAAGTAATGCAAGCGTTGAGCTTCTGAAAATGAAGAAATGCTACATTAAATGTCAGTGGAAATTATTTTGGCAAAACGTGTGACCTGTTTGGTGCTTGGTTTTTTTTAGTTTCTGTTCTTACCATCCTTAAGCGTTAGTTTACGCTTCCGATCGTTCTATCGCCAATGACTTAAAACCTTGGATGTGCCCAGTCAAGTCAACCCTTATTTATACGATTACACCCCCCAACAAAGGGTCTTAAATCGAGATTGTGTTCCAGATTAGATGTAGATATACTCAACACCCACCCTCCTTCGTTGGTGTCTCTGCGGAGTGTGATTGGATTAAAGTCGGTTACCCTTTCCCCTCTAACCCGGTGATGTTGGCCGTTTCCTGCTTCTTCTGACCAACTAGTGGTAGAGCGTTTCTTCAGTGCTGTTGCTACAGTGAAACACAGCTTAGACATCAGTGGCTTCACACGAAGGAAACCAGAAGCCAGCCACTGAAACACACAAACGTCCAAATCACAGCAATGCGAAGGAAATCAAGGATATTATTATGTTTTGCTGTCCTTTGGATCCTCGGAATAGCATATTATTTCTATTCGGGAACAACGCCAAATCGAAAGGTAGGATTCCCAGCTCGTTGATTTGCCAATAATGAATACAGTAACGTGAAAATGCACGTTGTTTCATGTAACCCATCCAAAGCGACTATTTTCAGACGGAAACTGTTAAAATTGAGAATTTGTTAGACAAGAGTAGCTTAACAGTATCTTAACATACGAGTGTGCCACCCACCATTGTCTGGTTTATTTGTACTTAACATAGACAGTGTTATCGCCGTTTCCCTCAGCTGTGATTGAATTGTGGCTCCGTGCGAGAGCAAAATCCATGAAAAAGGCTAGCTAATAGCTTACCGGCTAGCCGAGTGCAAATACAGATGTTGGAAAGCGGCTATTGCTTTATTTTCCTCTTGAAAGACAACTGACTTCAAAAGTCGACTTTAAACGCAGCGACCAAAGAAACATTTCTTTGGAATCGGATGTAACTGGCCAGTAAACGTAGTGACTGTACCGGCAAATATGCTAACAAATGTACAAAGTATCACTTGTGAAAAGAAGTGTCAGTCTTCAGTTTTCCGTCCTGAATACAGAATGCAGTTGATGTTCTTTCTTTACGGTCGAACGAACGTCTTTGCGGATAATATAACTCGATCGCAAAAACAAAGAGCTTTTGAAATAACGCGACGAATTACGTGCCAAGTAGGGAATAGCCTGCCAGTTTAATCAAATCTCTACATTCTACTGAACATTTTACATACTTCACTTATGCTCCATAAAAGCTTACCTTTGTAGTATCTCCAGTGTGCGGAAGAGACCGAGTAGTATAACGATGTGTCGCGTGTTTTTATCAAACTTTGGCAGCCATTCGACACTATTGGGGATCTCGTATTCGGAACTATGGCATCGAGCATATTTGCGCAAATGTTACTCATTCTAAGTTGATGTTAAGTGCTGCTGTAGGATTCTGTTGGTTCAGTCCTTTGCTACTCGGGGTTAGTTACCTGCTTCATTTTAACTGCTGGAAACGCATCATGTTCTGTAGCATGCCCCCGCGAACCAGGATGAGACTTATGGGGGTTACTTACATGTTCTATATGAACACATCACGTTCTTAGTTCGTACCATTTAGAGTGAGGAACATTGTACCAGTCTTGTGGTACAATTCCGGCACCTTCTTCACACTCCACCAAATTCAGTTTGATTTGAGATAATTTGCTTGTGTATTGCATGGCTTTGAAGGCTAGCTAGCACGCAGGGTAGCCTAACTAGTTTTTAAACGTGGCATACAATGCATAGGTCTCTCGTGCGACATCGATAGTATCGTAGTTGTGACGCGTGGCCAGCTGTGACTACAGTAACAGAGTGCCTCCTAGGGATCGTTCACTTCAGCATACGCCTTCTGTCCAAAGGGACATAGGTTGGAAATTGTTTTACGAATGTGAAAGATTGGAACACTGCAAAACCTACATTTCTGAGAACCCGTTCAGTTTACCTTAATGCACGTCTGTCCCTAAAAGACATAGTTCTACAGTCGGAACGGTCTGTGTTTTTTTTGTTTGATTGTTTTGTTTTAAGCAGTACCATATATCAAATAAATCTAAACAGAACCTGTGGAAGAGGCTTGGTCTTTGTTTTCAGAACACGCTAAATTCAACGCTACATCTCTTTTCCATCAGTGTTAAATGGCTGTGCGTTGGACAGAAGGTTGGCAGCTTTAGGAGGCAACAATACTGCAGAAGTCTGCAAAATTGTGCCATTGAGAAAAAGAAGTGGAATCAGGTGGTTGGGTTGTGAGAGACTGCTGTACACTAGAGCACAAGTAGCATATAAATTTAGAGTACTCTCTTGGCTCATATTTAATATTGATATTATGACTTTGAGCTCAAGTTCCTTATAAGCAAACCTGTCTGTGGCGGTGTACAGAGAGCTTTTTTTTACCACTAGTTTAACTTTAGATGAACTGCAGTGAAAACATATATTAATTTTTATTGCAGTGCAGCTCAGCCTATATAATCTGACCTGTTCCAGTGATTAAATATAGTACAACACTGATAGTGACATTGGTATCAGTAGATTGTTACATACAAGGTTATCAACCTTGTATGATTTTCTTTATAATATTTAAGTGATTTTAAGTCATTCTTCCCAAAGAAACACTTGGTGTAGACAACCTACTAGCAAGCATGTTTTTTAAAAAGGTGTACATATGTTTTTAACGTTTATTATGTACACACAGCAGAACATAGTAAGTAAAGCAGGCGTGTTGTAACCAGTTATGAAGGCCTCATTGTGTAGCATGGGTCTGGATGACTGACTGAACTGCTCAACGCGTCCCGCTTCGTCTGCCACTGACTCACGCGTCCTGCATCCCTGCCCGAACACAGGCTATTGATTCTGCTGTTCAGCCCAACTTGTAATCCTTAACAACGAATGGGGATGATCTGTTTATATCCTCAAATTACACACATGGAAACGTGTTCGGTTTAGCGACTACACCTCCTCTTTGCAAAAGCTGTTGCATATTTCTGTGCGAACAGTTATACGGTAGATTTCAAGCAGATGTTGCAGTTTGAGTGAATTCCTGCATTCACTTACATGATGTGAGAGGAGGAAGGCCTCAGGACAGGAGCACCAGCAAAGTGTCTGGAGTCATCTGACACTCAGCTGAGCCCCTCTGAGGGGGGAAGAGATGTCAAATGTTCTCTCTGTCTGCTGTGAGACACCGGAAGATTAGTTTAGAGGTTATATGCCCCTGGACGCTGGTAGGATGGGGTTAGCCAGGTGCCTTCTGTCTCCACTGAGAAATGTGTTTGATCCGATATCCGTTCCATAACATAATTATTGACGGGCTGATTGTTCTGCACTGTTTGATGGGTTGGATGGGACGAAGCTGTACAGATTTCAACCACATATTCCAGACGAACTGTTTTGCTCTCAGCATCATGGTTGCACAGCTGATGAAAGACGTCTGTCTTAAAAGTCCTGTTTCTTTTGAAAACTTGTGTATTACACTACAATTTTTAGTAACACTGTCTTCATATCTCTCTCTGATATAATACAAACATATTAACTGTATACATACAAGTGTGTCTGTAGTATCTGTGAAGTCGTATGCAAAATCTTGTTCTCTTATAGAATACCATGTGGAAAACCTTCCTTCCAATCTAAGTGCTAAAGTAGGATTTCAGATATACGGTTCCTCTATGAAGCATCATATAAAAGACTCCTGTCATCCTGAAGGTGTTGGATTAAGTTAAGAATCCGCTGCCTTTGAAGGCATGCTAACATCAAATTGCTTTGGTGTCATCCTTCCGTTGAGTAGTCTGTGCTTTTTGGAAGAACAGCACAGAAACCAGTGGCTTTCACTTTGCAATCTCCTCCCTTGAAGATACTTCACTTTATCTATTGCTGGGAAATGCTGTCACACTAAATTACTAGGATATGTTCATGTTGTCAGTGAAGGCCTCGGTGAAGGAGGCTTGTCTTGCCAGTCAGGCCATCTCCTCTTCAGCAGAAACGGTCTGAAGTGGAGCGTGTTGCTTTCATGGTCCTGACCTTTGGCAGGAGCCTGATTGTATGTGCTTCCATACAGAGGACCTTCTCTTGTGCAATGGTGCTCCTAGACATTTTTCATATGGGTGGCCAGATGGGCCCACTGCAAATCTTGGGGTGACACACTGATCTTTGCAGCACCCTTTCCAATGAACAAACCAAACAAACAAGTAGTTTGTCTTCTTTTTTTATGTGTGCACAGAGAAAGGTGAGGTGTGTGTCCTCTAATGCTGACTTGTTGATTGCTGAATTGGCATTTTATTTAATGCATGGGGTGTGTGTATGTGAGTGTGTGTGTGTGTGTGTGTGTGTGTGTGTGTGTGTGTGTGTGTGTGTGTGTGTGTGTGTGTGT
>JAOXYF010000009.1:1936718-1957574 GCA_028565775.1 Sternarchorhynchus goeldii
TGTGTGTGTGTGTGTGTGTGTGTGTGTGTGTGTGTGTGTGTGTGTGAGTGAGAGAGAGAGAGAGAGAGAGAGAGAGAATCATCCCAAACTGTTTTGGCAGGGACCTCTCTGTGCAACTCTTGCCATATAAAGTAAATTGATGCTTTGAAAAAGGCCTCAGTTGTAGTGAGCAGTGTCAGGAGTTGCTGAAACACTGCCTTTGCTGCTCCAGTAGTAGTGTCTAAGCATCTCTTATAGTTGTTTGAAAGTCAATAACTTGTTTCTTGGGTGCTAAGATTCATGATTATAGCCTTGAGTGATTGTGGTTTTATTTAGAATCTGTAGTTGCAGTCTGAGCAACAGTTTCAGTAGCTAAAGTTTGAATATGTTCTCACATTAATTGGAAATAGTTGATTTATTGATGATGTATTTAAATAGATTGCTTAAACACTCACTAGCCTTACTAAATGACTGAAGATCATGTGACTGGCTTCATGACCTGTCGCAGTATCTGGACAGGGAGGAATTCATGTATGGCCACTGTCACCTAGAAACCAAAAAACAAATATATTTTCCCAGTAATGGACCTTCACTCTTTATTAACATGGTAATATGATATGCATATTGCAGTTAATTAATATTTATTTTCCTTAATGTGTTGGCAAGCTTTCAAGGACACTTATCAATACAAAATCAATGAAAAGACTAGAATGAAGTTGATTTTGACTCCTTTATTTGCTCGACTAGGAAAAAAATATGGATGCTTCTTGATTTGCTCATAAAATGATGATTTTATGTTCAGGGATAAAACTAATTGCTACAATGATTAGTTTGACATGAGCTATTTCTGCCTGAGCAGGTTCACTGTTTTCATTTAGATACTTGGAAGCAAAGGAAGTCGTGCTGTACTATCTGCTTAGATGAATGTCTCTGGTGGATTTGTAGCAGTCACCCCTGTTTCTCTTAACGCTACTCCCTGGATTCATCAGTTGAGGGACATTTGACAAAAAGTTAAACGCCTGTGCTCCACCTTGCAGTGATGGTTTTAAAAGTTTAGTACATGGACTTTAAATGTTATTTACAAATCTTACCTGCAATAAATCTAAGATTATCAAAGGACTGAGGCTTCACTTCAGATTTCTTTCTACATATATTCCATGTCACATTTTCATTAAGCCTTACTGTGAAATCCAAAATGAAAGGAATATATAATTGTCTAATTCTAACTGGAGTGTTCGTGCAACATTTATTAATGAACTGTAAAACAAATAAATGATCTCTAAATGTATACTATGTTCATTAAGGGTGTTAAAACGAATAATATGCTAGATTTTAATACGACTGTAAGAATGTAAACAGTTGCAGTTACACTGAATTGTATTATTTTCATTGTACAAACAGCAGCAGTAGTTGATTATTATTTTTGTTTTGCTAAGAAGGATAATGTCCTTACATTTTATATACAGTACCAAAGTATTTACATATATTCATATGTATGTTTCTATGCTGGACTCTGACAAGTATCAAGTGAACATTGTACAGCGTCTGGTGCAAGTGTTCATCCCCTTGGTGTTCTTCCTGTTTTTGGTTTTGTTTTTTTTGCAATACATTAATATTTATTTTATTTTGACACAAACAATAATTAAGACTAAAACAGAAATCTTTAGTGTGCATAAATACTCCCCCCCCACCCATAACATTTTAGAACCTTTTGATACAATTACAGCTGCATATCTCTTGGGGTGTGTCTCTATTAGTTTAGTGCATCTAGCCGCTGGGATTTTTGCCCATTTTCTAGACGTAACTGTTCCAGCTTCTTCAAATTACATCGGTTGTGTAGGTGTACAGCAATCTTCCAGTCATGTTACAGATTTTCTGTTGGATCTAGGTCTGGGCTTTGATTATGCCATTTCAGTGTTTCCCTTTGAACTACTCCAATGTAGCTTTAGTAATATGTTTTCAGTCATTGTCCTGTTGGAAGGTGAGCCTCTATGGGACTCAAATCTCTAGCAGACTGAAACACGTTTTTCTCTAAGAACTGCCATATATTTAGAGTTGTCCATTTTTCCTTTAATCCTGGCCAGGTTTCCAGTCTTTACCAATGAAAAGCATCCCCACAGCCTGTTGCTGCTTCCCCTGCATCACTGAGGGAATGGTGTTCTCCTGGTGTTGGGGAACACTGGGTTTGTGCTGCACACAGCATTTTCCATGATGGCTAAGAAGTTAATCTGACTAACATTTGGGGGATCTACCACACACTGTTTGATGAGCTCCATTTACATATAATCCTGATCTGCACCTCAGGTCATTTAAGCTTCATGTAAGGCCTGGCTTGATCCACCATCCTTCAAGATTTTGCAAGGCCATCAAGATTCTTCTTCATCCTAGTAGCCATTTGGTGGAATGAACCTCAAATAGTCCCTTGCTGTCTTCAAACACTGATTACAGAATAATCTCTTTGAAAAGCACTAATTAAATCTAATTAGGCATTTATAATAAGATCTTAGAATTGCACTTGACCTTAATTGTTTAGTAATTGCCTTTGTATTTTTGTTGTATTCTATGATATTGTATTGTTCTCTATCTCATTCTAGGGTTCAGTACTGACACTTCTTTCTGGCAGAGTCTTGGATGAGGGTATTTTTGGACTCTAACCTATTTGTGCTAGCTATGGCTAATTTTAAGTAGACAACTAAAACACTTTTCTAAGTTGCGCAAAATAAGAGCTTCTGTGAAATGCCATGAATGTAATTTTTTTTCTTATTTGTTTAAGCATTGTTTTTTTTCCTGGGTGCTCTTCAAGTAGGTTTCACTCTTTCTACAGTTCTTTGTACTTATACTCCCATATCTACTGTCGAACTTTGCAGTTTCTTCAGTGTAATCTATTATGTATTATGTTGAATCTCTGATTAATGATTAATTAATTAAAATCTAATCTTGATCTGTGCTTCTCCATATGTTTGTCCCTGACCTGTTTGGAGAGCTCATCAAGCTCTTCTAACGGGTGTAGTTATACTTCACATCATGTAATGATGAAAAGGTAGAAGGAACAGCTATGAGCAACAGCTAACAAAGCCAAGTGGACGTTGCCAGACTTTAAACGGCTTTGAACCGCTACATTGTTCACAATGCACAATATTTATAGCCTGTGACCTGTTTTTTGTTGATGAGGCTCAGACAGTGCATGATCTTTCAACTGAGAAGGTTCCTGACAGAGGGATTGATTTGCAAATGTGTTCGTTCACGAAAAATACACTTGAGAACCATATATGGAGCCGTGAGCATCTTGCCATGATGATTTTTTTTCTCTTCATTTGTACTCATTTGTGCAGAAACAGGAAAAAATAATTAAAAGAAAACTGGAGGAAGAATTCGTTAGGGAGATGTAGGCAGCACGGACTATTCTTCAAAGAGAGCTGGACCTAAAAAGTACATTAAAATGCAATTAAATGTTTGAACTGTTCAGCAAAAATCAATCAGTTGCAATGATCTTATTCAAAGGTTTGAATCTGGTTGGTGGGGGGTTAGATAATGAAATTAGATAATGAAATATTAAAAAGACATTAAAAGAAGAAAAATACATTTAAAGAAAGATAAACGATTCAAATAGAAATAAAGTTAGTATTAATATGCAGGATATGGCCTATAGCCTGTGTGTGAAGCTCAGAATCCTGAATGCTTTTTATTCTTTTTCAAAGGACCAGTCCCATTAGTCATATGCACGTTTGTAATTATGCAGGCTGGATTTTTGAACTCCAGTGGAACATCATCACATCAGTGAGGGCTTTAAATGCTGATAATTAACAGCTATGACAGTCCTTTTGGGAATTAATTTGAGTGTGTTTCTGTGGCTACGAACTCAAGATTGCATTAGTCACACTCCAGTAATCCACCCAGGAAATATGTTCGTTTAGACAGATAAACCAGTCTGGCATATCTTGGTAAAGCTGTTTTACCTGCAGGTAGACACTTCAGGTGACTAAGATCCAAGAAATAGTTACAACCCCCCCCCCGAGCTGGTTATCCTTTATATAGATTCAATGCTTTAGGAGACATAAGTAGGACACATATGGTAAGTTTTTTTCAAAGATGATTTTCAGCCCTTGATATGGAGGCAGACGCTGAGAAGAACGAGATGTATTCAGGGCAAATTCATGATCGTAGTCATTAGAACAGTCCAGGGTCAGAGAGCAGGATCAGTACATGGTAAAACGGAGACAGAACAACAGACAAGCAGGCTACTACGCAGTCACACAGGTATCACAAGAAATCCGCAAGAAGAGATTTCTGCAGCACGAAACTGAAAGTGTGCATATCGATCCACTGTGTATTCTCCTAACCAACTGGTCTGGACAGGCCACCCAGTGCCTTGCCAGAACACATTATAGGGAGACATTGGCTGAAATCAAACCGGAGGCTTGCTGGGTTCGTTATCGCGGCCATGTCAGCATGGTTATTTCCAAAGACATCGCCTTGCCTGTAGAATACTTGGTGCTAAAATTTACACTCTTTCAGATATTACACTCTAACCAGACAATTTATGAAATAAAAAACTTCTACAGTCGTTTTAAAGCAAATGTTTACACTCTAAATTTTTTTTCACTTAAAGTTGAAAAGCTAATGAAAGGTTATGAAAATGGTTATGTCGATCATTTCTAATCTGTGTAGTGTTATGTGTGTGTGTGTGTGTGTGTGTGTGTGTGTGTGTGTGTGTGTGTGTGTGTGTGTGTGTGTGTGTGTGTGTGTGTAATATATGTTTAGTCACATATATGAACAGCAGTCTAGTATGGAGTAGTTAGTGCCTGTAATGACACTGGCCCTAGCATCTCAAAAATTGTGGAAAGCATTTTCAGTGAGTTGTTTGTAAATAATTAAGTGTTCTGTTGAAGCAGCTTATTCCAGTCCACTGGTAGAATTTAACACTCTACCGCTCAGTTTGCATCCACTTTTAAGTAACATTGGTTGGGCATGTTGGCATATTTTCCAACGGATTCTTGAATTTGAATTTGATGGCAGTTATTTGGACATCAGATTCAAGGCCAAGTGTGTTTGGAAGGTCTGCTCCCAGATGAGAGTCAGTGCTTATCTAATTTCTAGCAGGCTGCTCCAGTTCTGGGCCTTTCATAAGTGTGCTGCATGCATCTTCGCCACCTGACAGGCCCACTGCTGAATTCTTTCACTTCATCATTCAGGGAGGCGTGTCATGTGACCCCTCCCCTGCCACCTCCCGGTTCCCACTCAGATCGGATCCCCTGGCAGGCTTTGCACATCTCTGCTCTGCATGCGGTGGATGCAGAGGATCGAACAGCCAAGCCTGGCAGAAGAACACCTGGACCGCAACATATTCCACCTTCTTCAGCTTCACAAAGACACACAGACGTCCAGTGGCTTTTAGTTCTTTCTTTAGTTTCATGGGCCAATATCTCCTGTCATAATAATAATAATAATAATAATAATAATAATACATTTATAAACGTTTCTGTGTTCTGCATATATACATGCCAAACTATATTTTGTGTGGCATTTTTTTTTATTGCAGAACTGCCGATTTTAAAAGTTGAACAAGTGTAGATGATAAAAGGTTACAGCTTGAATTGCTGCTGCATATTTGAGGAACAGAGCATTGTAAATCTCTCCTCAATCAACACTCACAATTGATATTCTGCGAGCGCGTGCCGCGCTGGCCACAGGAGCTGACGGTGGGTGGCACTGCTGGGTGGGGCAGGCGAGGTGAAGGAGATCCCAGCACATGGCTGAGGTCTGGGCTGCCAGACGGCCGCGCTGAGCCCTTCGGCCCAGCGCTTGCCGCCCGACTCCCGGCCCCCAGCGATTGGCCCCTGCGCACCCATTCCAAATGAATGGAAACTTTCCACCACTCTTTATCTCTTCGCCGGAAAGGTAGAGGAAGTGAGCCAAATTTGCTGATTTACAGGCTGGTTGTTGTGTTTGAGCCTAAGCAGACTTCATGTGTAGTGCTTTGATTTGACCTTCATGTAGATGACCCCTGCCATCTCCACACACTTTTGCCTGGTTAAATGAGAGTGAATGTCTTTCATATGACAAATGTTTTGTACAAAATGCTACTTCTATACATGTTATAAAACGTGTACAAGTGGAAATCGGAGGATGGTTTTAATCGTTAAACTCATCTATGTTAAATATAGATGCTCTGCTCAAGCAACCTTTTTTTTTAATTTTGACTATATACAGACTTTGACTCAAACCTCTGTCATTGTCATGTGTGTTCCTTGCAGTTGAAGATTTTGCTGCGTCATGGTGCAATGCAAGTGGTAAATGGGGAACAATGAGTCACTTGTCCAAAAGGCCTCTTTACTTACAAGGGTAACTGTTGTAACTAGATGAGCTGAACTAAGCACACCCAAACCCACACTCTTAATTGGTCAGGTGGCTTGACTAAATGTTCAGTGGCTTTAGTTCAGTCTTAGCTATTAGCATAACCTCATCTGGCTGTTTGGAAGAAGAAGCACCTTCCGGAGCCTGCAGGGCAGAGGGCCGCTGCAGACCTCCACAACGTGTACAAAGGTGGAGAGCAGGTCCAGGAACTCGCATGACAAGGGGTGGTCAAGGGTGGCCATGTTTACTCCAGGTCCAGGTTCCTGAACAGTTCACACACAGAACACCAGGGCTATATATAATAATTAATAGGTAAAAAACCACAATTTGTTGTGCACAATTATTTGCACAAATGTTACATATTTACGAATCTTCTGAACTATTTACCTATTAATTTTAATTAATCTATTAATCTTCTGTAGTTTGATTTTATTTATGCACTAGAAGAATGGCTTAACTTTATCCATAGAAGTACAGGATAAAATGGACACACCAACTATTGGTTCAAATTTCAGAGTAACATGGCCTGAACATTTGTTCATGATCGGTAACAGTTTGTGACCACATTCTCAGTCACTGCACTGGAAAGGAGGATGATGTGCATAAGAACTTGCTAGTTTGAACTCTGGTCACAGTGTTCTGTGTGATGAGAGGCTCAAAATTCGAACATCTGGTTCTGTCTGCAGGTCTGAGTCTAAGGGTCCTTAAGGTGCTGAAGAGCCTGTTAGCTCTGAACTCAGCAGTCCCTTTCTCCCCTGTACTCCCACACAGCAGAATGTTTTAGAGTGAATAAGAAAATCAAATCTGTTATTTGTAATACCTCAAAACCTCACTGTAGCTATTTTAATGAAGGTGACTGTAGATACCTCTTCAAATAGGCCTCAATGATTCCCTGCACCTATCAGATGGGGGGGGGGGGATATCTACAGTCGTTTTAACGCTCAGATGGAACAGGCTCAGTTTTTATCATGTGACTGCAGAAATAAATGTTTATGTGAAGTGGTAAGAATATTTAAAAAGATTAAAAATCAACTTGCAGATCATATGATTGTGTTTAATTTGATATTCATTAAAGGTTTATGAGCTTCTGGACCTCACGCCTCAGCGTGGTGCATAATGTCGTCACAGAGTCCTGATATATGTGATACGAGCAGAGAGGGGAAAAGCTTGGTTTTACATCTGAGTGGGTTGAGGTATTATATTGGCTGTGGTAATCTTAAATCAAACTTGTGTGCTCCAGGACCCTATTAGAAGATTTCATCATTTTATGGAAAGTTGGTTTTGTCCTGTAAATTAAGGAAGTTTTTCCATATATGGAAAGGTTGTATTTTTAGATATGACTGCCCCCCCCACCCCCCAGTCCCCCCAGACAAAACCTGTGGGCTGTGTGATCGGGTGCCCCTCTTTAAATCTTTAAATCACAAAACTGAGTTAACAAGAAAGAAATGCATCAGACTAAGCGAGATGGTTTCCTTGCATACGCTGGTGCTCCCAAGATAACGTAACTATTGCCAGACACAGTCTACTTTGTGATGTGTAATTCAGATGTTTGTAATAAGAAGGTTAGTATGTGCAGTTTTTATGAAGGACATAACTTGTTCAGAGCATCATCTGTCTCCTGCTAAAGGCCGTCTGATCACATGTATTATTTCAATTTACGTTGCACCATTTCCAAGTAAGAGCTCTGTAAATCTATCTCATCATACCTATTCCCTAAAGACACCACTCCTAAAGCAGATGACTCATAGAATATTCCGCAGTCTGCCAAATAATTCAATATGCTGGGCACACACAAATTGATTGACCATCAAAATTGATCACATTTAGATTAATGAGTGAAACGGCCATCGACAAGCTTTGTTTAATTTGTCCAATACTTGTAACTGATGTGGTAAAAACAAAAATTGAATAGCTGTAAACAAAATAAATGTAATTTGTGTAGCTGACATTATTTACTTACGGTTTTACAGTCAGATGAAAATCAAGCTTTACATTTTGGCGTATCTTCTGTATTCTGCTTGCAGATTTCTGAATTGCTTGGAATGTCATGTGAATTGTTATTTTTAACAGCTGAAGTGTGTTCAAACAGGGTGCAGGTTGGCTATCTAAGCAACTGCCTTGAGGGCAGTGTTGGTATATTCTTCATGGGTTTAATTGTTCTTTTTGAGGGCAGTGTTGGTGTATTCTTCATGGGTTTAATTGTTCTTTTTGAGGGCAGTGTTGGTATATTCTTCATGGGTTTAATTGTTCTTTTTGAGGGCAATGTTGGTGTATTCTTCATGGGTTTAATTGTTCTTTTGCTGTACGGGTGTTTCTTTCATGTTGCTGTCAGCTGCAAACATGCTTTTGCATGGCTCACACCAACTTGCCTCTGTTACGGTGACAGCAAGGCTGTGTTTGACCTTCAGAGTCCTTGCCCTGTCTGGTTCCAGTTGGCATCTCTTAGCTTGCTGTGTTTTGGTATTTATGTTCCCAGGTTTAGGCTGGTGTATCTGCTGTGCTGGGGCAGAACTTGTCCTCTCCCCCAGCCCCTGCAGAGTAGCCTGGAGCTTGGAGCAGAAGCAGTAAGATGTCTGATTCTTTACTAGTCGTATAGCTCCTCTCTCCCCCCATGGGTGACAGCTCGATGGGAAGTGTGACATTACATTACTACATGGCTGACTGGAGCCACTGAGAAGGCAACCATTCAGACCCTTATCACTGATCACAGCTAACCTTCGGCAGCAGCAGAAACAGAAGTTTTTTTTATTTTGTGTTTATTTATTTTTTTTCCCCTCCAAATATTAAATGAATATTTCAAATGCTGAGCATTTCAGCAAAGCCACTTGCATTTAATATCTAGTGGAACCTCCTTTATTGCCAGTAATGTCACCAAAGCCTTTCCATGACGGCTGTGTAGAATTGTTCTGTAGTTAGGAGTTATTTTAGCCCATTCCTTTCCACATTACTGTTTCAGGTTGTTCTGTCTGTTTTGGTTGACTTGCTCGAATGACTTGCTCAGATAGATAGCATATCATTTTTAATGGGAATGTGGTCAGAGCCTGGCCATTTTTAAAAACGTACTACATCCGCTTGAATCTCTCTGCTGTAAGTTTGTTCCTTTTGGAATATCAGCATGACCCACCTCAGTTTTATTTTTGCATGACGGGCAGGTATCCTAATACTCTGCTTTGGAGTTTCCTGTCTGACTGATAATTCATTGGTATCATCTTGATTTCTAACTGATGGTTTTCTTCAATCTGCTTGACTTTGACTATTACTTGACTGTATTTACCTCATCATCACATTGTAGAAGCCCCTTATACAGAACAGCAGATCATTCCAATTGGTTGTCAATTTTTTCTCCCCTCACAGCAGAAATGAGACTGTTGAGCCCTTCCATTAATGCTCTAGTCACATTCTCCATGCTCTCTCATTCACTTACTCATGTCCGTAGCATTTCCTTTTGCTCCTTGTCATGTGTGTTGGTTTTTTTTATTGGCCTGCTGGTCTGCTGGTAAATTCTTTTATTTTTTTTTCATCTTGTAAACTGATGGGTGATGCTGTATTTTCTGGTCTTACTGCTGCTTTTCATATGATGCATGTCCTGACCTGATATGTAACACTTAAAAATAATTTGAATGCAGCAATAATATTGGATATTACTAATATAAAAAAGCTCTAGAAATATAAACTGCTCAGAAAACAATAGCTTGTTGTACACAGATAAAATTCTGTTGTTATTTAACCCAATAATTATCTTGTTCCATTATATTATTAGTTTATCAATTAACCCCTTATTAAGACGAACAAATTATGTGTGACAGCTCATCATCCACCATAATTTCATGTCACCAAGGCTGTCCTCTGCTCCGTCGGGTATGTTGTTGGAGGTTTTATTTCCAGCCCTGTAGTCGCAGGCTGGATCTCTGCAGCTTCCCTGAGCCGTCCTTGTGAAAACCCATCATTCTTATACCTGGTGACAGCAACCCAGGCTCATGTGACATGTTTTTAGCAGATAACATGCTGGAGAAGTTACCACTGTATGCAGCACTCCTGTGACTTCACAATTCAGCTCATTGGTTCATAGCCTCTCTGCTGCCATTTGTCACCACCTTGGGACTGGACATCACAGGAATGTCTCAAGGGTAACATACATAATGCAGCTTTTCCAAAAGTCCCGTCTTGAATGCTTTCTACAGGTTTATTAGCATTCCCCATAATACACAGTAAAATCCTTAACAAAGTACAAATGAAAAGTCAGAAAGTCCTTCACAAATACTGAAATGCAATTTGCCACGATCCCCTGCTTCATTGTGTTGAAGCTCGGAGAGCCCAACACTTGCTCTAGCTGTTCTGTCATTACACAGCTTCAGATTTCCTTTTATAAAGCAAGCAGAGGCGATGGCAGCCTCCTTGTCAGGGTCTGTCCTTGAGGTTCTCGAGTTGCAGGCCATGGCAGATCGGTGTCACCCAGCAACTCTCTCTCGCTCTCTGAGTTTTTCCCCATATTACTCTGGGAACTCAGAAAGGTGCAGTTGCTGAGTGAGCAATGTTTTCTTCCCCCCCTGTTCCCAGACTCTTGTCTGAATGAAGAATAGTCAGCTTCTTGGCACAGGAAGGAGAAAAATCAATTATGGAGTTCTGGAGCTAAAGCTGTAAGTTAATCTGCAAATTGAAGGCTGAAAATGTAGGTTAACTGCCTCTTTACTTCCAGTTTACCCCAGCATGACACTTTCTGCTACTGTCCAAATGGTTGGGCAATTTCAAGAAGTGCATACTTGAAGTTTCTGTTACTCAATCCTCTGAAAACATGAGTGAATTCATGGCTGTGTTTTCCTCTCTCTGTAGCACTTCCTCCTGTAACTGACATTCTCCCTGTCAGAGGTGTCTCTCCTCTCGTTCTCCGTCTCTTCAGTCATCACCGACGAGTGTCTGTGTGAGACTGGGTCAGGCTGACGCACTCGTCCCAGTGGGGGAGCTCGCCTGTACTTGCACACTGGTGTAGCTTCTCACAGTTTGCTCTGCTGTGAATTTCAGCTTGGTGTTCTGACACAATCTGCTCTCTTCCCTTGGAGGGAAGGGCTGTGACCGGTGGGTACTCTTGTTTTGTGACCTACCTCAGACTTTTTTAGCATCAAACAGATGAAGCAAGTGTTACTGTGAAGCATTTGTACGCTTGGCTTGTAGCTCTAAGTCTCTACAGTTTTATTAGACTGCATTGCTGGCAGATGCATTTTTATTTATTTGTTTTGCCAGATATTTTGTTTTGCTGATGGTGGAGAAACAATGTCCCAGTGCGTCTTCTTTCTGTCTTATAAGAGCTCTGAGAGAACAAAGTTATTTGGTTTGCCTTGTTTTCATGCTCATTAAATAATTTGGACTCAGTATGTGTCCTGTGAATGGCCTGCATTTTCATCTGGAAATAGACTAGACAGCTTAATCATCTCATCCTTCTGTAAGGACCCCAACTTTTTTTTTCATCCTCAAAACCAAAACATGTCTGACCTCTCCATCCTTTTCTTTTTTATCTGACACTGGTATTCCCACAGGGCAGGATACACTGGTATTCCCACAGGGCAGGATACACTGGTATTCCCACAGGGCAGGATACACTGGTATTCCCACAGGGCAGGATACACTGGTATTCCCACAGGTCCAGACCCATATTGGTATCCGTAATCCTATGCTGTGGGTAGACATAAATGTGAATGAGTAATGGTGTCTGACCCAGTAAAATGTCATGTGCCTTTCAAAGTGCAAGAGAAGCGTGAGGAAATAAAAAGAGGCCTGGCAGTGAATTTTAGTTGTGGTTATAAACCTTGATGGGTTAAGCAGAATAGGATGGACTTTTGAAAGGGGGGATAGATTCAATATTGGCAAATTCAAAATAAATTTTAGGTTTTAGAGTTTATATCTTAACAGATCTAGAACAGCTGTTAAATATCTCGACCTCTTCCCTGGCCTTCCCCAGGCCAGTGAAGGACGTTCAGATAACACTCTGTGTCTTTTAGCTCTGAAACGCTGGAGTTCAGGGTAATGTTCTTCCCACTCACTGCACCATAAACAAACCCATGACACTGGACAGCTTGCTCCCGGGATGGCTGTGTGCTTCTCTTAACAGGGCTTCCACAACGATGGATTTGATTAGAGAAGAATGGGGACCCAGAGTGAAACAAAGCCATGTATGTTTTTTGAAAAGCGAATTACAAACAGTAACGTTACCTTGCTTGTATTTCTGCTTGCTAGCAGATCTAAAATTGATCACTTAATAGGATCAACATGAAATAAGTTTTGGGATTTCTGTTGTAGACTTTTCTTGTCTTTTGCCCTTTTTTATTTGAGAAGTTGTTGTCTCTAAGCCTCCAACAGGTAGGCGGGTGGGTTTTTACCTGAGTGGAAGAAGGTCCAGCAGCTTGGCGGCTTAAATACTGTGGACCGTTCAAACATAGCCAAGAATATTCTGGGTGTGGGTCACGTGTTTCATTAAAAAGGCCTCATTCTGTCAAGGCTGCATATCTGAAACAAATTAAATGACTTTAAATTAGGTGTGCTTCAAAAAAGTCTGTTGCATTTTAAGGTGACGAGCAATTATTCTTTCTTATTGCACGAGTCCATAGTTACTGCTCCTTAAAGCCTTTCCATCTAATACCTTAAAGCTTTTGAAGTTTAAAACTGTTAATGTAGACAGTATTGAATTGTGTCACTTAAATGTATACTCATTATTTGACATTATTTGAATTTGGGTAATGGGCAAATGAATCCAACCTCTTTCATATCACAAAAACTTCTGTAAAACTGCTAGAACTGTGATGCCACCTGTGCAACAAATCCAGTTGTGAAATTTCCTTCTGCAGTATCAATCACTACAGACCTTCAGATTAGCTCAAGAACAGTGCGCAGAGAGCTTCATGGAATGGGGTTCCATGGTCGAGCAGTTGCATCCAAGCCATACATCACCAAGTGCAATGCAAAGCGTCGGATGCAGTGGTGTAAAGCAACGCTTCCACTGGACTCTAGAGCTTTTGTAAGTCGCTCTGGATAAGAGCGTCTGCTAAATGCCATAAATGTAAATGTAAATGTAGAGCAGTGGAGGCGTGTTCTCTGGAGTGACGAAACGTGCTTCTCCATCTGGCAATCTGATAGACAAGTCTGGGTTTGGCGGTTGCCAGGAGAACGGTACTTGTCTGACTGCATTGTGCCAAGTGTAAAGTTTGGTGGAGGGGGGATTATGGTGTGGGGTTGTTTTTCAGGAGCTGGGCTTGGCCCCTTAGTTCCAGTGAAAAGAACTCTGAATGCTTCAGCATACCAAGACATTTTGGACAATTCCATGCTCCTAACTTTGTGGGAACAGTTTGTAGCTGGCCCTTTCCTCTTCCAACATGACTGTGCACCAGTACACAAAGCAAGGTCCATGAAGACATGGATGGCAGAGTCTGGTGTGGATGAACTTGACTGGCCTCAACCCGATAGAACACCTTTGGGAAGAATTAGAGCGGAGATTGAGAGCCAGGCCTTCTCGTCCAACATCAGTATGAGACCTCACAAATGCGCTTCTGGAAGAATGGTCAAAAATTCCCATAAACACACTCCTAAACCTTGTGGACAGCCTTCCCAGAAGAGTTGAAGCTGTTCTAGCTGCAAAGGGTGGACCAACGTCATATTGAACCCGATGGATTAGGAATGGGATGTCACTTAAACTCATATGTGAGTCAAGGAAGGTGAGGTTGAAGCAAAGCTTGAGCACAAGGTAATGGGTAAGCCAGAGAGAGATGAGGTTGCTTCTCCATTTCTACGGCACGGGTACGATTGAGCACTTGGCCTGATTTGCTCTTGCTAATGGCAGAGCCTCTTGGCAGCTATGCTGGCCTCGTATCTCTCGCTGGCTGGAGGGGGGTGGCTCATCTGTCAGCCTCTCCATGGGGGTCGGGCAGTTCTCGAGCCATGCTGGAAGGCTTTATTGGGAAATTGGAAGCAGCGAGCGGCCTGATGGAACACCGGCATGATGATGCTTTAACAGCACACGCTTTTGCTTCAGGTCTTGGTTACTGTGGTTACCAGGCTGCTCTGGACCCTCAGGACACCATGCCTGTTTGATTCAACAAGGAAGACCCGCCTTACATTTTTAAGTGTTAAATGTGTGGTAATGAGTAGCAGATAATTTCATAACCTTGTTATCTGAAATTGATGCATCACTGTAGAGGTGATTTACTGTGATTATACAGCCAAAGTTGTTTTGCTTTTCAAAGACGGCGACAAAGTACATTTGTCAAAAGCGTGCAGTTAATCAGATAAGAAGTTGACATTCCAAATCGTCACTAATTATGTAGCTGATGTTTCTGATATCTTCAAGTTGTTTGTGCCACTTCCAAATCAATTTCTCATGATAAATCATGTCTGCCAATTGTCAGACAAGGAACCAGACTCTTACCCAATGAGTGGGGTCTCTGCACTAGTGTTGGGACAATCAGTTAAGCAGCTGCTTAACAAAATGCTCATTCATTGAATTTAATTACATTTTTATTACATTTTTTCCAGCTACTCAGAGATAGTGGGATGCGGCTCTGCATTTAAAACTAAACTTTAATGTCAATGTAGTTCCAATTTCCACTGCTGAGAAATGTATTTATCTCTAGTAAGAAGGCAGGGATGTTGAATGTTTATTAAATGAACCCAATTTGAACAGCCTAAACAACTTGAACAAACTTACATTTAAGTATTTGCATTTAAAATCTGCTGCCTTGTTATAAAAAGTGATCCATTTTAAACTTTTTGCCCCACATCAATGCTCATGAATGTTCTCTTTTTACTGATCAATGTCAGTACTTAATCAAGAGCATTGGAAAATAGCTTCTGGACAGAAGACATACTTCCAATTAATGCCTCCTTAAATGAACATATAACATATAACGCAAATGGAAAAGACAACAATCAAAGTAAGCAGTCCAGCAGACCATAGATGTGCTGAGACTGTGCTGGTATCGCACATTTCCGTCATAGCCAGTTATTTTTGCTGTAATCAAGCAGTTAAAGTTGTGAGGAGTTACATTTCCTCCTCAGCAGGAAGCATCTTAACCAATCTGCTATGCCTGGGTAATCTGTAACGGCCAGGATAGACTGCATTTTTGTTTAGTTTCACAAAGCAGAAATAATCGGTTAACAGTCGTCATATACTGTGCAGTTCTTAAAACAAAGTAAAGCCAGCGAAAGATGGTTTTCTGGGCACTGAGGTTCCACAGTCTTGGTACTCTTTTGCTATCTCAGGATTATGTCCTTAGTTTGCAGTTTGCTTAAAAGTAGACTATCGCCTTAGGAGTTTTATGTGTTGTATTAAATGGGCTCATCTTTTAACGAATAGTACAAAGGAAAATAAAACTGAAATAACCGAGTTGTTCTCTAGAGGGCGAAGACAGCATGAGAGCCAGGTTACTGCCTGTACATGTGGCCTGGCTGAATGATAGTTGCTAATCTTCTGCCAAGACAGACAAAAAAAACCAAAACAAAACAACAAAGATCAGCATGGCTTGGTCCAAGTTAGAACCTAAGACGGATTCTTTGGACTTACATCCTTCTGTTATTATTTGTTTGTTTACAAGTCAGGAAAGAGGGCTTTGCCCCTTTGTAGGCTTCTGTAGGCCTACTGCAGCACTTTTGAAGAAATACAGTCCCTGTGGTTTTGTGGTCTGCGGACTGGTCAGAGTGATGGAGCTTTGTGCAGAAGTAATGATTATTACAGTAGAATGATTATTGGTCCTGTGCTGCAACTCCATTTAAGCAGATGTGCTAGAAACGCTGCTTCCATTCACATTCATCATGCGTGGAAGGGATGTTCACTCCAAACAACTGGAAATTAAAATGAAAAAATGTACTGTATCCGAAAGGAGTAAACGTGCACAAGGTTGTTTTTATTGTCTTAATTTCGCCAGTTGGTGATGCCTGCTGATGTTTATATGATTGTGTGAATGGAGCTCATTGCTGCTCCACTGGGGTGATCATAATTCTGTATGCTACTGCCATTATCTGTCCTCTGGCAGGACATCTGTGCTGTGCTAATGTGGGTCTGTCTCTGCACCCATCAGAAAAGCCTCTAGCTATAAGAGCCAATCTGATCGTAGAACCTAATGGTCTTGTGTGTCTCCATCTTGCAGTTGTTAATTGTGTTCATATTTTCTGAAACAGTTTTCCTAAAAATAATGAGTACAATCCATGCTGTGCTGATGAATCCAGGTCTTGTCTAAATGAAGTGGCTTCCAACCAGACATACCTGAGAGAGAGACTTGTACATGGTGGACAATTAATTGTATATCAGTTAAATTTGTGCAAAGTTATTATGTAAAGCCTCCAATAATGTATTCTGTTTAATATAAAAATGAAGAATGTTTGTTTATTCTAAGCACTGTTTAGCTTTGAGTGTACTAACATCTGGAAGTTTCTATTTATTGTCAGTAAACATTATGTGAAAAATGATAAATTCACCACTGCAGTCCTTGAGAATAATTTGAGATACAAATCTTAATCTTTCAGTCTTGCCATTAAATATGTAAATCTCTAGCTAGGAGTTTGCTTGCTCTTACCCATGGGGCTTTGTTACAATCATTCCACCTCAGCTTAGCACGGGCCTGTTTGGAGAACTGACAGGTGAGAACTTTGTTTTTGTAGCTTTTCTAATGACCAATTTGGAAGTTTACTTACACTCCAGTATTTGGCCTGAAACCATGATCTTTTATCTCATACTGCCAGCTGCCTTGTCAGACTGCCTGCAAGGCCTTGCAGAGCAGTGGGAACTGGGGGGCGTGGCCTGGTTGACAATACCTCCGACCCCCTGTGTTTCACCTCCTCTGAGCCCTTTTGTGAGCCAGGTGCTGTTCAATAACTACCTGAGCCCTGGGAGACCTGCAAAAGCTCATTTTTTGTCATGGACAAAACAAGTCCGGCTATTCCCCAAAAAGAGCTCTGATCAGTCCACCTTAGTGTGGCGTTGTGTTAGAGCTGCAGTTGGCTTTATAATCACATACAAACTCAGGAGCATGTTAACAAGCAGCTGAATACATCTCAAAAACATTAACGTGGTGTTTTTTTCTGGCAGTTGACTTGTCTGTAGTAAGTAAAGGAGTTTAAATCCACATTGTTAATCATGGTACTCTTATTTGATAAATATTATCATTTAATTATACAGAATTCAAATTTTTTTATTACTTTGAACCTGGTCATTAAATCTGTAGATACTGGTGTGAGCCTAATTTACTACTAATACATTAAATCTGTAGATTTGGGTGTGAGTCTGATTTAGTACTACAACATTGACACTTCGACACTTAACAGGCAAAATATCTCATTAGTGGCAGTAATTTTTTTGAAGGTCTCGTTGCAGTCTTAACCATCTGTTTCAGTCTGATAGAAGTTACTCTATGACACAGCTGGTAAAACATAGATACAGAGAACACGCTTAAGACCTCCGAATGTCAATACCGGAAACACGCGTATGACCTTCAACTGGTCTAGTTGGGATTCTCAAAAGATAACAGAAAACATATATTTGCAAAAGGCTTCTTTTACCTAAAAATGACAGTATCCAGCAACATTTTCTCTTCACATTACCAGTTCAGTTATCTCAGTTGTTAGCCACTGCCAAATGTTACGTTACATTACCAGTTCAGTTATCTCAGTTGTCATCTCAGTGCAGTTGCCCATGCCTAAATGTTACTTTATTTTATTTTTAGTCGCATGATTATGGGGGCAATTTTTAAACATTACATCACTCCATGTTCAGAAGGCTGATGTCAGCTCACAGCATCAGGCGGAGGTGCCAGTATACTGGTGTCTAAATGCAGGTGTAGTTCACCGCTGGTGCCGGCATGTTGTGTGTGTTGTTAAGTTAGGCGGAGGTGTGTGATGAAGGATGGTGACCGAGTGTCTGAGGGTGCAGGGATGGTGTGAGCTCATGGGCTGGGCAGGAAGCACACAGCTGCTTTTGAAAAGCAAACGATTTCTCTGCGAGAACAGCAACGCGCTGTCTGGAGCACACGCTCTTAGACGTTTCTCTTAGTTGAAGGTGCCCGAGGTTTTGTGTTGTTTCCCTGTGGGCTTTATGGGGACAGTGACGGATCTTTTCCATCTGTTTTCTATTCTCTACAAGTTTCCCTTCTACTTAATAGGTTCATTAAAATTCCTCTTTTGAAAAGCACCAACACAACATACATTAAAGAGCAGGTGGTGATTCTGTACGGAGATTGGAGTGTGTGTAATGTAGATAGAAGTGAAGAGGTGTGGTCAGTGGTCCTGTACAGACAGGCTGGACGAGCCGTTTGGACATGCTTCGCGACTGTGAATGTTGAAGCTGCAAGACTTGCCGACCCTTTGGCATCGTGCTGTAGTTACTCACGCTCACATTGGTGTTTTCTTCACCTGGACTGCCGTGAGGTACTTTGCGGACTACCCAACGGTCATGTGAATTGGCCACATGACTGTGTCTTTTAAGGTCCAGCCATCTGAGAGTGCATATCTCTCCTGTTTTGGAATCACTGCAAAGACGGACTTCTGTCTGCTCTTTCACTTGATTTAGAAAAAACCTTTACTTGTTTTTGGACCCGTTTAACCGTTTACCAACTGAAAAAGGGGACATTCCACAAAGTGAGCCGATAAAATCTAGGCTTAATTGAAATAGCCTTGATTAACTCCTCAAATAACTTAAACAAATTGCCTTGATAGTTTTCTCTAGAGTCATTGCATTCCATAATAAAAATTCAAGAATAAATTGTTCCTGTTATTTTTAAAAGAGAATCATGATGAAAAAAGGCAACTTTATAGTCATTAATTAAGCTAGAGTGATGCTTGGCTGAAATAGCTGACAGACTAAATGCAGGTCTAAGAAAACTGAAACATTTTTAATAGGCATGTGAATTTATTTTAGGTAAAATGAATAATACATTAACATTTTTTCTGTTGACCAGGCTATGATTAAGTCCCAGAACTGGGAAATTAAGCTATGTGAACTTAGACTGAATGCTGATGTGTTCAGACAGAATGCTTTAACAAGCTTTCATAAGTTGCTACTTCCGAGTTGAGTGAAGCGTATATCAGCAGGCAAAGGTAAAAATCGTCTCTATACTCAATAAACGTAAGACGCAGCTGTAGTTTCCATATAGAATAGGAAGAACCGTGTGCAGAAATAAATTGTGCTACTTACATCAGGTAATCAAAAAGAATCCTGCTGCTCCTGTCAGTGCTGAAGAGCCACCTACAGTGAACCTCTGTTCTGCAGTGGAGCCCTCCACCACCGAATGTGCCAGAATAGGTCTCTGTGCCAGTGAGAATGCTTGAAATATCATTGAGTCATGCCCTGAGCTGAGCCGTTCAGCCTTGGTGCACGAAAGGAAGCATCCTGCATTAGGCTACACATAATCTGACATCTGATCAGATTTTTAATAATGCAGGAACACTCCATAATTGAAAATCACTTGACCTTATCTACTGATGGATTTATTTGTCATTCGTGGTGATTCAGATCCATTATTAGTTTGAAGTATTGAAGGAAGGAGGTAATATGCAATAAAGGCAGTGTGTTGAGGATGGGAAATGATTTGTGATTCACACGTGGGCTGTGATGGTCAGCCTCACTGAGTCCTGATGGAGTTGTTGTATGGATATAAGAGCTCTGCACTGCAGTGCTGTTTCAAAAGCCTGCCAATTTCAGTACAGTTAGTGGTCCAAGCTCCTGATCAGTTCAGGGTAAACTAGTGTTAGGCTTTCACTAATTCTTCGTAACATTCACTGGGAAAAGTAGCCTAGTAAACACAGTACGCAAGTGAGTACAACTGTCTGAAATGTTTGGTACGTCATTGCCATACCAAGATCGTCTGTTCTAACCTACCAACACAGTAAAGATATTGGAAAATGTGATGCAGTTTGCGTAGGTTACCTCGTCCTGCTGAAATGGCATGTAGATGGCTCAGTTTATGGAATACATCCATAAGGTTCAAAATTCATGAATATTTCTGAAGTAAAACACAAATACTAGCTTCACTTTACCTGGCTTTGTTTATTAGCAGTTGAGTAAAACACAGAAGTACATGTTCAAAAGTAATTCTGTGCTGAAAAAATCCCTAAAAGTGATCAAAAGTAGGAAGGCACAGAAAGTAGAAGAGTAGCACAGTTCTGTGAATGGCAGCCACCCCTTTTTCTGGTGACAATATTCAATAAATCATTTGTAAAGGTGCTGAAGCACAACTTTTCGGGTATTAAACGTCGGGTGGAAAACGTCTGTTCTTTTCTGCACCACGTGTATTTCTTGGTCTTTATTATGTATGTCTATCTAAATACAAAGTACTGTGCACTGAAGAAAGATGGTTCTCGTTTTCTTTAGCCACCTAACTAGCTCTGCTCTCACAGAATGGGTCCTTTGCTCCTGTCATAGTGCTACTCTGAGGAAACTAATTTGTTCCACTCTATAGGACTCAGTAATGAAGGATTAAACTGTGTGTGTGTGTGTGTGTGTGTGTGTGTGTGTGTGTGTGTGTGTGTGTGTGTGTGTGTGTGTGTGTGTGT
>JAOXYF010000009.1:1962191-1974597 GCA_028565775.1 Sternarchorhynchus goeldii
TGTGTGTGTGTGTGTGTGTGTGTGTGTGTGTGTGTGTGTGTGTGTGTGTGTGTGTGTGTGTGTGTGTGTGTGTACCGATGCATGTGTGCATCCAAAGCTGTACTTTCTGAATCCTGAGGTGTGTTTATCATGAGTTGATCTGTGAAGGCCACAGCCTGGCAGGCGGTTTTCTTGAGCAGTTCATTAGTCTGATGACAGCTGTGTCTAGCAGCCCACTGCAGGGTGTGCGAGGCAGGTCCTTCAGAAGTGATGCTCCAGGGCTCTCCTCTGACTCCTCTTGCTTCTCCTCTCATGGTGCATGTGAATGTTGGCATTCTTGGCCACGCTCCTCCCCCTGTCTGGACTTTGGCCCTTTTTGATCCAGCGTTCTCAGAGTGATTTGCTGCCCTTTTGCCCCAAGCCTGATTGGACCATTAGAATTTATTCGTTTGATTGAGGTGTTGAATGTATCAAACTCTTGATAGCAGCAATATCTAGCCAGTATCCGATATCACAAAATATTGCAGTATACAGTAACCACTGTGTAGTGATGCAGTAAGTTGATAGTTTCATCATTATTGTGATGACCATGGAGAGGCCAGTTTGTTGTAGATTATAGATGTTTCCGTTGGAAAATCTTGGCAAAGATCTGATGTTGAAGGAATGATGTTGCCAAAGCTTAATACATAGTAATCAACACCATGACTACAGTCCTCTAACACTTTCAATGGGAAGCATTGTTTAAACTGTCAGTGAATACAGGTTCAATAGAATACCTTCTATTTGCCACTAATTCTCGTCTAATATATATTTCTTAATGTAGCAGTCCTTATATACCAATCTCCAAGGATGATCTAGTCTAGTGTTTGAGATGTCATGGAGTTTTGCTCCTACGAGCTGACTGCACTAACCCTTCATTACAGCCCTGTCGTCCAAATGGCTGCGAGTAACAATAGTTCATCTTCATCCCTCATTTGAAGTCAGTTCTGTGTCAGTAACTGGCACCACTCCAATCGGTGCCCCAGAAATGTAGTTCATTTTCAAATAGTGTTTAAAATGTACCGGGCTGTTATTTTATTTAGTAATTCCTTTGATAGTATCTCAGGGCAGTGGCCTTCGCCTGTGACTCATACTGGTGCTGTGGTAGCTGGTTAGCATCAGTGGCAGATTACTGTCAGACAGACAGTCTAATTACAATCCTGACGATGTCTACCACATCCTCGCTAGAATAATTGCATATAAGCTTTTGTTAAGAGAGAGAGCTGAATAGAATTCCACCATATGTTTCAGGGACCCAATTACAGCTATCTCAGAGCTATCTCCTTCTATTCACCAATGTTAGAGACGCTCGTCACTGTCACTAGAAGCAGTGCTGTGTTCTTTGCAGAGAATATGAGGCGCGCTGTAAAGGTGGGTAAGGGAAGTCGAGTTACCGCAGGGCTTCAGATGGTATCATACCATTCAGATGGTATCATGGAGACATTATCTTGAGTAAATCTCATGTTATTTTACTGTAACATGTCCCTTGGTTTGTTAAATATGATGAAAGGTGTTATGTATGTATTAGTAATTCAACGAGTGTAAAATACATAAAAGTCCTGCGTTTAACCCAAATCAAGAATTTGCAGACCAGTATGTACATGCTTAGTAGTAGCATAATGGAGAAGGATGGCTGTGATGCGTCCCATCAGTGAATGGTTTTGTTTTCTGTTGCAAGAACCATTTCATTAAATTATAGTCTATACAGACATTTAACCTGATCTCAGAATGTACAACCTTTTGACAACTGAAGAATTATTGTGCTGTAAAAGCAGTTGAATAGATGTCTGCATTGTGTTTTTCTGGTGGTTTTCCAGGGAAGGTGAGGTGGCAGGACTTTGACCAGGACCTGTATGTTGGAGCCACAGTGGTGAGGCCAGGGCAGGATCCCTACGCCCGAAACAAGTTCAACCAGGTGGAGACTGACAAGCTCAGAATGGACCGCAGTGTCCCGGACACCAGACACGAACAGTAAGTGTTCCCAGTCCTCCCAGTCTTCCCAGCTGATTTCACTGTTTTTCTTCAGTGTTGGCTCTGCTAGACCCTGCACGTGCTGCACATGCCACAGAGGGAACAGTGGTGGAGGAGAGTAGCATTCCCTGGTCTAGGATGCACTCATGGGACGTCCTGGTGTGAGAAGTGTAGAAGGAACACATTCCCCATCTAATTGCCCAATCACGCCGCGCCTCTCAGCTTTGTTCGAATGTGCTTCAGCCCTGCTTTAGCGCGACCTTGAGTTGCTAAAAGGCCCAGGTGACAAAGATTTAACATGGTAGCATGTACACACCATCATCTGTTCGCAGCATTTTCTAAGAGTGATAAGAGTGCCTGCTTCACATTTTGTCTGTTCAGATTTTACCCATCAGTTACATTTTATGGAATACAGTGTCTATTTATAGTGAATCTGGTTAGAGGTAATACTATGGTAATAATGAAAGAGTTCCATGCCATGTGTTCTTCTTTTAATTGGAGTAAAATTAATTAGAGTAAAAGTGTGTCCTGTACATATTTCAGTCTATCAAATTGCATTTATTGTGCTCATAAAATACGAGTTTCTGGAAACCATATTGGAACAAAAATCCAATCCAAATCCAAATCCAACATATTGGATTTTAAGACTACTCACCTTTATAGAAAGCTAGTCTGTTTACATTTTTTATCGCTGGTTTGTGACATTTGGTCGTGATATCCACATGATTTATTGAATCTGGTTCTACATTGGTGTGAAAGTCCTGGACAAAAAAAAATGTACCTCTTAAGAAATGGTCTAATGCATAGAAACAGGGGTCAGAGAGTAGCCATGGTCTAACTAGGTGGAAGGGAAGATCCTGTCCCAGCTGTCTGTGTGCAGAGCAGGACAGTTAGCTCTGTCCTCCAAACATGTCCTGCTGTCTCACAGTGAAGCATTAGCAGGGGCTCAAAAAGATGCACTGACTGGCTGCACATGTCACAAAAAAAGCCTATGTTGGCTCTCATCCAGCCAGGATGGTAGCTTTCATGCCATAGAGGAGAAGAGGCAGGCAAGGAGTGGGAACTGGCACTGACTAATGCTGGGGGAAAACTGAGTTAAAAATATATATATATATGTATATGATATAAGACAGAAGTGCACCACGTGGAGATTTTGAAACTGGTTAAAATAGAAAATGGCTTCCTAAAATAGGTTTTAATGTTCTCATCGCCTGCACTGGCTTGGTTCTGTCATCTTAACTTTCAGAAGGAACACCAAAACTCAGGACATGTGAGGTTTTTTCTTGGTTATATTCTTTACAATATTTTTCACGTATTGATTGTTACCTTCTTGTCCAAGAAGAATGATGTGATAATTCCTCAAAAAGCATCACTGCGTTTTATGTTAACCTTAAAGTTGTTGTTTTGTTTATTTTTTAATGAGTATAACTGACATGCCCACATACGTGATCACTTGACGTTGGGATGAGTTTGAGATAAAGAAATAATAAAAAAAAGAATGGAAGACCTATGAGATTTGTTCAAAAGCACTTGTGAAACTCAGTATGTAATAAAACTGGGTCATGTGGATTAGCTACACTGTTCAAAGTATTTTTAAAACTGGTGACTGGTATATATTTTCAAATTCAAAGGAATACTAAATGTATTCTTTTTCACTGTCATTTTTTGGCATATCTTTGACAGTTTTAGACCTAATAAAATCAATAGGCCTCTGCGTGCTTTGGGTAACAGTGCTGTGTTGAAGTCATGGCAGTACACAACCCTTCTTTTGTGAGACCTGCTGCAGAGTGCCAGTCCTTTTTGCAGCCCAGTCCATTGACCTGTGTGAAGGGTCCTGAAGGGTCCTGCTCGCTGGGGAAGAGCCCAGCTTGTTTAGCCAGTCCCTGCTGCGTATGCTGACTGCTTAAGTCTGTGTAGTAGTGACGCACTCCCAAGACTCCTATGTCTACACAGGGAGGTGAGACGTGTCGTGTCACTCCCAAGACTCCTATGTCTATACAGGGAGGTGAGACGTGTCGTGTCACTCCCAGGACTCCCACGTCCACACAGGGAGGTGAGACGTGTCGTGTCACTCCTAAGACTCCCACGTCCACACAGGGAGGTGAGACGTGTCGTGTCACTCCCAAGACTCCCACGTCTACACAGGGAGTCACCCATGCTACACAGAGCATGCAGGGTCCTCTCAGAAAACCAGTGAATCCAGTGAAACTGGGGTGAACTTTTCTTTTTCTTCTCCCTGTTGCTCAGTATGACACATAGAAGACTTTTGACATCAAATTATTGTTATAAAGAATGGTTGATTTGTTTAATTTGTTGTTTAGAAGAAGCTCATTGTTCATGAGTGGTTCAGTCTTTGCTTTCACAGTGTGCAGACCTACAGAGCTGCTGCTTCTTGCTACAGTTTTGAAACTTTGAATTTCAAGTAGCAGGATTGAGATCCTCCAGTGAGGTCACTTTGAGAATGAGGGTCAACTTAGCTAGTGTTACATGGTGCTAATAGTCTGCATTTAATTGAGTTCAGAAGAAAGCTGATCTCGTGGTTTTCTGGAAACACTTCAGTCAGTGCGACCATCTGTTCATCCATTTCTCTTTTGCCTGTTGTGTGTGACATTTCTCAGCCTGGAATTTTCCAAGCTTCCCAGAACTCTGGCCCTTGTTACCAATTCGTTTCACAAGTCCACTCGTTCTGCATTGGAGAGCAGCTGTGTGTCTTGGCTTTGACTCGCCTGACTTCAGGGGACCCATGTTGGCGACCAGCAGCTGCCTCCACCAGAGCAGTAGCCTCGGAGCTATGGGCCAAAGTACACTTGGAGCACATGAGCAAACATTTAGCTCAGCTTTGTGAGATGGCTGCCTGGACTGCGTAATTCAGACCTTTCGTTTGTCCCTCTTCGCACTCCGTCATGGTGCTGATTCCTCCTCTTGTCTTGACACTTCCCTGTGTACTCCTTTCTAGATGCTCAGTAAGAGGACTTTGAGCCCTTTGACGACTTTTTGCGCACTAAATAGAATTTTTTTTCCCCTTACACACTGTGCGTAATGTCTCTGTGAGCTGAATGGGTGGTGTGAACGGTGCAGCTCTCTGTGTGCTTCTCATAGGCCTGCCCCTCTGCACATTAAAGTTTGATGGGTTTTGGTGAGGGTGATCTTGGCCCGCTCCATTTGTGGCCCGTGTACGGATGCACGGACTCGAGCTGCCGAGCGAGAACAAGTTCACGCCAGACGTGTTCCCTGCAGATCCGTCGAGTACAGAAAAACAAAGTGAGGATCTCACTTATAAGTGACCTAAAGTCCTGCCTGTTACCTCATTTGCTAGAGCAACACAACTGATTTACTATTGCAATACAGTTTCTTTGGTCATGAAACGCATTTTAATCGCCACAATTCTAAAGGCTTTCTGGAATTTTAACTGACCCTTGATTCCTGGTGCTAAATGAATTCACAGTATCACGTATCAGAATGCTTGATTGCAACAGTACCAACTGTTTATACATTTTTTCAGTGTGGCATATGCTTGGATTTTCCCCATGTAATCAGAATGTCTTTTTTTTTTTCCTTCTAAAGACTCCAAAAATGCATACAAGGATTTTATGTAATCAAGACCAAAGTTCTGCAGGACTTTAACTCTGTGGTTAATGGAATAATGGAAAGGCCTGATGAAAGCACTTTCAGATTACTGCTTGATAGAGTTACTTTCCGTTCTAGGGAGAGAAAGGAGACAGAAACACCCCATTGTGTAGATGAATAGACAAAGAGACCAAAAGGAATTTGGGATGATGCTCAAATTGGAAGTAGAAATGAAACCTATTTAGTGGTACGTACTACATTATATATATAAATGGTCTTTTTAATGGCTTAGGCAGTCATTCAAGTTACATTCTGAGCATGCAGCTTGATCACAATAAACAGCTAGGATTTTTGGCCTTTATCCTTCCTTCCTTCTGCATGGTTTAATATGCAAACATCCCCACCCCTTTTGTAAGTGTGCTCTATAGCAGGGTGTCTGTGTTCTGTACAAACTGTAAGACAACGTCCCCCATGTGAATTCTCAGTGGATATTTGTGCTCCATTACATGGAGTAATCTTACATGTCACCGCCATTTACCAATAAAGCAGGGGAATGTGTTATCCTGTCTAGTCATCTTCTAGTGTGTGTGGTCCACGTCACAAATGGGGATGATGTCATGGGAATGTCTGCTTGCCTGTTGCACTCTCCATCTGTGGAGTTTGCAAAAGTTTGTGGGTGAGTCAGATGTTCCCTGGAGACCTTCTTCTTCTGGTAAATGTCTCTAGAATGCAGACCTTTGAGATAGAGATATTAAAATGTACTTTTTAAAATGCTGATAGGGACAGGGATCACATGGGCTTTGTTTATTCCTGTGCTTCTGTTTCGATGCCTTTCACAATGAGAGGCCATATGCTTTAATGGGGATCATTTTGGCTAGTTGTTGTTATCCCAGAGGGCACCAGAGCCCATGTCTGGTGCTCACAGAGCTCTGTAGCTTTAATTAAAACAGAACTGCAGAGTGGATACAATTACCATATTCTGTCTCATATGCAGCTGCACACATGTGTTGAACTGCTGATTAGGAGTGTTTACAACGAAAAAAAACCAGAAGCTAATAAAACGAGGGGAAAATACATGACTATATGAAAGAGGATTAAAATTCCTAGCTACAAGTATGCCAGTATTTGAATCTGGCAATACAGGGTTTCTTGGATGAGTTGTAGGTACTGTAGTAATAGTGGCACTATAAGGAAACTGTAAGGTTTCACGTCTCCTCAGGCTAAAGAACTGGGAAGCAAGCCATTGGGACCTTCTAGTCAAAGCACCTATTCTGTTAATGCCATACTGCATGGTAACTTGCCATAGTACTCCACAGTACTAACCCCCTAAAGGCAGGAAAAGAGATGTTCAAGATGCCTGTTCCAGTAAAGGTCATTCTAGTCTGTTTGTGTGGGTGCTCATATGTGTTTTCATTAATGTGTGTGAGAGTGTGAAGTCTGACCTGCTGTCCAGTGCTGCTGTATCACTATCAGTACAGAATTGCACCTTATGGTAGTGGTATCTCAGTGGTTAAGGCACTCAGTTAGTAATCAGGAGGTTGTTGGTTCAAGCCCCACCTCTGCCAAGTTGCCACTGTCGAGCAAGGCCCTCAACTGCTCAAGATAATTGACACAATTGTAAGTCTTTATGGATAGAAGCATCAGTATGTTACGTCATTACCCTCCATTCACCAGATTGAAGAACACCAGGGGGGGGTGTGAGAGTGTGTGAAATCTCCAGGGAGTGTGTGTGTGTTTCTAGTATATGTAAAAATTCTACACTCTTTTACTGAAATGGACACATATTAAGTAATATTAAGATGGACATCAAAGTTGTTCATGTCAGACATTCTGTCTTTGATCTTATTGTTGTAAGGTACCAATCAGCAGAGAGTTTGTCAGAGGCTTTGGATGTACCATGGAACACTGGGGGAAAAACCTCATTAATAGATGGTGAAAATATGGCACCACAAAGACAGTGCCAAGATCAGAATCACTCTCCAAAGATGATGATTTCCAGTATAATAATAACCCAAAGTATGAATTCATATCAACCAATGAATTGCTTCAGAAAAGGAAATTCGCCAGCTTTTTCAGTGCTAAGGAAAACCTGGGGAATAAACTAAAGAGGGCTGAACCCAAAAAATCCCCTAGCAATCTAAATGAGATTTGTAAGGTACAGAAGGATAAAATTGCAAATTGCAAATGGCAAGGTCTATAAAGACTTACTCACAAAGACTCACTGCTGTACTTAATGCAAAATGTGTTTTGAACAAAGTAATAATTAATGTCGGGAGGAAGGTATACTTATGCAAAAAATTTTGTGAGATTTTTTTTTTATTATTTGAAATATTTTTTCCATTAATGATCTAGTTCTTTGCTTGTTTATTTTTGGTTACAGGGTCACATTTAAAATGTTAAAACATTTTTAACATCTGCAATGATTGATCTGGTATTACATCATAAAAGCGTGCGATTTAAAGAAGTGTTTGCTCACTGTATTAATGAACAGAGGCTAAATATGGAACTGCATGAATATACAAATCTTTTTAATATATTTGTACCACCTGGCTGATGGATCCTTATGCCCCCCAAAACTAGCCAATTACTATTCCTGCTACAACCACCACCACCACCCATCTCTTATTATCTTTCTCTCTCTCTCTCTCTCTCTCTCTCTCTCTCTCTTTCTCTCAGTTGTCGCCACAAGCAGTGGAGGACAGATCTGCCTTCATCTAGTGTGGTGATCACCTTCCATAATGAGGCTCGTTCTGCTCTCCTCCGCACTGTGGTTAGGTGGGTCTGCCTGTTTATCGTACCTCTGCATTATCAGCGATGCCTAGTCCCTCCAGCAGAGCTCCCGATGCGTCCTGCTGGGTATATATCCATGCTAAAGCTCACCATACATACACTGCTCCCCTCAGTGTGCTGAAGAAAAGCCCTCCCCACTTGGTCAAAGAGATCATCCTCGTGGACGACTACAGCGACAACCGTAAGTGCCTCGCCTCTAGGCCTCGATCTTTTCCCGCCTTCCTCTTATCCCTGGACCAGGTTGGAGCTGCCTCATTCCATTGTGCTTCCAGGTGTCTCCGTTAACCTCTGTCATTCAGTGTGACGTCATTTGATCTCTTCTGCCATAAAATGACATGCCGAGTTTGTAGAAAGGTGCAAAGGCAACTCTGTCAGCCCGTGTCATGCAGCCTACATGCTGTGCATGGTTTAAGTGTGGATGTGTGAGTGCTACCTTCACTTTCCCCGGGCACACTGTAGGCCTACTTCCTGTGCATTGTTTAGTGTGACGATAGGCGCCTTCACCTAACAGCTTTTAAGCTCTGGGTATTTCACTGTCTCACAGCGGAAGACGGGGCCTTGCTTGGGAAAATCGAGAAAGTCCGAGTTCTTCGGAATGATCGCCGAGAGGGTGAGTGTTCCACACACACTTTACAGGACGTGTTCATGGGCATCATCGCCTCCAATTTAATGTATGTAGGTTTACCTCCAATTTATAACAAAAACACTTTTAACAAATCAGAACAAAGCAAATAATGAGGATTACTTGATTGTAGTTTTAAATTGCTGATTTTTTTCCAGTCCAGAGATGAATACCTACTGCCTCAGTAACATGGTTCTGAACTAAAATCATATAATAAATGTTAGAACAGTTAGAACCAGTTCTTTGCCATTTATCTTATTTGCTGGTACAACTTGTTATGCAATGTTAACCCTACCTTTAAACCTACATACATTAATTGAAATCATCTTTCATTTAGTAGAACCATATAATAGATAGTCTCCACTGGCTCCTGCCTCAGAAAGAAACAAAGGGACAGCTGTCTGACATCATCCCTAGCGTTCACTGCCACTATCTATCATTCCTCAAAGTCTGGAAGTGTGTAGGTCTGATATCCTCTCACCCACACGGGCTGGAGCTCGGAGGGTAGACGTCTTCAGCTCAGTCGGACTTCTTCTGGCTTCTATCGTGCTGTCCTGGTTGTCCATTGATGATAAGTAGCTGGATGTACAGTTTAGGCCATAAAGCAGCAGTGTATTGGTATTTCCAGATGATTGAGTGTTTCCAGATGAATGTAGTGGTTTTGGAAACGTGCTTTGTGATGTCAGAGGGCTAAGGAGCCGGGAGGTTTATAGCAGGCATAGAAATATAACCAGGCTGTATTTAAAATGTACTTGTAGGATCTTAGGTGTGACCAGCTTCATCACCTCAGACAGCTCTGTCTGCATCAGAGGAATGGGTATTTTAATGGATCATTCTTTCCAACTGTTCCACTGGCTTTTTCCCAAAGTTTTCATTCTTCTGTTTGCTCTAACTGCTAGTTAGTTAACAGCCTTCCTCAGTTCACCGCACTGCTCACATGAATTGACAAATTGAACTGAAGCAGCTGAAGCTGGTTGGCTGGACTGAATGATCAGGTGGAGTGAGCTGGTGTTTCTGTGTGGGTTCTGTGTTCTACGTTTGTATCAGCTTCGCTTTACCGGACTCTTGTCGAAAGCAGAACCGTGGTGCAACAGACGCTCTGTTACGAGAGTGTATTTTTGGAAATGTTATGAGTATCTATCCAGCAAGGAAATGCGGTTTTGTAGCCAAAAAAGATGTGTGTTTACTGTATTCAGGTCTCTCAGAATGGACTTGCAGACAGATGTAGTTTTATCCCTCAGTAAGTTGCAGTAAGATTAAGCCCAGGTGCTTGTTTATTTGAATGGGTTTTTAGATCATGATTAATGATACTTCAAACTAAAAATGATGAGTCGTAATGGCATAACAGCTGGGAAAAGCATTAAATACAGGAACTCCATTTGGATTTGCATGCAGAGAATCATCCCACAGCTTTTGCTGTTTACAGGGGCTGTGAATCAGGGATTTTGGAGGAATCTTACAGAATTTGTGCAAAGGCTCATAGCTCAGCAGACAGATGATCCCGTTAGTGTGCCGTCCACCAGCACGACCTCCTGCTTGCGGCAGTGGCCGCACATTTATCACTGCTCTCTGAAAGTTTTCTGAAAGTATCTCTCTGTATGTCTGAAGTCCTGCCTGTATCTGTAGTACCGGATGAGTGGTAATCTGATTACAGCCAAAATGTAATGTCAAGATGTATGAGTTGGTGCAGAAAGAACATCCCAAAGATGAGGAACAGAGATAGATGCTATCTGTTTCTCCAATAGCCACAGGCCCACATCTCATGTTTTTGTGTGTGTGTGTGTGTGTGTGTGTGTGTGTGTGTGTGTGTGTGTGTGTGCGCGCGCGCTCTCGTGTGTGTGTCTGATCTAAGGTCTGATGCGGTCGCGTGTCCGAGGGGCAGATGCAGCCACAGCCGGGGTCCTCACCTTCCTGGACAGCCACTGCGAGTGTAATGAACACTGGCTGGAGCCTCTGCTGGAGAGGGTGGCTGAGGTTCGTGCTAACCACTCTCTCAAGCATCTGAGTCATGATTTTTCCACATGCGGGCAGATAACTCCCTCTGGCAACATAGCTTTTCACTTACAAATTTTACAGGTTGCTCCTAATTTTAAAAAGGACGGGAGGAGGGGCAGTGGTGGTCATGGCGACAGCCTTGTGCGGGGCAGGTCAAAGGTTGGGGGTTTATTTACTCATGGGACCAGACTGGCAGCCTTAAATGAGCTTCATCCAGGTAGTCCTAACTGCCCTTACTTCATTGAGTGATTTATCCTTCAGTTTCACTTCCTGTGACAATTTCATTTAGAGGCTTTTCACTCGTCAACTGCAGAAGACTGTGTACTCAGGTGTTTGTGACTGAGGTGGGTGTGGGAATATGTATGCTGAGCAGGTGTGTCATCCTTCAGCAAACAGAACCTCACTGATGGATATACATATCCTGTCTGGGACAGGATCAGCAGCTCACACACACATACACACACACACACACACATGTAGGTATCCTTACACACACGCACACACTTTCTCACCTTCAGTTGTGGAAGCCCACTTCTCTGTGTCGAGTTCATTAGTGCCTCACTTCCAGCACACCTATGTGATATTCCTTGTTCATCTGGATGATCTTCAATTATCTCTGATGTTAACATCTCCCTGGATTATGTAGAAATAAGCATTTGGCTCAATTCCACTTCTTTACTCCCATAAACCAGTTTTACCATTTTTATAAACCTCTGTGTTCATGTGGCAATCTATCTATTGTTCTCTCTGTCTGTTACGGAGTGAATTAGTGAACCAGAGTGACATATAAAGTGTGTTTGAATGCAGCCTCTGTGTGCCTTATCCAAACAAACGAAGAGTATAAAAGGTGTTGTGGTGTTTAGTATTTATTTCTGGGCTTCAACCTCCACTGCTGTAATTATCCCAGAATGGTAGCGAATGTCAAAGGGCCACATATACCTGAACGTCTATTTGCATCCTGCCTGGGCCTCTATTGCCTCATAAAAGTAAGAACAAATATGGACAGTAACTCCCAGTAAATCAGTTTGAGCTGTGCAATTTGACTTCAGTTGCTTTTCCACTGCCTACGAGCACTACTGGGGATGACAAAACACTTTCCTTGTTGTAAAAAAAAAAAAAAAATCCTACACCATATAAAAACTCTGACAGTGAAATAAGTCAGGAAGGGGATTTGGTCACAAGGTTTATATCCAATCCTAACTGGTTTCACTCATTTATAATCTGGTTCTGTATACAGTATTATCCTAATAAGTGGGATAAGAAAGAAATGGTCATTATCTTTACTTTAGTGACTTGAACCATTTCATCCTTGTTTGTCCTGTTGTCTCTCATTGACAGGACAGGACACGTGTCGTCTCCCCCATTATAGATGTCATTAACATGGACAACTTCCAGTATGTAGGAGCCTCAGCTGATCTGAAAGGAGGTGAATCCCCGCCGCCG
>JAOXYF010000009.1:1975167-1991027 GCA_028565775.1 Sternarchorhynchus goeldii
CTTCCTCTCTCACTGCCTGTGAAAAATCAACTGTCATGTTCCCAGTCCCCTGTTAAATTATGCATTGTGTCTGATGGAGGGAGAGAGTGCAGGAGTCTAGGTGAGTATGCATGTGTGTTAGTGAGCGCATGTGTCTAATGGTGTGCGTAGGAGGAGTGTACATTGTGGAGGAAATCTTGAAAATAGGAAACTGCTTCAGGAATCTTGAAAATAGGAAACTGCTTCAGCATTATTGCGTTTAGTATGTGTGTGGGACCAAACATGCTGTTAGGTGTTTAAGGTCCTACTAAAGTATATGTTACATCACTTCCCCCTGCTCCCCTCCTGTTTCCTGCTCTGCTTCTTTCATATGTTGCATCGGCTCCTCTGTAGTTTTCTTCCCTTCGGCAGGTCCCTTAGGGGAGGTCCGAAGCCCCAGGGGAGTCTGAAGTGGGCGGTAGCTAAAATTAAAGCCCCATCATCCCAGTAGCATTGCACAGTAACTACCCCAGAAGGCTACTTTTGTTATTCCGCTTATCGCAGCCGTTTTGATTGGCCCTTCTCCTGTTTATTTATTTGTTTGTTTGTTTCTACCAAGATTGTGAGTGAGTTCGTTAAACAGGCCCATGTTGTGCCAGAGAAATGTGGTGAAACTGGATAGGCAGATAGGCTGGGCCTCTCCCCGGCCTAAAGGAGCTTCACCACTCCATGCACTGGTGGCTTTAGTTTTGTCATAGTCACAGTATTGGCCCTTGCAGTGTTAATGCTGTGGAAGGCTGGGTGGTAAGCAGGTTGTCTTTTTAATTCTTTGTGTTGTTGTGTGCTTTCATCACACACTACAGATGAGTGTATTGTTGGTATTTTACAAACTTCAGTCATTTTGGTTGAACTAGTGCAAATCTGTCTTTAAACATACCTGTTATGGGTTCCCTATTACAATCAATATATTACATATTGTTACAATATGTAGCAGTTTACTCACAATAAATGAATTGCTCTTAAATCTGAATCAGAACAGTTTTTTTTTCTTCAGAAAGTACGAAGTGCACAAGATTTTTTTTTATTGGTGCAGGTGTCAATATGGGCTTTTGGATTATAAATTCCACATCCAAGGGTGTCGTAGGTCTGAACTGGTTAGATCTGCTTCCTTTAGACTAATAATAGTTTTTAGATGCTTTATTCTGGGACACTTCTGCTTTTAAAGCCCTCAACCGTGTTTATTCCCAGTAGGAAATGTGGGTAATAATCTCCGAGTGGAGGCAGAGACGAGGCCCCCTCCGAGAGGCAGGCCTCAGCCCTCAGCTCAGGAAGCTCTGTCTAAGTCATGGATGGAAAAATGGAAGTCTGTCCCATTCCTCACCCTGCTTTTTTTTTTTTTTGGTGTCCCGACAGGTTTTGACTGGAATCTGGTCTTTAAATGGGACTACATGACTCTGGAGCAGAGGCGGGCGAGACAGGGAAACCCTATCGCACCAATCAAGTAGGAAGCGCTTGTCTTTTCTCCCATGACTTCATCTTCTGCATAACCCTTTGGATTAGTGTTTAGTTTAGTAACTATGTGTTAGATGTGGTAAATGGTCTTTGTAGAATAAATATTCTTCTAGATCAAGTTATGCAAAGCAAACTGAGATACCAGCAATGTGGAAAACATACTGAGAATTACATGGAATCATATTAATGCGTTAATGTGGTTCCATGATATACTTAAAGAGAACTGCATATGGGATTCAAAACACACAATTGTCAGACTGTTTTTGCTGTTGTTTGCAGATAAGATTAATTAATCATGGAAGGGAAACATTTTCTTAAAATAGACAAACAAAATGCACGTTTCCCATGGTGAGAGGCCAAGATGTGTCTGCTGTAAATGAAAATAACATTTACTCCATACAACAAACATTTTAAAGTATTTATATAACATTAAGTTACATAAGTGTGTTATACCCTGGTTTAGCCTGTGCTCACTGGTTATGGTGTAGTTTGAGGCTTTTTACACAGTGATCAAAGTGACTTAAATGAGAGAAGACCTCACTGAAGATCCCCATGTTTACCAAAATGTTTAAAGTAAACTAAGCCTGAAACGACCAGTGACCATGGAGAAATACTCGGCTTTGTGTGAGACTCGTGCTATGCCTTTTATTGACGCTCCCTAAATTCTCAGTAATCTCTTCATCTTCAGAAGTGATGGTCAGAATACATAAAAGAACTGAAATGAAAGTATGTGACAGGTGTTATTCTGTATGATCAGGAGGGCTGAATCAGCTTTGCTCATCTGCTGGGTCCTCTGCTTTGGAGCGCGGCAGGATTACTGACTCACTCGATTGGAAACGAGGGTGTACTATTGAAATATTTCTGTAGATTGGCAAAAAAATAATCTTCTGTCCTGTTACCCCCCCTCCCCCCGGTTTTTCTGCTTTTGTCCTTTTTCTTAGAACTCCTATGATTGCGGGAGGTCTGTTTGTCATGGACAAGAGCTATTTTGAGGAGCTCGGAAAATACGACATGATGATGGATGTGTGGGGGGGTGAAAACCTTGGTAAGAAAAGAAACCATATTGTCTCAGTGATGTACTGCTTACATTTTTAAATGCATTTCAACCAAACTACTGCAGCATAGGTGAAGCGTCACTGACGGCTCGCGGAAGAGTGATGGGAATAGTGTTGTCCACAAGGGGGCACTGTAACCCTCAGTTATGACAGGCAACATAAGTAAGGCTTAATGACATTGGGCAAAAAAGGGAAGTGGGGGGAAGGGGGGGGGGGCATTGCAACAACATTGCAAAAGTGAATGATCAGTGTATCTGTGTCCACAGCCCTTGTGAACCCCCAGTCTAAGGCTTTGTACAGGTCATGATAGTCGAACTGTTGGTTTGGTTTTGTTTTTGTAATTGTGTTTCTGGAGCCGTGTGTGTGTCTGTCAAATTATGCAGAAGAAGACTGATTCAGATTCATGTCTGTGGTATTCATGTATATTAGATGAAGGGGGTAAAAATGTGGTTCGTTTCATAAATACACCACTTATTTCATCTGCAGTGGAAAAGGTCAGCAGAATCCAGCCAACGATGCATTCACTGCACAAACACGGTTTGGGGTGTTTTTGTTTGTTTGTTTGTTTGTTTGTTTTTACAGTTGTAACAGTTATAAGACACAGAAGGCAGTGGAGACAGAGCTGAAACTGTTCCAGTATTACCTTCTATTTGTATCTACATGTGGGATTGTTTTGTATGGCTTAGATGCCGATGCTTTTATTCAAATGCCAGCATTTTCTCATTTTATTTTTTCTGCATTGCTTTTCCCAGTTGCACTTCTTAGATGTGTGTATTGTACCTTTACTGTGCAGCATTTGTGCGTGTGTGTGAGTGTCCCTTTACACTGATGTGTGTGTGTGTGTGTGTCTTTACTTGTGTCTACCTGTCTGCAGTGTGTGCGTGTGTGCACGCTTCCCCCTGCTGTCGTGTTGGTGTTCAACTGACTGTGTGTGTGTGTGTGTGTGTGTGTGTGTTTGTGTGTGTGTGTGTGTGTGTGTGTGTGTGTGTGTGTGTGTACGCTCTTCAGAGATCTCGTTCCGCGTGTGGCAGTGTGGGGGCAGTCTGGAGATCATTCCCTGCAGTCGAGTTGGACATGTCTTCAGGAAGCAGCATCCATACACGTTTCCTGGAGGCAGTGGCACTGTGTTTGCCAGGTAGCTGAACAAGCAGCTAAGATACAAATACATTTCATGTGTTATTTCCTGAAAGAGTCCTCGCACGGCAGCTAAGGAACAAATACATTACATGTATTATTTGTAGCAAAATAAGTAGAGGGGTCAGGAAGCAGAGCTTAAGTGATACATATTGTCACTTATCCAGTGGAGATTTTATCAAACAAAATGGTGCCTAGAGTGCAGGATGGCTCAGTCAAAGGGCTCCACCCAGTGGCTGAAAGTGGGTACTGATCGCACAAGATGGTGAGCTTAAAACACCACAAGCTCATCCAGAAGAGCGACAACATGCGTGTGCATGTTGTTGGATTCTTTTACAGACTGGAACAGCTGCAGATGCTTCCAGTGTCCTGCTCAGCTGTCTGACATGGCAGGAGTCCTGCTTCTGTAGCTTTGGTTCCATGCTATTTCTGCGGTGATGTTGACACAGCCTGGCATGGGAATCGCACTAATTTGCCTTTTTTTTTTACCCATTCACCTTCAAAAAGAAAAAAAAAAGTTCTCAGTTGTACTAAAATTAAGCTAAAATATGGAGCAACATTGGTGCTAAACAAAGGCAGGGAAATGAGAACTGACAACGTGAGCATGACCGAGCTGGTGGATCTGCTGCCCCCTGCAGGAACACCAGGAGAGCAGCAGAGGTCTGGATGGATGATTTCAAGAATTTTTATTACGCTGCTGTGCCTTCTGCGAGGAACGTCCCCTATGGCAAGTAAGTGAGTCCCTACTGTACACCACATGCTCTCGCAACTTCCCTTCTAACCAGACCATCGTAGTTTAATCTAAACATGAAGGAGGTTTTTTTAACACGTGTGTGAACTCTCGAGTCTCTTCGAGTTGCCCAAAGACTTGTTCCTCTCCACCAGTATTCAGAGCAGGCTGGAAATGAAGAAGAGATTGGGCTGCAAACCGTTCAAGTGGTACCTTGAAAACGTCTACCCAGAACTGCGGTGAGACCCGAGGAGGTTCCTCCTGGCCTGCATATTATGCAAGCGCCTGTGTTGTATCTGTTTAAGCACTTCAGCCATGCTGATTTAATATTTACCCAACATACCACATAACCTGCAAACCACAGAACTGCAAATACTTCTGTTAGGTTTGCTTCTGCAATATAATACAGAATATTTTATTGCAAATTTGTCTGTGCATTTACAGAGGCTACTTCAGCAGATATTTTCTATTCTGTATAAGAAACTGTTTAAAGGATATCAGCTCTGGGATTCCCAGTATGAACGAACAGGCCACCTGTGTCCGTACGCCTGGAGTCTTCTTCACTTTCTGAGGCCGCTTGCTGTTTGTGACTCAATCAGGGTTCCTGACCACCAGGATATAGCGTTTGGGGCCCTGCAGCAGGGAGGCAACTGCCTCGACACGCTGGGGCACTTTGCCGATGGCGTGGTGGGCGTCTATGAGTGCCACAACGCCGGGGGCAACCAGGTAACGTTCATGTCACGGGCGCGGCCCACGGCCGTCACCGGCACTGTCCGAGCGGAGCGACGGCCCTGAAGGCATCCTGGGCTGGGTTATGGGTTTGGGATCACATGCTGTAGCCTCTGTAGACACCCCACTGGGAAATCACAAGGAAGCTTTTAGTGTTTGTATAGCAGGAAATTGTGTGTGATGAATAGCTGGATTGTTGGAAATGATCTCCCTGCCCTGTTGCTGCTTGTGTTCAGGAGTGGGCCTTGACTAAGGACAAGTCTGTGAAGCACATGGACCTGTGTCTGACGGTGGTGGAGCGCACAGCCAGCTCCCAGATCAAACTGCAGGGCTGCAGGGAAAATGACAGCAGACAGGTGAGCGAACGCAGCCCACGCTACTGGGGCTCCAGCCTCTGGGGCTTCACCCTCCGGGGCTCCAGCCTCCAGGGCCGGGTCACGCTGCCAGGGACGAGTCTGCCCGCATCGGGCTCAGCAGATGCACTTTTTAAAATTACACTGAAGAAACTTTTGGTTACATTTTAGTTAAGGTAGTCTCCACTTGAACGCCTCAGGGCGATTAACTTTCCTTTTTTTTTTAAAGAATCTGAAAATGCATCACAATTAATTAGAGGTTCAGACTACAAATGAGGGATTTGAATTTACCTTTATTTATCGAATCAGTTCCAGTGAAAATTAATTTGATTAATTTTATTCCCTGCTTTGAAATTAGACCGTGCACATGTGCATTGTGCATTGTCTTAGTGAGGCCTGAGGGGTGACACTGAAGAGACAAGATTGAAGCAGTTTTCTTCAGTCTTTAAAAATAGACTGTGCACATGGGGATTCTGTCTGCCGGTGTCCTTGACAAAGCCCTTTTACTTCCTCTTGACTTATTTTTTATGCACTTTTTCTGCTGATTATTTCTTAGTACTAAAAGCCACTCCTCATTTGTTGATATTTTAACTTGTTGGTAGTCAATTTTTTTCTTTAACTTTTGAGTTACATTTGAGTTTATCTTTATTTAGATCATTTAATTTATTCTGTATATCTGTTTTAAGCTGATAAAAGCATGTTCCTCTGCAGAAATGGGAGCAGATTGAGAGCAACTCCAAGCTGCGGCACGTTGGCACGAACCTGTGTCTGGACAGCCGGAGCACGCGCAGTGGCGGTCTGACGGTGGAGGTGTGCAGCCCCTCCCTGACCCAGCAGTGGAAGTTCACTCTCAACCTTCAGCCCTAGCCCTGCCCCTGCCCTGGAGCCCCGCCCTAAAACCCCGCCCTGGAGCGACAGCCCCCTGCCGCCCGCTGGGACGGTGCGCTGCTCTCAGTGAGGGGGTGCTGCCGTCCAGCCGCAGCCAGCCCAGTCTCGCCCCTCCCCCACCCTCACCCCAGGGCCATGGGGCCACCCAAACGGACAACGAAAACAAACATGACTTTATTCCATCCAACTATATACCTCACTGTTTCTTTTTTTTTTCTTTTTTTGGTCCAGCTTCTGGAACGTGAATCTAAACTAAATGTTAAAAAAAAGAAAAGGGTTTACTGTTTCTGATGCCAGCGAAAAAGGATCTGATTTCTTAGTTGTTGCCATTTATTAATTTTTTGTTTAAAAAAATCTTCCGACAAAGGAGATTATTACAAAAAGGATCTCTTTGTTGACATTTTTAAAGATTTTTTCCACCTGTTTCTTGTTTTAAAAACTTTTTTCTTTATCAAGGGGGACTTTTACTTTATCGTTCTTTTCGTTGCCCGTAACCAATATTGTGGAATGTCAGCGACGCTCCATAGATGCTCTGCACCCACGCAGTGTGTGGGCTGGAATTTTTAAAGAGGACTGGCTCAGTCTAGTTCACCTTCGTTTGCTCGTCTCCTCCGCCAGGGCGGACACACACACACACACACACACTCTGACTGTGGAGGGAGTCTGAAGGCCTTATTTTTCTTGAACTGGGTGTTGTACACAGTAAAAGAAAAAAACATCCAAGGCCAGCGTTGTTGTTGTTGTTGTTGTTGTTTTTTGTTTATTTTTTTTCTACAGTTTCTATTAACTTGTCACTCTGTATGTCTTGCGTCTTGAAGGTACAGTGTGTTAGGATTTGAACTGCTTCCTCTCTGGGCCTCAGGAGTGTTTCAGTTGAGGTGCTGTTCTTAACTCCACACATCACACAACACTGGCTGCCCCCCCTTTGTCCCAGAACTGACAATAATGCCTATGAAGTTGTCATGCACATTTTCCAAATGTAATCAGAACAACTTCCTGTCAGAAGGATTTCCTTGGATCTAGCAAGCTTATAGTTATTGATAATTGCATTATGTGGAATAATCAAGTTGGTGACATGATAGTTGTAACTGTGCTCAAACTATTTTCATTTGAAGATGTATTTTCTTTTCTCTTTCCTGGTTTGTCCCAAGGGTCGTACCATATTAACATCCTACACAAGTCACCGTTTCTCCCACATCTTCAAATAGTGACACGACAGAAATGTTGCTTGTTACTTGCACAGATTCTTTTAAATTTTCATTACAGTCCTAATTATTCTTGTATTTTAATTTTGATCATGAGCTTCCCAGTGCCACGAACGGTCCGCTTTGTTTGCTGTAAACTGTGTTATGTGATGGTTTCACATGACCTTTAACAACTGTTCAGCTGTTTAGAGCAGTTACCTGAACAGCCGAGTGTCCGAGCTGCTCCAAGGATGATTGACCAGCTGTGTGTGTGCGTGTGTTAGGGCCACAAGCAGCTCGAATTTAGCTGAACACAGAGAGGAGAAAGGTATCTGTCTACTCAGAGGTGCATATCTCTCTCTCTCTCTCTCTCTCTCTCTCTCGCTCGCTCTCTCGCTCTCATACATCACCTTGCTTTTGTCTGCTAGATTTTGCTTGTCACGTTCATCACATTTATAAGGTACGTCAGGTGATGGTGATTAAACTCTCGGGGAGTAGCGTCTGTTTGTAAATGAAATGTGCTCAGAAGCTTTCGACTTGATCCCATATCTGACTTTTCATGCAGGTCTGAATCAGGATTAGCCATGTAGCATTCTGTAATTTATTCTAGAACAGGACAAAATGAGCTACTGTCATACTGTAATCGTCATGTTAACGTTACCCTGTGTGTTTTTCACTTTGCTACATCACCCTGTATTGGTCCAGATACAGGGTGTCGCAGATCCTTGGAAATGCGTTTGAGGGTAAAGATGAGCCTTGTTGATGTGTGCAGCAGGTGACGATCTTGAGGAGCTCCGAGTTGAAACTTTGGTTGCAAAAAGGAACCTCCCTTCTCCTGTTTGTTAGCAACCATTGATGAGAGCATGAAATAGAAGCTCTTAGAGACGGATACACCTTCCATCCAAACTCTGGACAGAGGGGCATTTCATAGATGGTAAAGGAGACGATGCACATGTAAAGAACTTTTACATTAACCATGAAGTTGTTACCTTTCTCCAGTTATAAGGAGAATCCAGATAAAGTTACCTATATTCATTCAGTAATTATAATGCCAACATTTGGGCAATGATGGGAACAAAGCAGTTATGGGAAGAAACTTTAATTCAATATTATGGAGAACAAAGCCAAATACTGAGAAAGAAATCAAAGACAATGACTCGTTTCTGATTTGGACTAAATATTTACACAGCACAGTGTGCCAAAGTTATTTAGTGTTTGGTTCAATTCTTTAAGCAAATTTTGAAGATGGGACAATGACATTAACATGACCCCGATCTTTGTTTCCCCTTTACTTTAGTATGATGATTGTTTTCATGTATTTGGCATCTTTAGGTTAAGGAAGGTCTTGATGTTGCATTTAATGGCAAAGGTCATGATGGGGTCAGCCGTTGTAAAGGTGTATATGTGTGTGTATATACATAAGTATGTCCATGCATGTACATACATACAATTGCAGTTAATAGTGTCAACAGTACAGCGCTTGTATTTGTTCATTGTTTTATAGATATGGCAAAAGGTTTACTTTGAATGAAAAAAAATTAACTTAAATAAAAGTTTATATATATATAAGATCAATGGTGTTTGTCGTTATACTGATAAATACGGCAGAGTTCTTAAGCTTCTCACCTGCTGGAGAGAAACGATGCTGCAGATGTGCTCACATTCAGACGTGGTGTAGTATAACATGAGGGTGGAATTTGGGTTGCTGTGAAGGGACTAGCGGACATTCGGATTTTAGTTTGTGGTCAGAACTGAATATTCCTACCTTGTCTGGCAATGTTGAAAATTCAGTTCAGCGCAGCCCAAGCAAGTACAATAACCAAGATGTAGCACAGTGATGTAGGGAAATGATTGTCAAGTCCAAACACATTTTTAAAAGACTGTATACAAGTGCAATGTAAATATTTATACAAAAGTCCATTATAAAATCCCATATCGGAGATTAATTCACACTTTTAACCCCAATGATATAAAAACAAACAAAAAAATTTATTGGTGTGCAAATTTGTGTAAACTTACACTGACAATGTCAAAGAGAAAAGGGTGAAGCCAACATCATGGTGGTGGTGTGACGGGTTGAGCTGCTGTTACTACTGAAGTGGAAATCACAGAACATGGGCACACAAGCTGGCAACTACACTCCTACTCACAGGCTAGTCATCAACATTCACAATGGAAAGACGAAGGAAGCGACATCTAAAGATTTTACAGCAACGAGCACCACATTCATACATTTCTGTTTAAGTTCATATATACAGGTTATGTACAATGTTGAATTCTTATTGTGTTTATTGATATTGTGTTGAAGACATTTGGTCCAATATAAATCATCAGGTCATAATTAATTTTGTATGCTGTTACAGACCCCCCCCCCCCTTCAGCGACAGTACAGCTTGAAGTTTATCCAGCTGGCTTTACAAATGCTAACACATCCCACCAGCTGATATTCTTACCTACACTATGTTAACTATGTTCTTTGTAGACTTTTTTTTTTTTTTTTAAAGCACCCAAAACATTTTTCTTACTTTCTTTCATCTACAATATAATGTCTATTGCACTACAGTACTTCACTATAGTTACAAAACCCTGAGGTTGCCCAAGATACCCAAGGGATAGGAGAGTCGCACTGGCCAAGTCAGACATGTCTGAAACACCTCCCACTTTGGGACTTTTTTCTGACTCTCTCTCAGACAAAAAGCAATTCTACACGAATTGCAAATAGAGGAAGTGTGGTAGAAACCAAAGTTGCTCTAGAAATAAACAACAATCACCCATTGCATCAGTAGTAGATGAGCAGTCATGGCAGTTGTGACCCATAGTCTGTTAGATAAGATGCTAAGATATGAATAGATGCTATTGGTTAGTAGCACAAAACCAAAGTGGAAGCTGCACTGAACCAAGTATTTACAACATTCACAAAACCCCCACAGTGTAATAACAGGTAATGAAGCATTACATTTTTCATTAAAAGCACATCTCTCAGAAAAGACACAAAAGAATAAAATGATTCCCAACAAAATATGCCAAATATATATATATATCTCCTCTTAATGAAAATACTGCAGTTTCATACAGACTAAACAAGCATGCACAAGGCTGAACTAAACCAGAACTGAGTACATGTGAGGGGGGGTGACTGGAGGTCTAAGCATGCTGTTGTTTTTCTCCCCGGTGGGATGGCTGGGCACAAGTGTAGGAGTTGATGGCAGTCTGCTGGGATCAGAGCGCAGCACTCCCACTATGGCTACAGCTGGGATTATCTTTGGGGGGGAACAGGTCAGCACCTATGGCTTAGTCCATTCCCAGTCCAACATTTCCCAGCAAGTTCAGGAGCGATGTAGAGTATTTCAAATGTCCCTACAGTAACAACCATCTTTTTGTATCGTTACTGATGTATTATTACTTATTTATTGGTAGTTTTTGAAGCAAATAATAACAATAATAATAATAATAATAATAATAATAATAATAATTTAGAGAATGATTTTTTTTTTCTGTCAGAAAGAAAGGTCTGTGTCTTTCATGGCCATAACACAGTGCTAAAGAGGCAGGGGCTTGGACTCCATTTAAAAACTTCCTGAAGGGACAAACCAAGGCCTAAAATGTTTGGTTTTTCAATATTTCTTTATAGCTGTCATTAGTCAATATTCCTCTGGTTTTGTTTCACATGGCATTACTATTGTAAACATGTCCTGATAGAGAAGAAAGCGGATTTCCATTCACTTGTCTGTCCATCATAAGTCAGTGGGAGAGGCCTAAATCAGACCTAAAGTGTAGGCCACAGTAACTATGACAATGTTTATTATGCAATTCATTTGAAAACATGATAAACCCTTTTAAATAATCTTTTTTCCAATATGTTGCAGACTGAAGGCTGAAATCCATCCTCTAAAGATATCAGTAGTACTGTCATATATACATCAACCTTTGACATCATTCACACAAAACATGTTAAACTATTTTATGTTCTGTGTTGGTTTGAATCTTATCAAGATTTTTTTTCCTGAAACTATAGTAGTAGAGAGTAGAGGAAGCTATTCTATCCTCACCTCAGATTTTACAGACTGTGTGGTAACAGAAGTGGCAATGGAACTAGAGGTCTCTCTTAGGCCACACCCCCAGAAAAGATCTGTGTATTCACGTTCAGCTCGGTCGATGTGCAATGTGTGATTGAATATTCATTTGGGGTTAGAATGTCATTTTGATATGTACTGTCTTTTTCCCATGGAATCAAAAGTGCAAAAATTCAAGGGCAAAGTGCATTGATTTTGCCACAGGGACTGCACATCACCAGAGCTCAATTTGAAAAGTGGCAACATCTTAAAAATGGTTGCATCAGTAAGTGACCTTCAAAGGGGACAGGGCAAACAGGTAACAAGCTATAATGTAAAAGACAAGATATTAGGGAAGACTTTGATATTTTCTTTTCCACACGGGCTATGATAAACCGTAATATAAATTTCACTACATTCCACTACATTCTCCATTTTCTGATCAAGATAAATCAATGTGTTTTTTTCAGTGCTGCATGTTCTGTTTGATATGCTGCCAATATACAGAGATCCACAAAACGGTTTACCTCAGGGTTCGAACTACACAAACAACATCACTTTTGAAATAAGTGCACATTCACAGTAGCACGTCTTCATGTTGTCATGCACCGGCGGGACACGGAGCTAAATGGCTTATGTACAGGGGTCCTGTGGTGTACAGTAGGAGGGAGCCTTATCATAGAGATAATCACAAGGTGTGGCGTTAAACAGTTAAACATGAGCCTGGATTTAAAACATACCTTGTTCAATGCAACTTGGCACGACTTCAATTTATCACAGATAGAAGGTGTGGAAACATCCCTCCTGGATGTCCTCGGCGCACCTGTGTGCAGCCGTGTGCCGGCATACGTGCGTGCATTGGTGTGGTTGTGTGTGTGTGTGTGTGTGTGTGTGTGTGTGTGTGTGTGTGTGCGCGCGCGTGTGCGCAGTAGACAGCATGTGGTCGCTTCACTGGGTAGGCGAGCAGTCGTCCAAGTCCAGAAGCTCCTTGACCAACCTCTCACCAAACTGGGCTCGGCTGTAGCGCTTAACGTGGTAGGCGTCGGACATCTTGTAGAGGATGTACGTGTTGTTGATGGCGATGCTGATCGTCAGCCAGAACACCTGCTGCCACGTCTTATTGGGCTTGTGGAAAATGAAGTACCTGGGTGCACATTTCACAACACAGACCCAAAACATCAAATACAAATACAGGGCAGACGGCGCTCATCTGTAATACTGCTTCCAAACGGTCTGTAACTTCTGTTGGTGCTTGGGAGGGTGGTGTACAGGCTTCTGAGGAGCGGAGCAGGTGGAGGCGATCGAATCAACCGCGCTTACTTGCTGTACTTGTCGTCGTATTTGCAGATGTAGCTGAGATGCGCGGCGAAGGCTTCCACAGCCAGCGGACATGGGATTTCTCCACTCTTCCTCTTAATGATCATCCCTAGAGAAGGAATGACAGCATGGGGACTTGCAGCTGACTTGTAGCCACCAAGCCACAAGCTCACTGTCCTACTGTAGGACATTAGCAGCAACAACAGATAACTGTTGTTGAGCCTTAGTATCGTACGTAAGATCTTGTTTTCACCAAAATCAAAAGGTTTTAGACCAGACACAACGCTCCCTAAAATACAGAACGCTCCCTAAAATACACAACGCTCCCTAAAATACACAACGCTCCCTAAAATACAGGATCGGGGCGTGTTCTTGGGTTTGTGGGTCATTATTCGTTTATCATGATAGAGCTCTGACTGCAACATCAACAGACTCAAACAATGTTAATAAAAAAAGGCACTAAGCCATGTTAGAAAGAGTGTAGAAGCTCCTCTGCTTTTAATCCCATCCCCCTCACAACCTACTCACTGCCCTAAACTTCATACAAGCTCTCGTCTGTTTCTGCAAGGGGCTTCATGCATATTACACTCAAACATGCTCGAACCACCACGTGCCGCATGCACACAGCCTGTTACATAGCATGTCTGCAGAGTGCACCGTTTGGGCAGGAAGCTGAAGTGCATCGACACCAGGAGGCGTGAAAGCCAAATCACTCCTGCACCTTGGCCACAGTGGCTTGCTTGAACGCGTGGGAACCCACAGCGCCAAGGTGCTACCATCTTCCATGGCAACCGTGTGAAGAGCTCCATTCGACTGTTAGTCGCTGGGCTGTGTCTACCAACTGAAGTCTATAGGATTACCTATTGTAAAAATCACAATAAATGAACTATGTCTATGTTTGCAAACCGGTTATCAGCAGACGCAAACGAAGGACTTTTGTCTGACTGGATGCTTGAGGCAGGTCTCAGTGAGAGTGAGTTAGCAAACACCCCAACCTCCATCAGTAACACAGTAAGGTTTTGGTTTTGTGGTTTTAAGTGGTTGCTGAAAGGGTTTTTTCTTACCATAAAATAAACAAATTTACATTTTCAGGATATGAATTAGAAGTCCAATTCCTTTTTTAACCTTTATTTGCACTAGAGGTGAAATATAATTTATAGGGAAAGATTTGCCTCATTATTTCTGATCTGTTACCAATCTGATGTTTACAGTGTAAGTCCTTCTACCCTCTGGGAAACTGTGTTTACCCTAGAGCTACCCAACTTCGTTTACCCTAGAGCTACCCAACAACTCAGTTCTGTTACTAAGCCAAAAGTTACCAATTACCATTTAACTGCTTAGCAACTACTTGTCCAACTTCAGCTAAAGAGTAGAATGTGAATGTCAGATTCAACACTGCCTAGACAGAAATAGGACGAGCTCCAACCAACCCAATGTCTTTGCCTGAGGTAATATCCAGACTTCCTAAATTGTTATATTATTAAAAGTTTCCCCATCAGTCAATATATCCAAAAATAACCAATAAAAGTGGCCCTGTCTTACAGGCTCTGTGTAACCTTGAATTCAGGGGAACGTGGTTAATAATACATGACTGATGTTCTGCAACATTCTTGCATCTATTAAAGAGAAAAAAAGAAAGGGTTTGGTTTCCTTCTGCCAGTCAGATGCAAATGTAGTAAAGTGCATTGCTGGATTCTGAAAAGCCCTGTGGCTTTAATAAAAATATCCAGTGCCAACAAACTGATGTCAAGTTGTTGTCGGGACGGATCAGGGCTTCACCAGAAAAGTGAAAGCATGGCAGAGAACATGGTGATGTCACTTTGCCCCTGTAATCCATCAGTGTCCATTGATGTTCACTTGATTCTCACAGAGCAAAACTCCACCGAGTCCATTGAACTCCAACAGAAATGGTTTCCAATGATTAGATATGAGCCAGAACATCTATGTATTCACTCACGGTGAAAACTGCTGTCTCCTAAAATTTCAACATTTGGCAGACACTGTTATCCACGGAGGATGACAAATTTAAATCACATGACAAAGTGCATGCACCCTTGGAATCAAACCCATGACCTTTATTTCACTCTCACCATGCTTTGGTAGCCCTACCTGGTGATCTACAGGAGCTTAAAACTAGCTCCATGCATCATTTAAGTAGACGCTTGCTTCAGTGAGACTCTCCTTACCTTGCTTGGTGGGTGAGTAGGCGTTGGTGAGGAACCTGAAGTTGCCCTTGTTGTACCAGCTGATGAGGGACATGTTGCCCTTCATCTTGGTGCGCGAGTAGCCCCTCTGCTGGGGGCCCTCGGGGTTGCGGAGCATGGTCTGGGGCAGACCTGTGCAGTCACTCTTCCTGGTGCTCAGAAGCCCGCAGCAGTATATATCTACACAGAGCAGTGAGGGTTTAAGACCTACAGCTTACAGCACGCCGTTCTAGCACTTCTCTTTTTTTTTTTTTTTTATTTTCCACTGCAAAGTCACAAAGCCCAGCCAAGCGGGCAGCGTCTGTACAAGGGCACAGTTGCCTTTTATCCCTGCGAGCTGGGTTTGAAGTTAGCCTTCCCCCTTCCTGGGCCAATAGCTGCTGTATAATGCGGAAAACTGCAGAAGGGTAGCGACTGTCACCTGGCAACTGTCACCTGGCTATACCGCAAACACTATCCAGAAACCCAGGCGTAAAGTAAAGCTTCACCGGTGTTTGTGTCCCCTGTGCCTTGAGCAGATTTTGGAGGCTGGATTTAATGTGTGTGCTGGGCGCTTTTGAACAGCTGCCCCCCACTTCCTGCTCCCACCAGGGTCTGACCACATTCAGTGTGGCTTACCATTAGAGAAATAAATATATAAATATAAATATAAAATATTATATATATACATATATATACATATACATACATACATACATACATACATATATATATATATATACACACATACATATATACATATAT
>JAOXYF010000009.1:1993627-2029495 GCA_028565775.1 Sternarchorhynchus goeldii
TCTCTCCGTGCATGTGGTGATGAACACGGGGTCCTCGTCGATCAGGGGCTCGTGGAGGACCTGAAGGACAACATCAGTGAGGCCGGAGCCCCGGGTGAATCGGCAGGTGGGGCCTGTTCTTCTGAGACAAACTACTCCCTCAGTCTAACACAGGATCATCTAATGAGCAAAATCACTACCAGAGGCAACACTGCAGCAGTGCTGACTCACTGTTTCCCCAACAGCAACTATGCAGCTGTTCATGGATTGTAGTTGAACCGAGTAGTTGACACCTCACCAGTAGAGGATTGAAAACTATCTCTGGAAAGTCACGGAGCTGGCAGAGATGTGGCCCAGTGTGCTCTGTGTTGCCAAGGCGACATTGCCATGGAAGGGGGAAAAACCAAGAGAGCAGATGGTGTTTCATTTACTCACGATAGACGGTTGGTGTCTCTCAGCTACATCACACTGGGGATCCTGTCAACTCACCAATGATAGATAATGAAGCCTATTTGACTCTTACCTTTCACAGCTGTTTAACTAGACATTGTGTGTAAAGACTGACAAGTAAAAATAAATAAATAAATAAATAAATAAATAAAACAGAAGCCCTATAGCACCCCACTACACGAAAACAAAACAACCCAGAGTTTAGAAAAGTGGCTAATTATTTCCACATCTGCTCTTTTTAGAACAAATTACATGGCCTCATGGAAGCATTTTCAGTTCACACAGCTTGACGTGAAGACTGGGTCTACAGTAAAGCTCTTATAAGCCATTTCAGTTCAATTTCCTCATTTGTGTGAAAGAATAAAGTCAGTGAGCCATGCCAATTTTTGTACACCTTCTTCACCTTCTGGTTCTCAATGGCATTTGTATTTGCCCATAATCTGAAGATCATTTACAGCTAAAAGCAGAGGCTGAATCTGAGCTCTTTAGAAGCTGAGGTGTTTGGGAGAGGCTGCATCTGAGAAGACATGGGACAGAATGCATAGCTGAACTGGGGGTGGGGGTGGAGGACTCATGGGAAGTGAAAATCGAATTGGCACAAACGTATTCACTTTGGCAGGTCAAGCAGACCATTTGTTATTCAAAAACAGAATCCTTTTCTATTCTGCATCTTCTAAACATCAGATCATGCACAAGGTAAGCTTTCTTTACAGAAGACCCGAGTTACAAGATGGCAAACTAAAGAATTTATCATTGTTGAGTGTCTGCCTTCAGTCTGAGAATGTATTCAAAACATATTTATTAATTTTCTTCAATTTCCTCTTATCCACAGATAGAACATTGAACATGTCTTTGATCGTGTTCAGAAACTTACTTGGAAAAGCAATAGAAATATAACTATTATTCTGATATTGGATGTTCTGATAGTGAAGTATTGGCACTGCCAAGTTCATTTACAGCTCAAAGCTAGACATTTGCGAAGGGGTGTAAAAAAAGAATATTGTATACAAGAAAAATTGTCATAAGAAAGTTGCCAAGCCCTCAAATGTAAAGCAGTACTGCCCTGGAGACTGGATGTGTTACTCTGAGACAGTTCACAGGAAATGGCAGATCTGACATTTTGAGAAATTTCAGGTCCTTCAAAGTATTCAGCAAGATGCCACAGATATTTCACCAGTCAGTTGTGTCCATGCTACTATAAGGGTGTGATGGGGTAGCAGAAATAAGAATATGGTAGTGTGCTGAACAAACTACCCAAGACTGGACATGACACTGACCAACCTGGACTCCACAGAATTGGTAGTACAGAAGAGAATAGCGGGAAAACTACTACTAAGAACAATTCCTCTCAACCCCTCCATAGCCCATAGGTTCCTAACCAAACGATGTAACGCCTTCAGCTTCAGAATGATCCAGCCATGATGTAGGAGAGAGTGGTAGGGAAGGTTATTCAAGGCCCTAGCTTGACTCTTCCATTCTGAGTTGGAGAAGTTTCTAGAACAATTCTCAGGACAGTGTACAAGTCAGCATCTTATTTTTGACTGTCACTATTACGGTCAAAGACACTTTTAGTATAAATCACCTGACAATTTACCATCATACATCCTAATCTTTAGCTACTTTTTTCTTATTAGCTGGTCATCTTTGTGTCCTTGTGTGATTTGGCATTTGTAGCATCCCGTTTCCTTGATGTGTGTTGCATGAACCCATTCTCTCTCTCTCTCTCTCTCTCTCTCCCCCTCTCCCTCTCCCTCTCCCTCTCTGACAAATGGGTCATATTTTTAACACTGTACACAGAACAAAGAGAATATACCATTCTCTCTCCTTTGTCACTTACAATAACAAACTGGGCTTATCATCTCTGACAGAAAATTTACATGCTGTGTGGACATTTCTGCCAGTCATGAAGAAGTACTAAATCCAGTCGAGGAACACATTCAGAGTAGTTCAGGAGTCAACAATTCAACTGGCCACTGGACAATTTCATAGCACTGTGGACAATCAAACACTCAAACCTCACTAACCTGCAGGACACAAAATATCACCCTGTATCCAATCTCTTTCTGACAAGTCAGCAACTAATTCTAATTCTCACAGATGGAGGTCCAATGTTCTGAAGTAAATCCCCAGTCCACATTATCCTGCCACTGAAATGTCCAGCTTCCTCATCTGTCCTTGCTGCTGGGCATTAATGTGCTGTCTGATGGTGGTCTAATGGTCTGATGGTGGTTGTTTAAAATAAGGATTTTACCTTTTCAGTTAAACTGTTTTAGCTGTTCATTGCAGATTTCTCTACTCTAGATATTTCTACCTTAGTCTAACGGCTGTTGCTGAGCAAACACTAATAATTCATGACAAAACATCAGGAAACAATGTGAGCTGCACAGGACTAGATGGAAAAGGGGGGGGGGGGACCAACTCATTTACAAACCTCTGGCTTCCCTGGCCATATATAATCATCGTAAAGATGTGAGGGTTCTTCACAATAACGGGGAACTCAGTCAGTAGCGGTAACCTAGGAACCCAGGTCTCCGTTTTTCGTACCTGGGTTTGTGAGGGCCGGAAAGTGCAGCTGAAGCTTTGCTGTAACGAGTCCAGGAAGGGCTGGATCTTGTACAGGCCCTGGTTGCCCCCTTGACTTGAGCGGAAGGCCACGATATGGAAGTACTTGAGAATCTTCTCGAAGCGCGCCTGGTTCATCTTGAGCGCGATGCTGCGGTTGCCGAAGAAACCGCTGCTCCAGATGCTCAGGACCGACTCGCATCGGTGCACGCTGGTGGAGATCACAAAGCCCAAGAAAGCCTTCATCTCGGCCACCGTCACATTGGTCCAGCCCTCATCACTGCCGAAGCGCTCCTGGTACTTCTTGGCATACATGTTGGTCTGAGTCACCATGTTCTGGATCGCGTTGTCAGGGACGAAGAGCTGGAAGAAGTCCATGGCTGTGGACGTGGCCGGCATTTTCTGGGTGGGACCTGCCATTGGAATTCAACAAATCCAAGTCAGTAGGAGATGACACACTAAAAATCTTCAACTGTTTGGAGGACCAAACAGTTGTCAACCAATATTTTTCCCCACAGGAATTCAAGTGTAACGATCAATATTTTCTCATTTCAGGCACAGTATTTATTTAACCCAGCTGAAAAGTACTAAAGTAGAACTGAATGTTGTTGTCCATTGGGAAACATTCAAAAGCACATTGACTGTAGTCTGTTTTAATGCATGCGCACATAAGGGGTTGAGACAGCATGAAATGCAATCATGTATTATAGACATAGAAAGAGACAAGTCACCTGTTCACCACTTAATTCTCAAAACTGAGAAACACCAGCACATGATAAGCAGTTGTGTAATTACTCTTAAAACAACAAATGATCTGAATCTGCCTTCACTGGTATCTGGGTGACGGAGAACACTGTGGGTTCTAAATCTTTTTAATGGTATATAAAGTTTTCAGTGTTAGAAATATTTTAATGATATATAAAGTTCACTACATTTTACACTTCTTTTCCACTGCATAAGAACCAGGCAACAATGCTTCCCAGAGTCATAATAATTGAGACCCACCTAACAGAACAATAAAATGTCCGAATAACACTTGTAGGTTCTGTCATAGCAACAAAGAGAGATAAATGAGCGTGGGACTGTGGAACCATGGTAACCAAACTTTATATTAACACTGCTACCCAAGCAAGCTACATTTTGCTACTGGACAAATGTGTTACACACTCTTGATACAAAGCTTTCTGTTACTGGAAACGAGAATATTATAAGGGTTCATTTTTCATGCAGCTTTGCAGTTTTTTCATGCCTTATGCATGTTTATGGAAACAAGCAGATTACTGAGCCAGCCTGCAGTCCCTAGTCATTCCTAACGAATGGGTGGTAGCGGGTGGTGTATCTCCTCTTTTTCAGAGCTCCATCAGCATGACTTAGTGAGCCATCCGCAGCCTAATGTACAGACCTCTGAATCACATCTCTTTAACACCTGTTATTAGGTGGTTGGGGTGGTTTGCAATAAGCCAATGAATATCAAACCACAGATCTCGTTTGTTTCATGTTTCTTGTTGTTTGTCCCCACAAGATATGAGCAGTTGTTGTGCAGAAAATACAAGCTTTACACAATGATAAACGTGAACAGTAAGATTTGAGCAACATGAATAGCAAACTGGTGCAAGCAAGCAAACCACCAGGTTTTAGTGCATATTACTGACTGTTTGCATCAGTAAAATTAGCTTTACCATATGCACAATTCTCCTAATATTTGAATACAAAACAAACCACTGTAAATAGAAGTACAGATGGTATGACCTGGCTTTCCCAGACCATAGCTTTGACTGGTATAGGTCATGATCTTGTTTGACAATATTGCTGCGTTGGCATGTACACGACCTTGGAAACTTAGCTGAAACCATAAAGACCCTTAACGCAGAGCTCATCCAAACAAGCACACTCTCGCAACTGAGCTATGCTGTTCTTAGGGGTCAATGAGTAAAAGCAATCCAGGAGTACATCCAATCATGAAAGCAATCCAGGAGTACGTCCAATCATGAAAGCAATCCAGGAGTACGTTCAATCATGTTCATCCATCTGCTCATTCTCTTTTATATGATGTAACTAAATGGCAGTTCAATCAGAGGTGATAAAAGGAGCTACGGCAAACATGGAAGAAAACTGAGAGTACTAGCTGAGAATAGTCAGTAACAGTGTAAAATCACAGCAGAAAAAAGAAACAGGCTTGCAGATCCAATCTGCTGCACAAGTCCTGTGTACTGCACATTTTAAAACATGCACAAGTGTTCACCATCAGAGCTTCTTCATACGGTGTTTGTGTCACTACGTCCTCGTGTCCCTGGGGAGAGCAGGTGAGTAATATCAAGGGCAGCACTGGACTTAAACACCGTAAAGCTGAACCCATGCTGTGTGTATGCAACATGGCCTTGGGACTAAGAGAGAAGTGTGAAAAAAAACAACCACTAACCCTGGGCTGAACTTCAGTGTTTGGTATGAAATGACCTGTAATGCTTGAGAAAGTTTGTGTTTTCACACAGAGAGTACAAACGAGTCCTCCAGACATGGCTGTCTGAGATCATTTGGGATTGTTCTGACTAATTATGCCTCTCACTTTAATCTTAACCATTCAAAAAATGACCAAATGTGTTCAGAAAATGGTCCAACCTTTTAAGTATTAGATCAAAATATTATATGACATGTATGTCTATACTTTAGTCTAGTTCATGAAGTATATTAGTTATAATTTCATACTATTTTAATTCTGTGACAAGACCATCAATTTTGTGACATTAAACCAGCAGCCGACCTTAAAAGCACATTGGTCCAACATACATATCAGACTCCCAGCAAGTCTCTGAATTTGGAATAATTTCACAGTGGAGCAGAAAATAACAGAACTGGTACAAGAATGAAGGAAGCAGTCAACAACATGCAGTTCTTTGATTCACCTGAAAACAACAGCCAGGCAGTGGCCAGCTTCACAACAGGACAGCTGGTTCCACAACTTCAGCATTCTGTCCCTTGGTGCCTAAAGTGTAATTTTGGAACTGAGTAAATTGCCAATTCTGTCAGAGTTTTAAGTAAAGCTTCCTGGTTTCCTTTGCTATGTGTATACACTAAGGTGACAGGTTTTATCTCTGCGTTTTATGACTTGGCAAACAGGACCGAAATTACAGCCTTTTGTTTAAAATGCACCGTGCGTTCATAAATGCAAAAAGATAACGGGCAAACAGACGATGAGCCTCTACCGTCGGACCAGACCTTGGACTACAGCACTTAGCCCTCACTTCAAATATGATTTCATCTGTGTATGTGCACTCATTGTGTAATACATTATGATATGCTAATGCTAGTTTGCTTTAGGCAGCACACTCAGTGTCTTGGACTGCTTCTCTTGGCAGAGTTCCTAGCTCTCCCCAGAATAGCGCTGGACTCCGGTACTTCCGTCAGACAGAGAAAGGCCTGCTTTACCCAGCATGCCACGCCACGCCACGCCGTCGCCCAGTCCCCCGGCCTAGCCGGCCGTTCCACCAACGGAAGCTGTGCCACACATGATAACCTGGACATTTTATACACGAGTGGACAGGAGATGGATATTGGGGTGTGCAGGACTGGTATTTCCAGAAAACACAACCGCTCATGGAATCTCAATACTTATTATAAAGTCATTCTGTGCTTCTCTTTGGTTACATATACAAACCATTTTAAAGATATTGATCACAAAATGCACTACATAAAAAAATAGGTCTGCCAAATGTGTTTTGGCAGAGCGTATGGAAAGCAGAGCGTATGGAAAGCACTGTAACTGGCCTTCTATAAACAAGCTGTTATAATAATAAGGTGATCTGATACAAGCCTAACATTCAGACATGGACATTAAGAGAGACTACAGACTACTGCTGCACACAAGTGCCAAGGGCCCTAACGGCGAGGGACCGTCTGCAAAGTACAACTCGGCTTCAGGTGGTAAGAGACTGAGCAGCCTGCAGCCAGCTTACGATAAGAAAGAACAGAACACAGCCTGAGGCCCAGCGACTTGGGAGCGTCACTGCCCGTCAGGCGGCATGCTGGGGCCTGAGCCTGGGCAAAGCCTGCAAGCAGATGGCCCACTTTCCCCCACCGCTGACTAGCAGAAGATTCCGGGCCACCACTGAGGAGAGATGCGGCATTTATAAACAAGCGCAGCTGCTTGGCTTCAAACTGACAGACGAGGGATGACAGGTGAGGGGATCCACAATGTGACCCCAGCCTTCCGATTCCTGAACCCTGACTATGCAAAACAGGCTAAAGCTAATTTGGATGAAAATGGATCAACATGTTTGTGGTTTATAACCAGATCATGAATATTCATGATTTTATGTTGGTGTCCATTTCATTTCAGCTACCAACAAAAATACATTCACTTTTACCAGTTGCTTTTACAAAAATGTCCCACTGACAAATTTTGCATGCAAAATGTTGTAGACCTTGTCTTCAAAGACATCACAATTTAGACTTAAAAGTCATTTAAGTGAGCTTTAGTTTAATATTCCTGTTATATCTTGTTTAGCTGTGTATGAGCTATACAATATACTAATGACATAAAACTCCTCAAAACTGTAAGTCTAAAACACATGGCACCTAAAGCCTCAAAAGCATGAAGCGCAAATCCTCTCAAATATTGGTACACAAAACAGATTTTAAAAAAAGACCATCATTTTGTGAAGACTTCAGTTTAGATGCAAACATGCCCATATTAACAGAGATATTCTCCCAGGTAGACCTGACTAATATTCACAGTACTGTGTCCAAAATGCAGGTCCCTAATACAGAGCTGGTGCTTGAGTGTTTGCTCTTTCATGTGATGAGGTGTTTGAGTGCTTCCATTCATTTCTCTCTCTCTCTCTCTCTCTCTCTCTCTCTCTCTCTCTCTCAGCCATCATGTCTTTTTCACATTGGTAGGTGCAGATAATTAGAGTGCACCTACCAGTGTGAAAAAGACCTTTACTGCGGAGAGAGTGCCAACTGCCAATGTTCACCAACATTGGTGAATCCTTAATGAAGCATGTATTCTGTCCCTAGAACGCACAAGAGTTTAAAGACTGGCATGCACCGTTTTAATCAAAATAACATTTGTTGGATCATATGAACACTCGTGAACACTCTGCTTTGGCATATGGCAAAGATGCTTCCACAGTTCTCCATTTTTACTTTACTCACTTTGTTGTGCCCCTGGAACAGTGCAGTGTTCCGTTTCATTACAGCAGCGTATACTTTGATGAAAACTGAGCCAGAATGGTATCTATCCTGAACACTGAGTCATAGGTGACCAAGATCAGCCAGGGGTACCACAGCGGCCCACTCTCTGCTGCCTTCAGATTTCCCACACAATTTTTCCACAAACTGAATGAAAATGAATTTGGCATGTGTACTGTATGTAAACATAACGGACTTCATCATAAAATGCACTCATTTCATGCTTATCCATTCATGATTGTTTTTAAAAGTGGTGATCATAAACAGTTTTTTTAAATCCAGTGATCTTGTGTATGAGTTTGTATTAGCTTATATCAGTCAATACTGGAGATCATATTTGCATTTTACACTGGGGTTAAGAGCACTTTTATTTGAATTAATGACAGAACTTCCTGCTATGCAAAATGTATCCTGCCCATCTCATGTAATAAACCTAAACCCAATCTTACATACACCGACGAACATTTGTTTTTTGCGGGGGGGTTTTTGCGGGGGGGGGGGGGTTGCTTGTACAAAATTTAGCCTACATGTTAAATTTCTATGCCATTTTATAACGAACTGACGTTTTCAATTAAGCAAAAATATATACATACTAAAAGTAATCAAATAAGACTATTGTATGCCATATAGTTTAGTAAACATTTACTACTCGTTCGACATATTCAGTTTTTAAACATTTGTTTTAAATATGCTTCAAATATTTAAAAATGACTTTCTCTGGGTAGCAGCGTGGGAGTCGTTACGTTCTGTGGTGATCTTCACGCCAACTTACCATGCGTGTCCTTATACTGGGGGACGCTGATGTCTTGTAGCGCGTGGCTCCATCCCTCCTCCTCCTCCGCTTGGCTGTTGGAGATTGAGCCGAGGAGACCGCAGGCTTCACTACTCCCTGCATCACTTGCCCTCACATCGTCAGTGTAGTTGTCCGAATTCGAGTCGCCCGTTGTACTGTAAAAGGGGTTTTCACTACTGTCGTCCCCAGACTCCCCAAATACATCGTCGGATATCTGCAAGCTCTCGTAGCGAGAACGGGCCGCCTCAAGAAGAGACAGCCCCTTTCTCCCACACTCCGCCATCACTCGTCAAACCCAATGCACAGCTACTACACCGTGCAATACTCGGCACGCAACTGACCTCCTTACAAACGAAACCTCCAGCATGCAGCCTTCCTCGTTCTTTCTTTAACACTATTCACGCGCAGTGTTCAGGCACTCCCCAGTATGACGAGAAATGATGCGGCTCTCGATGTACCAGAGCCGATGCAAACAAAACAGGAGCTGTTCCCATTAATAGTACTGAAATTACCTTCACCTCTGCAAAAAGAGACCCTGAAAACTATCTATATTTCGGAGCATCCGGGTTGGGTGTGCGTCTCTCCCTCTCTCTATCTCTCTCTCTCTCTCTCTCTCTCTCTCTCTCTCTCTGAGGAGTAGCCTACAATGAATCGCCGGCTTCATCAGAAATCACCTGACTTGGCCCCTTCCCGCTGTCCAATGGCATTATTGTCTACATAAAGCGTCAAATCCTATTTACCCCTGCAACTCTGTATGGCTTAAATCCATACGCCATTATTTTATAAAGAAAAATATCTATAAAATTGGTTTAAATTTGGGTTTCATGTAGACACCTATTTCTTTAAGAAACTATACATTCTATTATTTGTGCACCCTGAATTAGTTATTTAACTGTCGGGAAAAACTCGATTGTTTGTAAACTGCATGAGATTTCATTTGAACATTAGATGCACACCCATTTACGTTTGTAATTACAGGCTGCAGCTGTTGCTGCGTTGCTGGATCTCGAGGGGGGCGCGCTTAAACCGACTATACAGTTTTACCTCTTTCACGTGACAATTTCCTCAGTCGTTGGCGTGTGCCATGTTTGCGGAAGTAAATGAAGGCGTACATTTCTGTCATTTGATAAAAATGTATCCAAAACCTTAGTAAGATAAAATCAGACACAAAGTTTTATAGTCGACTTAAGAATGATGAACCTACCAAAGGGACCCGATTCTTTGTGTTTTAACAAAGACGAATTTATGAAGGTGTGTTTTGTTAGCTTCTGTCGACTCGTATAATCATAGACTGATATAGCAAGCTAAATTAGATAGCGAGCTAACTATGCTTCCAGTCATTTTGTAATGTCTGTGAAATTGACGAACAGCGGCGAGCTACTTTAGATAGTTAACCAACCTAAGCTACTTGCATCTGAGGCTAAATTGAATTTCAATCTTAATCTTAAAGTCGATCATCTTCTGAAAATTCGCTGCAGCTAGGTAGCTAGGAACGGACAATTTAGGGGTGTAACTATGTGACCCAATAAATTACTGTTCCGTGTCTTAACTAGACATTTAAGTTGATGCATGTTAAGTTCATGTATTTTCTTCTATAGAATGTAAAATAGAAGCCGCTGTAAACAAGCTAGCTAGCAGATAGCTTGCTGACTAGATAGCCAGCTGCATCGCTCATAAGTGCTGAGGCCTGACGACGTTTATGTTTGTATTTTCTTTGCTTTCAGGATGATTTTGACGTGGACAAATTCGTTGCAGAATGTCGAAAGCATGTCCAGTTGGAGGAGATGCGCGAGGACCTGGAGACGTATTACCGGCTGCTTAAAACGGCAATGGTTGAACTCATCAATAAAGACTATGCCGACTTTGTCAACCTATCCACTAATCTTGTAAGTGCAGATTTGTTCCTGCTTGTAGGATCTAAAGTGTCAGTAAACTGCTTCATATGAACCCCACTTAGTGATTCCGTATGGATGATTTGTTTATTTCATGCCACTGTCGTTTCTTTTGTATTTAAGGTCGGAATGGATAAAGCTCTCAACCAGCTTTCTGTCCCTCTAGGCCAGTTACGTGAAGAAGTGCTGGTAAACTATTTTAGGTTCATGGTTCTGTCAGGTTATACTTTACCTCAGCCGTTCTTTATTTTGAAATATATTCACTGCCATATTTCACATAGGATTTTTTCGTTTGAGCAGAGTCTGAGGTCATCAGTAAATGAAGTTATTCAAGCCATAGACACACAGTTGTCCAAACAAGATGACATTCAAAAGAAGAAGGTATGTTTTTATCTATTGGTCCCCCTCCTCCCTATTTTTTTCCTGTAACTGACTTCATGCTATTTCATTGTGTATCTCATTTCCAAATTAGATTTGTGTGTTAAGACTCATCCAAGTAGTTCGGTCAGTGGAGAAGATTGAGAAAATCCTTCACTCCCAAAACACCAAAGATTCAACTTCCCTTGAGACCAGCAGGTAATAACTTTAATAATGTTCAATGTCTATCTGTAGTAAGTAATTTAATGTCCTGCAATAATAATAATTTAAAGATTTACAGTTAGGACATTATCTTTTTCCCTGTCCTCTGAAAAGGACAGGTGTCTTTAAAGTAATGATAACCTTCTTTAAGGATGGCGTGAAGGCAGCTATCAACCAAATAATTAGATTATTTCTCTTTTGTGAGTGTTTTGTGTTAAGGGCAAAGTGTTATTTCCTGATACTAACATCTGTCCGGTTTCATGTGAAGTCCTCTATTAGCAGGTCAGCTTCTCGAGCGGATTGCCACTGAGTTCAACCAGCTGCAGTTCCATGCTGTACAGAGCAAAGGCATGCCACTACTGGACAAAGTGCGGCCGGTAAGCACTGTTCTTTCTGCTTCTCGCATCTCTTTCAGTCACATAGAACTACTGGTTAAGACTGTAGCTATAGAAATATCAATCAGTCTAATGGGGGGGGGGGTTGTAATGTAGTTCTTGTGCAAACTAAAAATAAATGCAAACCAGTGCATGACAAATACACCAAAGTAAACCTAAACAATTATAGAATTAGAATTATAGAATTATTATTATATTGGATTAATAAAAGGTCATTTTAAGAGAAGCTATAAAATAATTAGGATAAAATCTTAAATGGGTATACAGTGAGGCTGATTTTTGTGTGTTGGTGTTTGTGTTCCAGAGGATTGCAGGCATCACTGCCATGCTCCAGCAGTCTCTGGAGGGCCTGCTGATCCAAGGACTACAGACCTCCAACGTGGACATGGTCCGGCACTGCCTCAGAACCTACGCCACCATCGACAAGACAAGAGACTCGGAAGCACTTGTGGGACAAGTCCTAGTGAAGCCTTATATGGATGAGGTGCGTTTTATTTATCCTGCAATATACAATTCACGTAAGAGTGCATTGTGTCATATTACATTTATTTTTTTTAAGATAATTGTAAGGTGCACATGAAGTGGAAGAATGACAGGTTCTTTTGTTCTTCCCCGATTTTTATTTTATTTTAATAGGTCATAAATGAGAAGTTTGTGAATTCCAGCCCTAACGGTCTTCAGGTTATGTACGCAAAGATTCTGGAGTTTGTGCCTCATCATTGCCGACTGTTACGAGAGGTCACAGGAGGCGCCATTTCCAGGTACATTTTTAAGTTGTGGTGTATTAGACAAATGTTTTTGGTTTTTTTTTGCCTAAATTATCATAGAAAAAGATCTTATTATTGCTCTCTAAGGACATAATTTCTCTTGGGACTTTGCTCTTAATAGCATACAGGCTATTAGCATAAAGACTTGCTGAAGTCTTGTGTTTGAAACGGGGCAGTCTTTCTCCTGATGGGAATTTGCAATAGCTAATGAACTGTATACAACTTTGATTTAGCAGTTAAACAAGGCATACTTTTTTAAGGACCTTTCTAAGAACTTATGGTTCCTCAAAGAAACGAGAAGCTTAATCCAAGGTTTTCATGCTAATGTTGAAAATTATGAAAATGTTGACACTGTAGATGTGACATTATCCAAGATTTATATTTGTCATCTCTGCGTCCAGTGACAAAGCTGATGTCGTGCCAGGGTATGACTTCCTGGTTAACTCCGTCTGGCCAGAGATTGTTAAAGGTGTGGAGGGGAGGATTTCTTCTATTTTCAACCCAGGCAACCCTGACACCTTTTATGAGGTAAAGCATGCACATAACCTCAGCAGGATAAACACAGGTTCATGCATAATTACCTTGTATGATTAACACTACTTATTTCGTCATGTTTTAGCCTAATTTAAAGATAAAGCAAATTTTGAACATCTGACTATGCGTTGTCTGTGTTGTGAATGTAAAATGTTATAACTCTGAAGTCATTCAAAAAACAGGGAACGCATTGTAAAGTATTTTAAATGTTTATATGATGCTAAACTACAGCATTATAAAATATTCAACAGCACAGAGTAGCAACGCATGTCTGACAAAATACTGCACAGAAACTGATCAGATTGGCTCATTAATCCTGGCTGAGACAAGTCTGGGCATGGTCTTAATATTCAAATGAGCGTGTTTGACTGACACCCCACTGTCACTCTCACAGCCTGTTAAACAACTCAGTCAGAGCTGAACACAATGGCTCGAGGATTGAAGCCGAGTAATAAAACCACATATACTAACGACAGTACAAATGCAAATAATTCAAAAGTTCAAACCGCAGATGAGCCTCATTCACGGATGTTCACGAGATGGCACGTTTTTATTGTTTCTGTCATTGAAAATAAGACTATAGGCCTAGACACAAACCAGTAGCTTCATACAAGGCAAATTAACTTTGTCTAGCAGTGACTACCCTGGAGTTTCCTGTAGTTAATGTCAGTGTATCCGTATCTAATTCCTGTTGTGATGTGTTTTAAAAATGTGTGAGGCTATACAGTGCAATTTTGGTGCCACCATGGTGCCCCGATATTTGTGAGATAATGTGATCAATAAAATAAAATTTAGATCTGCATCAAATGTTACTCCAAAACAATCAATGCAGCATATATTGATCCATGTGTATAAACGTCACAATCGACATTTAGGTTTTATGGTGCAACTATTCATATGCCCTTACAGGAACCACCCTAAAGATGCAAATTATGCTCTGCATTTGTTTGAGGTTTTTGCTAGAAAGCGTTTACGTGCTAGCTAGGTTTTTCAGACTCAAAGTGGGTGAGAAAGTGGGAACACTGTGTGTGGGAGGTTCCTTACTGAGAGCTTTATGCAATGTAAGGACCACCCATTTTGCGTGTGTGTGTGTGTGTGTGTGTGTGTGTGTGTGTGTGCGCATATACACACACTTCTATATTGCAAGCAAAGTGCTCCAGTTTCTTTGGAAATCTTGTGTACTTCATTAAATTTTAAATATCTTTATGATGTTGCTAAATGCATATAAACTGTGTGTGTGTGTTTATATATAACCAGTTACATTTTTATTTTTGCGTCTTTGTCTTCTGCAGCGTTACTGCATTAGCATGGACTTTGTGCGGAAGTTTGAAAGGCAGTGTGGTTCTCAGGCTAGTGTGAAGAGACTCAGAGCCCACACATCTTACCAGAGCTTCCACAACAGATGGAACCTCCCTGTGTACTTCCAGCTGCGGTGAGTGACAGGTGTGGGCCACGCCCACTGTCCTGTCTCTTCTTTCATGGTAGGAATGGGAGAGCTCACTCTGACCTCATGAGCTACCGTATATATGTATTTTAATATATTTAGAAAGCCTTTGATGATTTGTTGTTAATATGGTTCTGTTTTAGAACCAGATCCAACGGATTGTGGGATTTCACCTTTTTTGTTCTCCCTGTCGTGATGTAGAAAAATCCATTGAGTATGGCATGACTAGGGGTCTTAAGCTGTTGAGTGATCAGTTTCTTCTCACTCATCTTGCTGCTAGAACAATGTTGACTACTGAGCTTCAGTGGACAACGGTTATCAGTCACTGTCAGCTGACACTTCAACTATTCAACTGTTGATATTGTTTTAATTAATGTTTATTAAAAAAAACAATTTGCTGAAAGTCATGTTCATGTAATACCCAAGTTATTAAGAATTGATAACTAAGAGCTAAATATTAATGATTCAGCCTAACATTTCTATCAAACATATTTTTTTATGTATATTCTTTAAACTCTTGGATTGTTGTGGTTTGCAGGTACAAGGAGATTGCTGGATCTCTAGAAAATGCCATGGCAGATGGATTAGAAATGGCTCCAGGTCAGTGTTGTCACAGGCTCCAAACAAGCAAACCATCAACAAGACTGAAATATCTTTTTTACTTCAAAGTGCTGTTCACAAAAGTCCACAAATTATGGTCAACATATCAGATCATTAATTAGTTTGTGCATGCATGAATTTGTCTATGCATGTGTTTATCTGCGTGTCTGTGTTTGTCCATGTGTTTGGGGGTGTGTACGGGGGTCTAGCCGGGAGTCGCTACCGTCTGCAGGTGACCGAGGTGGTTTGGAGCTGTGTGTGTAGGTGCTGGGCGGAGCACATCTACCTGCCTCCACTGGCTCATCGTTTCTGGAAGCTAACGCTGCAGCTCCTCTCCCGATACGCCACCTTCCTCATGGAGGTAAAGTACTGGCAGTAGGCAGTCATAACACAGCTCTAAAGCTCACCGCGGTCTCATAGCAGACCTTAGCACAGATGGAACATCACGTGGGCTTTGTACCAAGAACTATGGAAACGCTGGGAAGTGTGGCATGCTTGTCTCAATCTTTCAACCTTCTGCTGGTACTGTTCTTTTTTAGACAATTAGGACAATTAAGACAATTGCCTTATGCCCTTGAACTAGAAAGTACCTCTCGACTGATTAAGGGACGATCTGCTGTCCTCTAGGTCCTAACGAAAACCCTGCCTTCAGAAGCCACCAAAGATCCGGTTCGGCCACTGCCAAGCTCCGCCTCCTCCACATCGAGCCGCACCTCTCAGGATGCAGACAGCGAGAGTGCTGGACCCACCGCCCTGTCCACCAAGCAGCTGGTCTTCATCGCCGCAGATGTGGACCAGATCCAGGAGCAGGTACCGTCCTGTCATTCTGTTGGTCGTTCTGTCGTCCTGATCGGTAGTGATCCTGTTCAGTAGTGATCCTGTTCAATCTGTTTACTGTACTTACCACTCCAGATTCCAGAGATCTCTGACATGGTCAGGGAGAGATTGGAAGGAATTGGATTCAAAAACTTTGCTCTTGTTTCAGGTATGTATCTTGTGTCAGATACATAGCATTTATGTGTAGATCATATAAAATAAAAGGCTCATCTTGGTCCCCATCTCTCTAATTTGTAATCTTAAGAGGCTTTGGAAGACTCTAAAGCTGCTTTGGCCAGATGCATCCCAACATTAAATAGCAGAATGACTCAGCATCTGACTGAAAGAAGCATCCGCTTCCTGAAAAATGCTTCAGAGGTCCCACGACTCTACCGGAGGACCAATAAGGTGAGCCTGAGCACTGAACACATTTTAATATAAAATATATATTAAAAATCTATCTAAAATAATTGTAATAAATTTGGTAGTAAGTTTCAAGTCTGAATCTTGCTTAACAAATATGATTTGTCTGTCTGTAAGAAAGATATCCAGTTAAGCCCTGTGTTCTTTTTTTGTTGAGCATTACCTAAAAACAGGTGCTTTTGCAGAAAAGCCCAAATCATGACCGATTTCATTGTTCTGACAGGAAACGCCCACCAGGGCTTCAGCCTACATGGATAATGCTTTGCGGCCGCTACATCAGCTGCTCACGGATTCAGCCGAGATGGTGAAGGCCTCCATCATGCTGGAGTGGCTGCGTGTTACTCTTTCAGACTGCACCAGCAGGTAGTGCACAGGTCAACACCCACAGACCCAAAGCTACAAGCCCACACCCACAATCCCACACTCACATTTACTTACATAAATACATAATTCCTGTGTCCTGGTGCTGTGGGTGGTATCTTTGATTTACTCTGCTGTGTGTGTGTGTGTGTGTGTGTGTGTGTGTGTGTGTGTGTGTGTGTGTGTGTGTGTGTGTGTGCGCCCACACGTGTCTCAAATGTTTATGACTGGTTCCACTGTAGTTAAATTCCTTCATGACTTTCAGATACTTTGAGACCATATCTGATGTGTTGAGCTCTGTGCGGAAAATGGAGGAGAGTCTGAAGCGGCTGAAGCAGGCCAGGAAAAGCACCCCAGCCAGCAGCATGGGGGCTCCCACAGGGCCCTCTGACGACACCAAGATCCGCCTGCAACTGGCCCTGGATGTGGAGTACCTCGGCCAGCAGGTACTTCCATAAGAGTAGACACAAATAAGTGGCTTCAGGATGCAGTCTCTCAGGTGATCACTGGGTTTGAAGGTGCAGTCCATTCAAAGAGGCTTCACGTTTGCACGCTGAGGTTACTGGTCCATGAAGGCATCAGATGCTTTCATTTTCTAAAAGGGCCGTAGACGTTTGCTCTGTCGGTGGTCTGCCAGCTCTGTCACAATTCAGAAGTTCCAGGGATGGGAGTTCTGGGCATGTCTGGCAGGGACAATAGGCTTCTCCAAATTTTCTCAGATTTTTTTTTCTTTTCTTTTCATTTATGAAAAAATGAAAGAAAATGTAGGGAAATGGTGTCTCCATTACATGACCCTCAAAGCTTGAGTAAATTCACAGTGTATGTGTGCATATGTGCGTGAGAGAGAGAGAGAGCAAGAGAGAGAGTGAGAGTGTACAAAGGTTAAAGTCTGTGCTCCTGTCTTATGTAACAGATACAGAAGATGGGTCTCCAGCCAAGCGACATCACCATGTTCTCCTCTCTGCTGGACCTGGTGCGGGAGGCCCGGGATCTCGCCACGGCAGAGCAGGCTGGCTCCTAGGGTTGAGCCCCCACCACACAAACACACACCCATATGCATAAGCCCGAAGGTCCAAGAGATTACCAGGGAAAAAAAGAAATCAAAGGACACTTCATGCAGGAGAAATTTTTATTTTATTTTATTACTGTATTTTTTTTTTTTTGCCAATTTTGGAGCCCTGGTGCGCAGTGATGAGTTCAATGATGAGGAGCACCACCTCTGCCTGTGTGGTGAAGCACACTACAAGAATGGGCTTACATGCGCAAATGTTATTTATTGTTAAATTCTATCTGATAAGAGGCAGGATAGACACAAATATTGAGTAGGAATCTTAATAGTAACTTGGGTTGATTGTGTAATAATATGCAATGTGAATTCTAAATATGTTGGGATTCAGTATATTAAAGAACACTTCATTTGAAGTGGATGGCAGTGGGTTTGATGAGTCTTGAGTCACTTGTTACGGCCCATCATGCACAGTTACATCAAGTTATGAATACTGATAAACGCGTGACAGGTTATGACCTGATGTCATAAAACTGCTGTGATGACCTAAGCATTCTATGTCAGAATCAATATCTTTTCTGTAACCAGGTTTTCTCTGAGGCCTGCTTGTCAGCATAAAGCTGGGTCCATTTGGCAAGAATGGTACTACTGTAACTTTTAAATGTAACCAATAATAAAAGATTTGGATATAATAGCAAATGGTGTTGCTTAATATGTTAAGTTACCACAATAGTGTCATATAGAATTTAGACTGAAGACACGCAAACCTCTCAACATGCATACGATTGCAGTTTTAAATCTTTCTGAATTTATGCCACTTGTGCTGAATTTACCGTATTGTAAAATGTTTTGTATGTAAGTCTTATGTCATTTAGAAAAAGATTATGCTAGAAAGATACCATTGAACAGGGTTTATCAGATTTAACAATTTCTTGTACACAGAATGAAACATTCCACAAAAACTCAGTGCAGGAACATATGTAAGATATATGTAACATTTTAGAATCTGAAGTATTATCATATAGTATTATCAAGTATTATCCATAGAGTATATGCTGTATAATCCACCAATGCGCTAACAAATCATGTAAGCATTATAAACCTTAAACCTTGGCCATATACTAAGTGCTCATGTGGCACTGGTGCAAGGTAGCAGAGGTGATGTAAAAACAGATGCAAGGCATGAAGTCGATGTGCCAAGATGGAGATTTATTTTCCCAACAGTCCATCTACAGGGTCAAAAAGCTATGGAGTAAAAAAACAAAACCAAAACTGATTCCCAAAATATATCCACAAAAATCACGTGCATTTTTTTTTCAAAAAAGTAATAGCATAACAGGATAGCAAAGCTTAACCCAGTTTTACCAGCGAGAGTGAAGCTGTGTCTCACCTGCACCAGTGCTCACTGCTGTGTGTGTGCCCACCTTCCACTGGTGAAAGATGTACTCTTTATTCTCTTCCCTCTCAGGCTGGGCCACATGCATGTGACCTCATAATAAGTTCCTCAATGCTGCCATCCAGTTTTACAAACAAAATCTATTATTATAAATTCATACAATCATTTAATACATTTACAGTATTCATAAACAATGTTGTTATTAGTAAGCTAGTACAATTCATCTGGAATTCTTCGCCCCCCCCCCCAACATGAAAAATAGTATAGTTCTATTAATGGCATGAGCCCCAGACTACAAATCCCATCAGCCTCCAGTGCTTCTGACTCATTGCACCACTGTCGACACCCCTTAAAATGAATATTTCTGCAAGAAACATATCAAAAAGATGAATTTGAAGAACATGTTTTACTACTGTGTCCAGTGATGGATTGGCGCCCTGTCCTGGGTGTATCTGCCCTGGAAGGGCATGGAGGAGATTTGGTTCTGATAATGAATTAATGAATGAATTAATGTTTTACTATAGAAAAGAATTTGCATATTCAGTTGGACACCCTGAACCATTCAAACTAATCACAACACTTTCTTTTTATTTTACAACATTTCCTGGAACCTCTGTTTTCTCATGCAGGCATTCTTGAATGAGGATGCAATAAAGATCGTACTTAAAACCAGGTATATTGTCCACATCATCTTTACGATTAGATGTTTAATTGTTCTTAACAAGGAACGGATGGGAGTCCTGTTACAGGGATATTTAAGGATACTGAAGACATGATATCTCATGATATCTCTAACATATTAAGGATATTGAAGACATGATATCTCATGATATCTCATGATATCTCTAACATGATACAATTCTCCCATTGAAACCATGGTGACATTTTATCCTATTTTGTAATTGGTTGAGGAGGATGAGTAGGGTGTTCTGGAACAATGGAATCATTACGCTTCGTTACAGCAGTTGGTCAGTGGTCCTTCATTTTATAATGTCATGTTTTACTGTGGGAGGGAATTTGGACCCAATGTTCAGAATATCTTCAAATAGGATGTATTTGTTACAGAATGTCATTCGTTTATAACAGAAATGCCTTTCTGTTATAACATTGCATGCCAAACTTACTGCACAACTGTGTGGCATAATTTTTTTTGTAAATCAACATAGAACACTTGCCACATGTAGGTTATAATACCCTTTGGTTTTATATAGTTGGGTTCAGGATCTTTCCCAGCATAAGTATGGCATTAGAGTTGCCCTCTATAATGGCAAAGAAGAAGGGTCTGTTGACAGTGACTTTAAGGGGAACTTTGTCATCTTGAGACTTGCTCTGAACTTCAGTCCCTTCTTCAGACATCTCAAACAGCACCTTGTTGAGCACCTGTCAAGAATACAAAAGTTCAGAAGTTTTAAAAGTACTTTTAAGGTAGCTATAAAAAACTGACTGAATTCCAAAACTGGCCTACAGTGTACCTGTTACGTGAAAAGGCTGTTCAGCAAAATCAGTCAGTGAATTTATATTTGAATAATTTTAAAGTTCAGAGTAACTTGAACTAGCTGGAGTGGACTGGAATTGACATGAAGATTGATGTTTCATCATTTCTCACTAGAGGTGGAGTGTTACCTTATCAACTGTAAAGTTCTTCTTGCTGCTGAGTCTTTCAAAGCTGGCCTCAGAACCCAACAGGTATTTCTCAACTGCCATATCAGATAACACTGACCTCAGGTCAGTCACAGCTGTCATTGAGAATTTAGGCAGAGACAGTTCCAGGTATCTGCCAAAAAGAAAATGTAGGAGTGGGTGTGCATGCACATTAACAGGATGTTCTGGGCATAAAACATGAGCTGTAAGCGTTGTACAAAGTGCATGCATAGTATGCAAGTGTGCAAAGTGTGAAGAACTTAGCACATACAGCTAACAAAGAACCAAATGACTGTCCAAAACGTCCTGTCTCTTTGGGTATATAGATATATATATAGTTGAACACAGCTGGGGTTCAACTCATTTTGTTTCCTTACTTTGTATGTACTTCTTCAAAGTGACATATATTTTTGAGAGTAACAGAGTCTTACTTACAAGAAAGTGCCACAAACTACTCACCGTTCTTTTAGATGTTTATCCCATGTAGCTATTACTTCTGTCAGGAGTTGATTTTCAATGTCTTGCAGTGTGGCATCTTCGTGGGGCAGGACCAGTAGCATATAGGTCCTCTTGTTAAGGCTGAGTTTGACTACAGAGCACTTCCTGCCTGGGTCAGTGAGGTGCATGTAATCACCAGTGTGTGTCATTAGAGGTACTTTAACACTAGAATCCTTATCAATCCTGAAATCTTGAATAGTGGTCTTCTCCGGTTGGAAAGCTGTTCTCCAATTGCCTATGAATGCCATGAAATTGTTTGTTTAGAACAAAAATTCTTTCACCTTGAAATTTTCAGTCATCAAAAGAAGGCACGGCTTTAGGAACACATAAAAAAAATGTTTGCACCAAAAATGTGTTAATGCCCCAATTAAAATATATTACAAGATGCTTCCAATAATAATAGCATCCTTGATATACACCAAGCAGGTAAAGGTCTACTCACCTTTAAAATGTACAGAACTAGCAAACAACAGGTTCGTTGACTGATTGAGAGCTGTGAAGAGGTTCTCCACCTTGCTGTCTGACGTTTTCTGGATGAAGGAGTTGACTTGTGCCTCAGCCTCCTTGGGCTGGGAGAAGTCCACCGCTCGAACAAAAGAGGCGTCCGAGAAATCCTGCATCCCGTGCACGAAGTCTTTGGAGAGGTCAGCATCGCTGCTCACGAAGGTCCAAACGAGGGTCCTGAGCTCATCTCGAGGTCCGTCCATTAGCGAATTGATGGCCTGTAGTGTGCGCAGCACCATGTGGCCGTCTATAAGATATACACAGTCGGGCCGTTCCGACTCCCAGTTGAGACCCAGCAGCTGCTGGTAGGGGATGGCGGTTTTCTTTGAGGCCCCAAGGTACAGCGTTACCAGGGCGCCGAAAGCATTGTAAGGGGAGAGCAGGATGTTACCGCTGCCCTGCCTGCTGCTGAGCGTCTGGTACATGCGCAGGCCCAGAGAGTTCTGCAGTTGGGCCAGCACGGCAGTACGCTGGGTCAGGTTCTTCAGAACCGTGGGCCCAGTGCTGGTGCGAGGGTCCGGCTCGATCATGTCTTGGCGGCAAGTTTGAGGACGGATAGTCTCAAGCGGCTTAGGGTCCTTACTTTGGATGACTTCACAGCTAATGTTGTCAAAGCTGAAGAGGTAGAAAGGATGCACGTACACACGGTTGGCTCCTCCTGTTGCCAGGTAGGAGAGTACCAGAAGAGTCACGAGCACCACAGTCATCTTCTTTTGTAGGTCTGGCAAAAACTTCAGAGACCTAAAAGACATTAAACAACATACTTGACACAACACAGTTTTTAGATGCCTACTGTTAAGCTAGCATTTCAGGAATGCATTATTGACTCGAAATGACATTAAGGCCTTTGTGTGGTTTTTTAGCTGGGAGCTCATGTATCTTTAGTCTCTCTCCCATTTAGATGCAATTAACAGACCGGGGCCAAGTTCCCCAAATGCATCATAACACAAAGATCATTATGAAATGGTAGAGCACGTATCACACTGCAAACTCAAGTCTTAACACTATGACGCATTGGGAAATGGGGCCTTGGTCTGTCTAACCGATAGCTGCTGAGGTCTATGTGCTGCTGAGCTGTGGTGGAGTCAGTACCCAGCTGAGTGGGAGGGTAGCCTTAGAACACATTATGGAATTAGCATAGATGAAAAAGTAAATATTGAAACACATAAATATAAACCCAGAGTTGTGTGTTTAAAATACATATCTATATTTGAGAAATTAGATAATCATTTTACAGTTTAAGTGGACATGAACAGTTCATTCTTGTCTTAATATAGTTAAATAAAACCGTATGCAAAAAAATTATGTACTGTATTTAATAAAACTACAGAGAAAACTGTGCTTAGTATTAAACAGTATTTAACAACGCAACAGTTCCAGATCCTACTTTAAACTGAATTATAGATTTCATTTGATCAACATTTTGTCACTGTCAAATATTTGATACCCTTTAACCATCTTCAAGTAAGAGAGAAAAAAAATCATCCTTGCTTACCTCGAGTTGTTCCTAAGTTCTTCAGCTGTTGTACTGAATCCTTTTGTCTCTTTTTTTAAATGATATAACCATGACTAGTATCCTCAGTTACAGATTAACCTCAGTATTGAGACACATCTCCTGGACGTTACATTTCAAAACGCAGTTTGCACTTGTGTGCTAAAACACAACCATCGCGCACTAATGCAGTGTATTTGCTCAGAGCCTTATGTCAGAGGGGCTGGTGGGAAGACAGCACATTGATTTTACGGGTGACTCACATACTGTTTGAACAGACTGTCCCTTAATTTGTCCTTTTGCACCATACTGGGGTCTGTTTTCATGAAGCTACAGAAACCTGGAATAATTATATTACTCTTTAAATGCTTAATCCTAGAGTTGATTATTTCCAAATCTATTAATAATTATTGATATTCTTGGGTAACTCTCTTATCTGATCATGCGTTTTCCACTTTACACCATATATAAATGTTACCGTAATCTCATTAATTAAACAGGTATCTTATCTATCCTATATATCTTTTGCTTTGTTGTTTAATGTAGTTGCATTTAGGTGGAGTTTTCACGTGGTTTGGAGGACTTGCCGGCGAGCACTGCTATATTTACTTTTAGAGACTCTTGTATATTTTAATAGCCTTAAACAGTAAAATAAAATTAGTGAAAGATTAGTGCAATAAATGTTCTTTACCTTATGTAAAAACAGCTTATTTGAAAAGTGAACATTTGTGAATATAGAAAGCGTTAGGTGCCGTATACGTGTGAATAATGATACTTATAAGCTATATATGTGGTTATAAAAGGTCATAATAAATTTAGCTGACTTCCGGAAAGGAAGGGGCTGGCTTTTGTGAGGTGGGGATGGGATTTAGCAGGTGCAGTAACTGATGTAACTATGTGTGTTAACCACATGTTTTCTCTACAGGACATCTTCAGTCATATTCTTTTTAGATCCGTCCTTATTTAGCTATCAGTTTGCTGGAAAAATGACCAAAACCTTTCTAATAAAATGTGTGTTTGTCTACGTAGCGTCGTAAAATCGCTCAAGTCTGCCCAAAGGAAGTATAATTAAACCATTTTATGTTGGTTACTTCGTTACGTTACGTTACGTTACGAAGTAGGCCCTACCCCTTAAACCACAATTGAGGCGAGCTCCGTGTGTGCAACCAGTAGATCTACAACTCGGATGAAATGTGACGTTCAGAAAGACTACAAGTGGTGTTAACATGGCAACTTGAACTTTTGCTTGAATGCTTTTTTACATCATGACAACTGAAGACAGTTTTCCCGACCTCCAGAAGTTCTCTACTGCATGTGCCGGGCACAGATGTCGGTCTCAAAGCGATACGTCCGGTTTCAGATTAAAGATCATGACCAGATTACGCCCTACGAGCTCAGGTATGATTCGTTTTGACAGGTACCTTTAATTCTGTTCTGCTACGTATAGTAGCAACGATAGTAATGTTGTTGCAGTTGCGATTAAGAATATAACTGCTTTAGATCTTGCAATTAGTCTCTCTTACATTCATTTTAACTGTTACCCGAATTTAGATTTTTATTTGAAATATTACTGCTCACAGCGAATCCCATTAAGAAAACGTACATTTGTAGTTAGGGCGAAGTGAATTCTGCAAATGCTGTAAATAATAATGACTGTAAATGCTGCAAGATTAGCATCTACATGTTAAAAAAGTATTCACGAGTTGTTCCCTATGGAATAACGTCCACGCGATGTTAACCTGTTTTGCAGCAAGAATGAGATTTTTCGGATGAAAAAATTATCTTAATCTGTCCTCGTAACAGGCTCTTGTCTAAAGAGAATCCTGTCAGAGCAGATAGTTCCCTAAATTATACCTTATATTGAAAAATGTCAACAGTAAACAGATAAACAAAAAAACACTAAAAACTGTTTAGATCATATGCTGGTTCCGTTCATTTGGAGGTATTTGGAGATATTACACTTGGACAAATTATTTGTTTTGTTTTTTTTCATTTTTTAGCTGTTTAGGATTGTGGTTACATAAACCTTTTTACTGGTAACATTATGTGCTGATTCTGTATCAGATTTTGGTAATTGAGTTTTGTATGCACCCCGTACATTACTGATAAAACTATTGATGGACTCTTTATGAGAAAAGACACATGCAGTGCTGTCAAAATTCTACAGTAAAATGTAGGTTATGTGACAGAGCCTTCTAAAACCACAGAAGCCACCAGAAAGGGCTAAACCTTCTCACAGCAGACAGTGTGATGGGAAAACTGTATGGTTCTTGACCTCAGTACCCCAAAACACAACAGATGTTGGTACTGCATCAGACCTCAGTATGTGGCAGTCCTGTTAGGAACAAACCACGCACAGACAGAGGAACTCAGGAAGCTTATTCCTCCTAAGTTGTAGGTTTGATTTGCATCGTGAGGATCGAGCTCGTTCAAGTCTGTCTGTGTAGCAGGGGAGGGTTTGTTCTTGGACTTTATGTATGCGAGTTTGTCATCTTGGCCTGTGCACCCTTTCTGCAAACATGACAGTTTTTAACCACTTCCTGGCAGCTAAACTTTTCAGCCTCTAACATACCAAAACTCTTAATTTAGCAATATGTTCCATATTCACAATATAATGATGCTTCTGAAGATCTTGTTTAATTGTATGTATACTACAGGAACCTGTATTATAATGAACTTTTAATTTAAGGATAATCTAAGGATGTGTTAGAATACTGTTCAACGAATAAGTTAACTTTGTGGTAGCCTGTCATATTTTTTCTAAAAAACTAAATGCGTCATACTAACTAAATGAACTGATTTCATTACTGGTATGGTAGAACAATGTAGTTTTGTATTTGATTCCGTTTTCATGCCTGAGTGACGTTCTCTGGTTGCAAGAGAAGGGTTTATGCCTTCTGGCTGTCGTGTTTGGAAGATGTACTTCCTCGAACCGCCACAAGGAGGGGAACATGCGCTTTCAAGCTTTCAGGGTTTCTAATGAAACATTAACCATGGCAGACGTCAAGATTCTAACTAGCCCATTTATTCATTTTTGGTGTGATTGTTTTTTTAAGCAATTTTAAGAAAAGAAGAAGACAATTAGAAGAAAAAAGAAATGAGACAAAGACACTGACATCTATCTATCCATCCATCCATCCAACCATATAAAATGTATGGTTGGAGAATGACCTGGTATGATGTTTTCTTTTTTGTTATATGTAATTTTAAAAGTCAGTCAGCTATGACCGCAACAGAGCCTGTTAAGCGTCTGTACTGTCCTGCAGCTGGACTTTGCAGGTATGAGGGCTCATAACTGCTTTCTGCTGCTCACTTGATTTGCTTGCTCTGTCAGACTCTGTATTACAGCGAGGCTCTGTATTACAGCGAGGCTCTGTATTACAGCGAGGCTCTGTATTACAGCGAGGCTCTGTTTTACAGAGAGGTTCTGTAATATAGCATGGTTCTGTTTTACAGTGAGGTTCTGTATAATAGTGTGGTTCTGTATTACAGCGTGGTTCTGTATTACAGCGTGGTTCTGTATTACAGCGTGGTTCTGTATTACAGCGAGGTTCTGTTTTACTGCTATGAGACTGAGGATATGATGGGAGCTAGCGACACCAGTTCTGTTTGAAAAAGAAAATTTAAAACAGATAGAAAATCCAATACGGGTGTTGAATTTATAAATAAACCTTACAGTGTTTCTATTTGTGGTGTTTGGCATTTCGAGAACAAAAGCCACTCTTTCCTCTTTCATCATTTCAGTGTCGATGGTGTAAAGCACAAGAGCGAAACAAAAGGCGTCCTGGTGGTTGGATTGTTTGGATTAATTTGTAGGTTTAGCTTCCTTTCTGGAGTGAAGATGCGCACCGCACTCTATTCGGCCCTTAATGACAGAGGGGCTGACAGAGGGGCTGACAGAGGGGCTGACAGAGGGGCTGACAGAGGAGCTGAGAGAGGAGCAGGCCAACAGAGTGATTGTGGAGCAGAGGAGACGACCAACATTAGCACTCCTCACAGACCCTCACCCTTCTAACACTCACCCACGGCCACTTTAGAATTCTCAAGACTAGCGCAAGTCTGCAGCTCAGTGAAATGTTAATTATTTGAGAGTTTTTATTTGGGTATTTCAACTTTATGCTAGGATTGATGCTTTAGGTTGTGATGTGGTAATTGCTATCAAGTAACATTAGATGGGCCTGCTTAATGCTGTCCTTACTGTGGTAATATGACAGTCAAAGATAAGCTCATGAGTGCTTTATAAAGAAAGATTTAGCTCAGGTGTGTCGGGGTGAAGGGAATGGGACAGCTGAATGAAGGCCACTGCAGGGACTCCTGGTCCTGCTGAGGTGCAGAAGGAGATTATCAATGTGTTTTAGTTCCATCATTGTGCTCTGGTTCCATCAGTGTGCTCTGGTTCCATCAGTGTGCTCTGGTTCCATCAGTGTGCTCTGGTTCCATCAGTGTGCTCTGGTTTTGCTCCCCGCGCTGTGCCACAAGCTGCCTGTTGCTGCTGTAGCTCTGCCCTTATCACCGTGTGGGGGAGCACATGAGGAAGTAGTGGAAATATTTGCTCGCGCTCTATCTCTCTCCCTCACCTCATCTTGAGTGTTTTTAAGAGCTCCTCCGGCTTTTGAGCGTGTGAGACAGCAGTCGTGAGAGTTCTCAGCACAGGCTTAAAGGCCACGTGTGCTCGACTGGCCCAGCGTGGCCTTTCAGCTCGGGTTGCTTTCCTTCATCTTCTCTTTTGAACTGACGCCCTCGTGTCTAATATTGTGTTGACTTTGATAGAACGGGGACGTTGCTGAGGCAAGAAAGGCAAGCTTACTCATGGAAGTGAGGTCACAAAACAGATGAAATCAGAACAGAAAAAAAAGTGTGTTTAGGCCATATTTAAGTGTGTAGTGCATTATGTTTCTTGATTGCAGAGGTACTTATGTTCATAACAGCGTTTTGTTCATGCTGGTGTTTTGTTCAGAAGAACTTCACGAGGTGCCATAGCATATTTATAATTTTACCATTTGATTTTCTTTCTTTTTTGAAGAACTGTGATTAATTCCATTCCTTTAAGATAAAAAAACATTTTCATAGTGACTTGGCACTTTTTGCATATGTTGACCAAACATGTGTAATCCAGTGGGACTATTAACCACCATGTTCCAATATTCTCTTACTGTATATATTTATTAACCTTCTTGGTTAAAATGTCTCGGTATAGTCCTACGCCAGCAGAGTAACACACAAGTTTATACGAGGATGGTTCTTTCGTCCTGTAATGTTGTGTTAACACTGTTTCACAACATGGCAGCACTAATAAATTGCTCTCGGAAATGAACGTTGGACTTTGACGCCAGCGTTTTAAGAAAATGTTGGTTCGGACAAACTTAGTCCCAGCAGTTTGGAAGCTTTGTGCATAGAGCCCAGCCTTTAACAACACCGCTTTATTGTAAAACAGGAAGCGAGAAAGGGCTCTTATTACAGCTTAAAGCAGGATGCAAAGCTTTTGTGTACTGCTCGTTCTGTATCTGTATGATGCAGCTTGCTGTGCTAATAGAACCGCAGGACCATATCAAGCAGAAATATAAAACCCCATAAATTAGAATGATGCACATGTTTCACTTCCATTCTTTAACTTTGTGCCTCAGTAAAAAGTGTCGATATGCTGTGTGTTTTTTAATACGCAGTGTGAAACCATTCCGTATGCTAAAGGGCTCGTGGTGACAGCAGCAGCATTTTAAAGTTCCAAAAGAAGCAAAACTGGAAAGAAACAACACTTAATTCAGGCATGAGTTTCCAAATATAGCTCTGATTGCACAAAAACACCCCTTCAGACCACACAAATGTTGCCTCCCAGTTTCAAATGGATCATGTATTACAATGCTAAAACTGGGCTCATATGACTGCTGAGCCTCTAGGGCTGAGCTTCACCAGCTCTGTTCAGCTCTACATCGCCGCAGAGACACATCACAAGCAATGATTCATCCTTTTTGAGCAGTGGCCAATTTTTGGCATCAAGTCCCACCTCTGAAAATAGATTAAAAATTGTGAGCGACCTTCACCCACGACGAGTAGGCACAACACGGCTGATTTTTTTGAGGCTCTTGCCAACCATGGTGGACACACTCTGTCCTCTTGCTCTTGAGAAGCCCAGGCCGAAATGCCCAGAAGCAGATGCTCCTGAAGCTCTCGAGGCAGCACCTGTGCAGAGCTGATCAGCACCACTGTAGCTGGAACTGCAGCAGTTCTGTGGAGTATGGCTAGTTTGTCCCCTGTCATGATATATATGATACAACATGGAATTAATGGACAAGAAATATAGCTTGCATTGCTACTTAGGGATCATTTAAAGAAAGCTTACAGAGTTGTCCAACATTACATTGACACGGTCACCTTATCCTCTCTCTCTCTCTCTCTCTCTCTCTCTCTCTCTCTCTCTCTCTCTCTCATTCTCTTTCTCTCTTTCTGTCTCTATCTCTCTTCCATGGCTCTGGGCAAAAGCAGAAAGCCCCAGTGTATTGGGAGGTTCCACTTGATGTGCTCTGACTGGCTCAGTCAGCTCTAATGGAGGTAATGGCTGTTTGTCATCCTGCAGCCCTCATTGCTCTTCCTGCTGCTCTGTACCTCATAACCGAAGGCAGCAAGAACTGCATGGGAGGGGCCAGTCGATGTGAGGGGGAGAGAGAGAGGGAGGGGGGGGGAGAGAGAGAGAGAGAGAGAGAGAGGGCAGGCGGGCAGGGAGAGAGAGAAAGAGATAGAGGAGAGATGGGAGAGAGAGGGGAGAAGGGGAGGGGGGTGAGGGAGAGAGGGGGAGAGAGAGAGAAAGAGAGAGAGAGAGAGAAAGGGCTGAGGGAAGAAACAGAAGCCACTCATTGAAGCAATCGTTTTCTCTTCCTCCAGACATGGAGAATGCCTGTGAGTGCTTATTTCATTTTTTACTGTGTGTGTTTATACAACCTGTACTGTAGTTACCAAAGTTTTTACTCTGTATATGAACTAATGGACTTTTGAGGCAAAGTAAGATTAGGAACAGTGTCAGTATCCTGTGTGATATTATAGATATGTCATGCAAATTAGTCATACAGATGTCTGGGAGTGTTTATATGTTGTGTGGTGTCTGAATGAGCAGAGTGAAAGAGTGGTAGTGTGTTACACTCAGTCTGTATTTGGTCCATGTCATATGATGTGGTCAGTTAGACACTACATTTCTTTGATAGTTATAAAATTGCAGTTTGAGTCTTAGGTGTTAAGCCCATCAAGTTAAGAATGTAGAATCATAGAGTCATAATGAATGTGACTTTACAGTTCAAAGTCAACAGCTTTGACTGGGTAATGTATATTTCGTGTAATGTTTGCCAAAATTGGAAGCTGCTTTGTTTCTGAGTGAAATCTGGTGTGTGTGTTTGCGTGTGTGTGTGTGTTTGCGTGTGTGTGTGTGTGTGTGTTTGCATGTGTGTGTGTGTGTTTGCGTGTGTGTGTGTGTTTGCGTGTGTGTGTGTGTTTGCGTGTGTGTGTGTGTTTGCGTGTGTGTGTGTGTGTTTGCGTGTTAGACTGCATTGTAAAATATCAGTATTTGTCCTTGATGGTGAAATGGAGTGGCCAAAGTAAATACGTTTTATGAATTGCTTCTCTGGATATTTGCAATGCAAATCTAGTGATTTGTAAAATTTTGCATGTACCTATGTGTTGATGCCTTTTAAGGATAAATGATTTGTCACCAAATCCAAAATATTAATACTTTGCAATCCAACTGCTTAATGAACCACCAAGAATTGTGGGACTGATGTATTCCTCCAACAAACCTCCAACTAACCAGTAACTATTGATATGGCTTCTACCAAGATAATGAGTTTTGGTTATGACTGCAGGATAGTATAGGAACATGAATATTCACAAAATGTAGACATCCAACTAAGTGTATCATTTGGAGAAAATGTAACTGTTCATCCTGTTTCACGATGTATGCGAGAGGTTCCCAGCCCAGACTCTGCACCCTATCAGCTAGCATTAGTGTTAGCATTAACGTTAGTGTTAGCATTATTGTTAGTGTTTGGGCATTTCTGACCTCTTCTAGTTCCCCGCGGAGCCGGTTCTGGAGGCCCAAGTTCTGCAAACAGCTGTTATCTGGCTCTGTTCTGCTCTGAATTGAACAAGCAGTCAAGCTGTCCAGAGCGCTGTGATCCCAGAGCGCTGTGATCCCAGAGCGCTGTGATCCCAGAGCGCTGTGATCCCAGAGCGCTGTGATCCCAGAGCGCTGTAGTTCCAGAGAGTTGTGTGGCAGTCTCTGCTGTACGTGATATCATCTTCAGACCTTTCCCATTTTAATGACTGCATTATATAAGGAATTAGGTACCTATCAAACAACACTTCTACTAAATTTCTACTTCTAAATTTGACCAGTGTAACCATTTTGCATCCTTTGTTTTTAAGTTTTGAAAAAAATGTAATTGTTCATTTGAATAAGATCTATTTCATACTCGACGAGCCACTGTAGTTTGCATCAGTTGTGTATGGATATGGTTTTGTGTAGTGAATAGCTTGTTTATAATGTGCTGAGTAATGTCTGGATTGCCATTTTTACCTCAGTTGAAATCAAATGTAGTGCAGTATGTTGAAAAGCCTATGGAAACCCAAGGTTCTGGAACTGTTTCATTATTACCTAGCTGGGTTTAAGGCTTTTGGAGGATATTTCTTTTCCTACTGGGTGACGTAACCTAGATGAATGCAGCACACCAGGCTCACACCAGGCTCACACCAGGCTCACCACAAACTCACCACATTCAGCCCTTTACATGTCCTGCAGTTACTCCGTGCAGCTCAGCACACTCCCACCTGCAGAAAGCACAAGCCCGACGGGGCCGTGGAAGAGGCTGTGTGCTGTGATGGCCGTGGGACCTTTAGCATCATCTGGGCAGGCTTGATTTATAAAGTAGATTATAAAAGTAGTATAAAGTAAGTGTTCTGAATGAGAAAGTACCTGAAAACACCAGAAGTACTTACAAAAAAAGGATAGTTTGTTACTTTCATTAAATTTTTAGCACAGTGTAGTTATTATTAGCATTCACTGGTCTGCTAGTGTTTTTAAGGGATAAGTAATGCAGTAGAAGACTCCATACTCCAGAGCATACGTGTGACCTGCAGAAAACAGCAGTTTAACATCTTTTAAGGCAGGCCTGGGGGACTTCTCTGCAATGCTTAAAATGTGTGTGCTGGTACTTTCTACTGGGGTGAAATGCCATACCCCCTGGAAAAGGACACCCTCCAGAAAACTCTGATAAAGCGTCATACCCTCTTGCCTCCACTCCAGTATGGGACTTCACTGCACAATGTGATCTCCACAGGTGGCCATGCCAGTCGTCTCCTGTCGCTCACTCACACTTGTATCTTGACAAAGGCCTTGTTGTGTTCACCTCTTTGGCAGAGCACTGCCTCACTCACACATTGCAGGTGGGTCTTTAGTGCACTAGGCCCGCTGTAGGTACGTCCTGCTACCGTCTGTGTACTCAGAAACCTAACGCTATCCTTTCCCCCTGTGATGTGCTATTATTAAATGTCCTACATTTACAAATAAGAGCTGAGAGGGGGGTGGGGGATGCAGGGGAACACTTACAGGCAGGACGCCTGTATTGATTGACAAGGTTTGCAGTGTTTGCCTGGGCCCCAGTGATGGGTAAAAGGCCCAGCAATTGCCAGAGCCCTAACAAATCAGCCAAATTTTGTACAAACCACCCAGGCTCCAGACAAGCTGGTCACCCAGTGCATCCCTTTCGATTGCTTGCATATGGCATTTATGGTGCAGTGTGTCAAATCCAACACATTGGAGTAAAAACACCAAACAACAAAACGTTGTGCTGTTTCCTGGCACACTACACTGCACAAGCTTCCCTCGCGCGGTGGTCCGTATCCTGGGATTCTTCTGGGCTCATCCCAGGTCGGAATGCTTGCATTCCATGATTGTTAGGCATTGGCATATGCCATTAAGAAAAAAAAATCTATATTTTCCAACACTTCAGAACTTTATCTCAGGACTTGTGGTTAATGAATAAATCATCTGAGGAGAACAAAGAACTAAAGAGCACCACTTAAACAATAATTACCCGATATTTTGTGCTGAGATTGCTAGTTAATATTTTATGAACCCCTCCCTTGTCTTTGTCGGTGTATTTATATTCAGTGGACCTCCTCAGGCCATGCGCTTTTAGCAGATAGCCGGTGCACTTCGCGGGTATCAGGATCATCTCTTTGACTGGCACTGTTTCTTGACCGAAGCAGTGACTGCTGTGAGCGCCGCTCACAAAATACCAGTTCTACTATCAAGCACTTTCTACTGGCTGTGAGAGCAGTGGAGGTAGCTTTGGCACTCATTAGGTGAAGTAGCTTATCTCCACAGAAGCATTAGCATCATATTAGCATTTAGGGGTTTGCATTAGTGTGGGTGGGAGGCTCCAAGGAAAGGGAAAGAACTGCTTTGCCCTGTCTGCCATCATGGGCTTCTCATATGCACTTACGCTGTACTCTAGAGCAAATGGATAGATTGTTTTCCTCATCATTCAGTCAAGGCTTCTGTCTCTTGGGGTATTTGACCACTCTGGAATTCAAGCTAAGGTCTTTAGTCATGTTCCCAGCTCAGATGGAGGAAAAACACAACATGTGGGTGAACAAACCTGCTACTAAATCAATTTAATGTTAAACTGGAAATGGAGAGATATTGATAGATATTCACCTCAGATGTTTGTCTCCGAGAGAGAGAGAGAGAGAGAGAGAGAGTACAGAAATATGCTATTAATAAAGGCACTGATTAGGATCTCAGCTGGTGTCACACAGTCTAAGATTTTATAGTGTATTTGAATTAAAAACATGCATGGATGGCCAACAGATGGCAGTGTTGTAGGCACTTTGGTGACTCATCAAACCGCCCACTACAAATGACCTGTCTCTGTAATGCATTACAGGACACACATCACTACTCTGGTCAGTATAGAAATGTAGCTCTTTTCCAAGGCATATGCTCCCATCCACACAGTTTCAGAAGAAATTATTTAATATATCCATTATCCTGTAAAAATAATTAGATCAAACACTAATGTCTATTTATTATAAGGTTTAAAAGGGCTAAAACTGTATACAGTTTAAACCATTCTGCATAATGATGTATAAATACAGGTCTTTGAGATATAATTCTAGATACTATGTGTCTATTGTGGGAGTTCTCTTACTGAGTGATGTTTGCGAAGGCTGAGGGTGAACGAAGATGAAAAAATTACATCTTGTCTAGTGTAAATATTTGTATAGTTTGATGAGGACTTTATCTGGACACTGAGACACTATCCTTTTCCTTGTGTGCTATTGTGTAATGTTTCTGTGTGTGATGGTGTTAGATATGTAGGAGTTTTTGTCAGGAAGCACACGTTTCACTGTCGAGCCCTGTCAGAGTGCTTTACTGATCAGAAGCAGAGAGGGTGTGCTATCAGCTTGCTGTACAGTAACGGTCACTCTCAGACCATTAAGGGCACCAGCTGACTGTGGGGGTGGACATGTGGGGACATGTGTTTAAGGCTTTCAGTACCAACCATGAATTGCCAAACCAGTGTTACCTCCACCTTGTGACTGGGATTGAGTTTACTAACATCACGAGTATATATTACAGAGCCAGTAAATTACTTTTCAAACATTTTTTGAAGAATGAAATGAAGGAAAATACAGAGTATTCCTCTGTATATGGTCCACAGTGTAATTACAAAAAGGAAATCCTCAGTTTGTTTCGTTTGTTGCTAAAGCCTTTGTAAAATGGTGAGAATGTCACCTTTGGGCCTGTCAGCACTGTGTCCGAAAGAAACTGGTTTCAGTGGCCCTGCTAGCGAATCTTGATGGTGCTCTTGGTTGGGAGCAACTGAGATGGCCATTTTGGTCAGACTGGCATTGTACTAGCTATTGCTCAGGAAGAGCAAATGGGGTGGAGAGCTGAAGCATGGTGAGAACTTTGAGCTGAGCGTTGCGTAGAACAATGCCTTCCATCTCCAGAGAGTACTCATTTCCGTAAGCCTTCCTGCCCGAATCCCACCCACCACTTCTCTCCAAGGGGAAAGGGGAACTGAAGGCAGTGGGGCTTTTGGCCTCTTCTGCAGGAAACCAAGCACAACCTTGGACACCAGTACGAAAGAACTGGTCAGCTTCAGCACTGAGGGTTTTGACAATGACACTCTGCTTGTTTACATGAGTAAACAAAACGGCATACATTCTTACTGATTTTTTTATTCAGATTTTAGTAGCGTTTTCTTTGGTTTGATCCCTTGTATGCTAAAATGAAATGCTTTCAGTTTGTTTTAACTTGTTTCAGTTCAACTGTTTCGATTACGTTGACCTCATCATTTGATGAAGGTTTTAATATCAAAATATCAAATACTGTTTCATACTCTTTTGAATATTATTCTAGTCTTGAAAAATAAACTACTGTTGACTCAAACTAACGTACGTTTCGACGGTTTAAACTAATGTGGAAAGGAGGAGCTAGGGGGGGGGGGGGGGGGGGGGGGGGGGGGGGGGGGGGGGGGGGGGGGGGGGGGGGGGGGGGGGG
>JAOXYF010000009.1:2029509-2043813 GCA_028565775.1 Sternarchorhynchus goeldii
TGTTCTGTAATTAGAGCTATTTCGAGGAGAATGTCGTTATGTAATACATCATTATATATAATGATAACTGCTAAATAGTGCATAAAGGAATGACAAGCATTTCAGTATGTAGAACTCAAGCTAGTGCTGTTCTTGCGATGTTACGAAGTATGGAAAAACCTTAAAACCTTTCTGAATCACAAATTTGCCAGCAGAGAGGGGAAATGAGACTTGCGCTAAATCGAACGAGCGGACTGTGTCGCAAAAGTTCTTCACGGACTGCAAGAACATTTTGCCTAGAGTCCCACTGAAGACAGACATGGGCCAGACGTCCGTCTCCAGCTTGTCTCACAGAGCGAGTGGTGAGTGTGGTGACGCGCTTTCGGTGTCTCTTAGTGTAATATCTACACTGCGAACTATACTGCAACTTTGTTACAGCTGGAAAAGAGAGGACGCGTCGCTTTTTGAGTGACACAATCGTCGAGGACTGCTTACTTCTTTTTTTCCGTCGAAAGATTTTTGAAGACGCCAGCTGCTGGAAAAGAGGTTTACTAATCGATTAACTAGTAGACAGTTCCATGTTAGCCGTAGCATTTGCGTAAGTTCTTAAAAGAGTTGTAACAGAACAGGACATGTCACGTTCCTCAACGTATTTCTCCTCTATGAAGTGCTGCTTCGATCTACATCTTGGTTCCTGCTAATGATAGAGCTATGCTTGTGCGAGGGCGTTCCCACGTTCCTGGACGTTATGGTGATCTTGGTGATGCCCAGGCCTTTATACAGGATACACTTTGATCTGAATCTTAACCTCCCCAGAACATTGCATGAGAACATTCAGGATGTAAGCTCAGATAAACTAAACGAAGACAAATAAACTAAAGTAATTTAATCAGGCTGTACAGAACATATTAACAGGTTTTTAAAGTCTACATATAGATCATAAATACGATGTTGAAGAACATTGTCCAGAAATGATTTGTTTATGTATCTGAAGTGGAACTTATTGTCGGGTACCCATAACGTTTTATAGGATGCATCATCACAGACAATTAAAAACATTACTGCTTCTTTCCGGCCATTAACTCAGTAAAGTGTTCAGTGGAATTGCTGTATTGTTTCCATACGATCTTTCTTGGAATTGAAACCATGAGATTAAAACATGGAAGTGCCGTTAACGAACACAACCATACACACGCACGCGCACAAAAAGACTTCCTTCATGTTTGGCGATGCATTTTACATTCAACGTCGAAGGCCAAGATAACGATCACTGAACTGTAGCAGAACCTAAAAGAAGGCATGTGTCGTACATATCATGCTACTTAACAGATTCTCGTCTTGCTGATGAGTTGTAAATGTTCTGTGCAAACATATATACAACTTGTGTCGTTACATAGATGTTCAGATGACGGAGAGCTCAAGGTTTCCTTTGACACCCCACCCTTCTCATCGGCCCTCTCCCCCTCCCTTCTCTATTTTTAGCTGATGATGCCAGCCAATAGAATGACTAATGTAATACGAAACATGCTGCCATGGGTGCTGATACAAAAGATATACTGAAAAAAATGTAAGCTGAGATCTCTAAAGTCTTGTTTCTTGCTTACTAAAGTGACTGAATTGTACTTAAGGTGTTTTATGATGACTTGTTGATGACTTTATAATGGACATTTGCTATAGAGTTTAATTTTACCTGAAAGTACCATTTCAGCAGGATTTTAGCAAATGGTTTTGTAGCGTGACCAAATCGTTTCCTTGTTTTCACATCCTGTGGGCTCTTAACTGCTAAATGTGCTATATGACTCTCTGTTTACATTTAGATATGACATCAGCTTGCTCTTATTACATGGATACTGACATTAAGTGATTTTTCATTCAGTTATGGCCATAGTGGTCCAGCTGTGCCCATGAAAATGCATGACTTTTCCTTACTGGTGGTCCAGTGTCAAACCTTGGGACTGCAACCTCCAGAGACCATCACTGGGAGAGTATAACACAGCCTATTACTAATCCCATCTAGGCTAAACACCTGCTGAACTCCATTGGAGTTCTCCACCTGGTCTAGTAACTCTGTGGGGAGGGGCGGTCAGTGAAGGACCACTGTAACTTTCTGAAGGCAGTGCTGAAAAGACCATGGTGGTGGTGACTGTGGGACTCCTGGGGCATGTGGGCACTAATGAACTCTCACATGAGTGCGAGGGGCAGGCATCACATTTAAACTTTTGCCACAGCTGTGTAATTAATATCCATAGTCATGTCCTTCACATAGTGTTGTTCTGATACTGAGGATCAACGGGATGATGAGGAGGAAACAAATGATTTGCTAGAAGGTGGCGGGAACAGTTCAGTATTGCTGGCCTGCTAAAATGAGAGTGAAGTAAGGATGTTTATCTAAAAAATTATGCCTGTGTTTTGGCATCAGTGTGCACACGCATTCTACATGTGTAGTGCATGTTGGAGAGTCTCAGTAGGTGTGCTTTCTTTCTTCTTATAAGGGTAACAGTAATTACTGACTCAACTCTATCTAAGAGTTTAAAAAGCACTTTTAAAAGCATTGGGCTTTATACCTTTTAAAGGCCTTATAGGTAGTTTTATAAGGTGAACCGGGGGGGAAGCCTCAATAAAAGCACAATAAATTCTATATTGTAAAAGTTTGGATGTTGGGCACATAAGGTTGCAGCTCTTCTCAACTTACAGAACAGCAAATTAATCATTCCTTTCCTGCTTTATTTGCACTTAATGCTTATCAGACCTGTACTTTTAGAAAATGATGATGAGCAACGACGATAAGGGAGAACCCAACAGATCAGGCCTTGGGAGTAAATATCACCTCACTATGTTTAAGTGTTTTTGTTGTTTCACTTGTTGTTTTGATAGCTTTGGGGAAGACTGCTTTGTGATTTTTGTGCAGTCCATTTGGAGAGACCTCAGTTGATGTCATTATGTGTGTAGCTCTAATTGAGGTCATTTTTCTGCTTGTGGTTGGCTGGATTGCAGAATAAAATGGAGGATCTGTCTCATTGAATGAGAGAAGCTTTACTGTTCATGCTTCATCAGTTACCCTTTACTGTTCATGCTTCATCAGTTACCCTTTTGTCTTTCAAATTTTGCCAAAGATGATCGATAAAATGGATCCAAGATAATAAATATGCTCTGGTAAAGATCTAATTTGGCACAAACTTTAGTGTTGTCCAGAGAGCAGCAGATTGTTGTGTCATTGTGTCATGGCTGTGGGCCCTTCGACATCAGTTGAGTAAGAATGGTTTGAAACGATGAAACTGACAAATATTTTACTTTTATGCTGTAACTCAGATATTGCAGTTGGATTTAAATTTTATGTTTTTTTGTTATTTATACTGCAATGTTAGTTGGTGGAAACCATGAGTAATACTCAGAATAAAAGCACAGTACTCTGACTGTCAGATATTTTTTCATCTATTTTGTTTGCCTCTCTGTCTTGTTGATGTGGCGCATTTGCAGTGGATGGACTGGAGAAAGCTTCTCTGACCAACTCTGACGTGGTTGTCGGAAGTTCTCAGACCTCCCAGCTGAAAGGAAAGGGGAAGCTGTCCTCTCTGGGCAAAATCTTCAAACCCTGGAAGTGGCGTAAAAAAAGAACCAGTGACAAGTTCCAGGACCTCTCCAAAGGTATACCTCTGCCTGCTCCTCTTCGCCGATTTGGCATGAAGATCCTGTTTTACTGACCTTCTGCAATCATGTGGCAGTTACTTAAATGAATGTTGTCCGCCACATGGAAATTAAAGTAAGAGTTACTTAATTGGCATTCCGGAATGAAGTACTTTATCATTACCTTAGTTTCACCTGTAGTGCTGGAAATCTCAGTCCTGCACAACTGGTAGCTTTTTATCAGGTGGAATCATGCAATCTCACGCCTCCACTAGGCATGTTTTATCACCCAGCCTGACAGTCGGGTGGGTTTTACGATTGCATGTGTGATTTATGACATGTATTGATCATAAAATATATTACACCATGCTGTGGCCGTCTGCTGCCTGTAATTACAATGATTATAACCTTCTAATAGCTACTGCCTTCCAACTGCAGCTTCTGTGTGATGATTAACCATTCGCTCCCATCTGCTTTTCTAGTCTTGGAGAGGAAAATTTCCACAAGGCAAACCCGTGAAGAACTCATCCGGAAGGGGGTTCTTATTCCAGATCAAGGTGGCACTTGCATTATGTATAAAGTTCACTCATGTGCTGACATTAATGTGCACTTATGTTCTGATGAGCAATATTTGTACATTTCTATTTTTTCTGTGGATTAAGGAAAAGGGAACCGATGTATTTGGCTGAAACTGTAAATGAAAAAGTGAAAGACTTAGTATGGAGTTACTATAATTTGCAGCCTTTTCATAATCAAGAAAGCAAAAGTGTAGGTATTGGAGTTGGAGGTTCTTTCACCATGTTTTGTAGATGCGCCCTTCATCCCTCTTTGTAAAGGCTGGCTCTGACCTTACGGGTGTTCTGACCTTACAGGCGTTCTGACCTTACAGGCGTTCTCCACAGTGAAATTATCATGTTTTCTGCCATTCTTTAGAGGACCAAGTGAGCACAGAGACTTTGAATGGACATGCAGTTCCCAGCGGAGCTACTGAAGAGGTCAAAGTGGACATCGAGTCGGCAGACAGCCTCACAGAGGCAAAGCCGGACCTACCGGCAGATGCCGGTGACGCAGAAGGTAACGTATTTTTAGACCTCTTGTCTTTGGCTGACTTTGGGTTTGAGCGCAAGCGTGGTTGTCCTCCCAGCCCATCATCCTGGGAAACCGTAAATGTTTTAGTGGACAGTTTATGGAACTCAAGCTGGAGACATCAGTTATTAATTAAACTCAATATAGAACAAGTGATCCTCAGAGGGTCACCAGAGTCCAGCTTCATGGCATTACGCTCCTCATGCTTTTTGTCATGCATCTAAACTACAGGCACTGTTGAATCTGCAGGTCCTGCAGTGTTCATTCAAAGCCCGGCTGCATAATAATGCTTTAGCTCAAAGCTTCCGTGTGCTGCTAAAGAGCAGCATCTACTCAGACAGAACAGATGTGCCCACAAAAACTTGACATTACTGCAGTAACAGCTGAGTGATGCATCAAGACCATTTGCTAAAGCAATTTGACCGAAGTGGAACCTTCCACTCAATTTTTTTCTTCCTCCTCACCCCGCTGATACTCTTGGGCTTGGACTAGGCACTCTTCTGGCATCAGAGCCTACATTTTTCCTTTGGGGAAGGAGAATGTTACTGCTCTGGGCCAGATGTGGCTTTCTCATTGTTTAAATCTTGAATTTTAGGTAGAGGCAGGAGACGGTTCATTCTTTTGTTCTGTTCGTGCTGGTAAAAGCCTCCCTCTTGAAAGGAAAATGCTTTTTTGTTTCTGTCCACTTACAGCCAGCATGGGATAAAAATCATATAGAACATTCCAGTTATGCTGACTCACTCAAATATGTGAGGTGTAATTGCAGTCAGCATCGTTAGCCATCCTCCTCGAGTTCTCTGACCGTCTGTCTGTCTGTCTGTTTGACTGAGGATCTGACAATTTTTGAGTTGCTGAGTTAGAATGCTGTGCTCCCATCTGTGCTCCCATAGAGAAGAGGGAGAGCGTTTCCAGCCCACAGGGCGGCGAGTCTGGAGCTCACAGGACCCCTGCCCAAAAACGACCGACCGCAGCCACCAAGCCCCAGAGCGGGGGCACGGGCACGGGCACGGCTGCGGGCCTTGGGGGCAGAAAGGAAGGCAAGGCAGGTGGTAAAAAGTTGCCAAAGGGCACCACTACTAAACAGGCCTCTGCTCCTCCACCTAAACAAAACCCCAGAAATGCATCACGTGGGACCGGTGAGTATGAGGGGTGGATATTCTGACCGGGCGCGATGTTTGCATGCCTGGTGGATGTGCCCTGCATGGACGACTCCCGCTTTTCTCTGGATGTGATCCTCAGCACTTTTTCATCCTGTTGCATCCTACGGATGTCATCCGGTAACACCAACAACGTTTTAAATGCGCAGGTATCATCTTAGATGGCGGGAGCATGTCTGCATATTAACCAGTGGAAGTTCTCCAAAACCGCTACCTTTCTCAAAACTTGAATTGGTTCCGTATGATTCATTCGGGTGGGTTACTTCTGCAGCTCACCGGCTTGAGGATTTGGATTTAAAAATGGAAATGATGATGATTGTATCATTCTTGGCAGATGAAATCTATCACAGCTTCACTGTTAACACGTTGAGTCTCATTACATGCTTGCACAGGTTTGGTTGCAGCACTGTACAGTCCTGCTTTTCAAGAGTGCTTGTCATCTGGGGTCTCTGATTCTGGGGCTAAGTGCACGGCCAGGCTGGTGTTGCTCTGGTGGTGTGATGGTAACGCCCCCTCGTGTGTGTCGGTGAATGACGTGTTCTGCATGCTGTTTTGCGTGACCCGTGTAGACTACATGCATGTGGTGTTTTTGGCCTGTTCCTGTTCCAAGCAGTGGCCTGTACCGTTGAGTCTTTTCTAGTCTTTCTTCTCCATTTTCTCTGGTGCTGTGTAATGCTGGTGGCTTTGACACTATCCACAGTCTTCAGGTCTGTGTTTTGAAGACTTCTCTACCTGATTTGGAGAATTCTTTCTTCAGACTGTAATCTTGAGGATTTTTGTATGATTTACATTTTTGTTTGTATGATATGTTACTCAAAGTTCACCTTGTAGTCTCTATAAAAAAGTATCTCTGAAATATGAGAGAGAATCTGTGTCCGCCAAGTTAAATTTCTGTATTATTTATTGCAAGCAGTTTTGTTTGTGTGGAAATCACCATGGATGTGAACAGATAATACCTGTGAATATAGCCATGACACCAGGTCTGAATGACAACATAAAACCTGAAAACTACACTGACTTAAAACTGGGCAGCCAACTCCAAACACACATTTCATAATCTCAAAGGTCAAATAAAGTTTATTATAAGAGTTTATTATATATTCATGTATATATCTCATCAGTATTTATTTATGACTGTCATTTTGCTGACTTTTACAAACAGCCATGACAGCAACTCTTTTGCTTATTGAGATTTTCACAAACAAAATAAAGTGCTGTTCTCATTCAGTGCTGTTTCTGCACAGCTAAATCCTCCAATCCGAAGAAAACTGCTGGCACATCAAAGAGTTCCTCTCAGGCGCCTGGACAGGCCTCAGCAACCTGTACGAAGGACCCCAAAGACAGCATATCAGAGTTGACTCCGGATGGCAACAAGCCCGGAAAGAGAACCAGCTGCTCCAGGTCCCCCCAGCCTCTGCCCAAACTCCCAGCTGAGACACAGAGCCCGGCGTCGGGAAGCACTGCCACAAAGGACGAAAGGAATGGGGTTCCAGCCTGCAAGGCGGACGAGAAGTCGGCTAAACGGACCTCTCAGGTTCCCAAAGATGCCGGTAAGGTGGTGGTGTCTTGTGAGGAGCCAGTCAGGAGTCAGGCTCCTGTAAATGGGGCTGTGGAAGAGACGTCCTTCACGGGTTCCGCAGACAATCTAGGGGAGCCTCAGAGAACCAAGGAGGAGACCAAGGAAGACAAGAGTGCATCAGACAGTGACCAGCAGTGAGTACAAGCACAGTTCTATGGTTAGCTGCTGACAGGCACTTCCTGTTTATGTGCTGAATGTTACCGATGACGGGAAAACATTCTGGAAATGTTCAGCGACTCCCTGAGCACCAAATGTTTAGATATGCTAAGTACAGATTTGAACACAATTATGATTCATTGTGCTGTTTATAGTGGCTATTTAATTCAGGTTATTCAGTTCCAGTTTTTATCAACCCATGCAGGACGTTTCTTAATGACAAACACTTGATGCTAAAGGGAGTCGCTGAACAGTAATACAGTGTTAAATAGCTCTGAGCATCACAACTGTGAGGGTTGTGAGCACACATTTGTAAGAGTGATGTGAAGGCTGTCGTCATGGTCACAAATTTTATTAGCCACGTTGAACACGAAGGATTTCCTGTGACTGTTGCAGGGCTGATGGAGGCGTGGAGGTGACCGTCATTCCCGACACTGTCCAAGAGGCACAGGCCAATGACTCTGACTCAGACGGGCCTGTACTCTACAGAGATGAAGAGGACGAGGATGAAGAGGATGATGAGTATACCTCTAGTATGTGTTTCTTTGAGTGGATCATGCTATCTTAAACAGCAGCTTGCTTGCTGTGTGTTGGATAATTTAACACATTTAAGTGTATAATGTATTAGACCTTAGAAACCAAAACATTGTTTATTTTCTAAAAATAAAATGTACATGGTGGTGTTAATGCTTGGATTACTTTACCATGTTACTTATTAAAGTAAAGAATTGCAGTGCCAAGATCTAAACTTCATGCGTTTGTTTGTTTTATGTATGTTTGTCAGGAACGTGAGTGTTGTTACTGTTTTGCCATGTCAATATTTTGTGTAAATATTATGTTGTGCCTCTGGGCTGGGTCAGACAGATCACCAGCTGTCTGTCTCTCTCTGTCACCCTCTCTCTCTCCCTCTCTCTCTCTCTCTCTCTCTCTCTCTCCCCCTCTCTCTCTCCCCCTCTCTCCCCCCCTCTCTCTCTCTCTCTTTCTCTCTCTCTTTCTCCCTCTCTCTCTCTCTCTCCCCCTCTCTCTTTCTCCCTCTCTCTCTCTCTCTCCCCCTCTCTCTCTCCCCCTCTCTCTTCATCTCTTAATTTTCCCCTTCTTCATTTTCAGTCGTTTAAATGGTGGCACAAGGCAAGTGCCTTAAAGAGATTAGAGTGAATATTTGTTTCCACAGGTTCCCTTGCCAGTAAAATCCGCCGCAGAGACACTCTTGCCATCAAACTTGGCAACAGGCCCAGCAAGAAGGAGCTGGAAGAGAAGAACATTCTTCCACGGACGTCGGAGACTGAGCGGCAGGAACTGCGGCAACAGATCGAGTGCAAACTGGTGAGGTGAGGTTCTGCTAGAATCCACACATCCTCCTTCTTTCCTGTTTTAATTTTTTAGTCTTTTTTAGTGCTGTTAAATACCAAACTGTCAGACAATTAATATTTGCAAACTCTGATATTCTGAAGAGTATCTGAAAAGAAAAAAAAAATGTTTTGCTGTGTTTTAATAAAACACACTGGACTTCAGTGGCATTGAAAGGAATTGAAGCGATACTAATACTGTAATGGGAAGATGCTGTGCTGCCTGCTGGTATACTCAGACCTGAGCCTTTTGACCTTTCCTGAATGTGGCTTTCTAACTGAGCCATAGGACAGCAACTTTTCTTTGAGCCCTCTGCATTTTGGGCGACAGTTCCTTGAAAAAAAATTTGTACATGGCTGGTCATTTGTCATTTCCACTGTAATCACCCCCCCCGCCCCAGACGCTTGAGTCAGAGGCCCACCACAGAAGAGCTGGAGCAGAGAAACATTCTGAAACGTGAGTAACGTTTTTTTCATCTAAGGCTGACGTGTGTGTGATGACGTTTACCCAACCCCCATGACTTGTGGGATTGTTTGTGATTAGTGAAGCCTTAAGGTTTTGCTTCCACTTCGCTTCAACTGCCAAATTAAAGGCGCGTGCAAATGTCAGCATATTTTGGCCAGTTTCCCCTGTAATAATAATGTCCTTCGGTGTGAATTGGAGTTCATTTTGATCAGATTCAGGTGGGCTGTGCCATTATTGTACCGTCAGCAGGGAAGAAGAAAGTTCTGCTAGGTATGAAGACACAGTGATTGAGAAGAACAGAATTAATAAGGGCAAAATAGAAGCAGGATGAATAAAAGCACACACACAAAGGAACGAGGACCCAGCTCCTAAAATCAACCCACACACACACACACACACATCAGTAGTTTAAATCAATACATGAATTAGTTCAGATTTAATGTATGAAATGTTTAAAGTCAGCAGGAAGTCACACGGTATCAGGGGAGGCTTTGCTTCCTCATCTCTCGTTGTCATTACACAGAATATCTTGATTGCATACAACTATGTAGCTTACAAAAAAAACCCCCAAAAAACCCCTGACCTCTTATATCAAACCTTTTCATAATAAGAGTTTTTAGATACTGTATTTAAATCATTACACCATCTGTACTGACTAATGTCCCATGAATTGTGGACAGCTGTTTCTCAAACCTACGTAGGGCCACTATGATATTACCCTCTTTTTTTCTTTTCTTTAATGCATTTTTTTACCGATCCTCCTCCAGTGTGGCTGGAGTCCGTGTCTGTAGTGTAACTCAGAGCCTTTTCACCACAAACATGAAGGGACGAGGGCTTCCACACAGTGACCCACATCAGACCCGCCAGCGCTTCTTTTACAGACATGGACTCTTGTCAGGAGGCTGAGTGCACCTGGGGGTGAATGGTTTGCCCGTGTAACCGGTGTCCTTCGTGGAGGGTGAGAGAAGGGAGAGAGTGGCCAGATGTTACAGAGGCAAGCAGGTGCTGCTGTCAGGATTTACTCGCCATCCTGAACCCCCCATGCACAGTAGGGTTAGGGTTAGTGACTGCACAGTAACCACTCAGAAGCATCTGAACAGGTCTAACTGATTTCTGAGGAACTCAGTTTTTTTCTCTCTCTTCTCTAAGCACAGAATCTCCAGTTTTGTCTAAGTTAATATGAAAAGAAGTACTGGGTGTGATGGTGCTTGGCTAAGGCAGTATGGCTGATCAGAACCAACCAGTGTCCAGTGTGCTGCCGACCACCCAGCTGGCATTTCACTTAGTCCGGCTGTTTGGGCCAGACATTAGGAATTTGCGCAATTCACCATTTTCATGAATTAGGTTATGCAAGCCTATACTAGTTTTGTAACCCACAAGCAGGAATGACAGGCTGCATACTGCACAGTCTTTGAAAGGAACTAGATGTGCCCTGGTAAACTCCCTGCTGGGTGGTTTTAGTCTGAGCCTTGAAGGATAACGTCTAAATGTACATTCAGTCTTCACTGATCTTCATTCATCTTCATCGTCTAAATGTACATTCAGTCTTCACTGATCTTCATTCATCTTCTGTTTTATGTCACTGCAGAGAAGAATGAGGAAGAGGAGCATGAGGCCAAGCAAGAAATTAAAAGGCGTCTTTCCCGAAAGGTACAACTTTAACTTTTACTGAATCAGTTTCCATCGTCTGTTATCTGATCTCATATGACTGCTTAACAAACACTAGAAGAGTCTTTGTTAACTTTGAAGCACTTTTCAGTATGGTTATCCTATGCAGGCTGGTATAATGCACTGGAATGAATCCTTACTGATGAGGCACCCATTTTTCCCAAAGTGTTATAGTGTTAAGATCATCTTAAATGAGAGAGTGTTCAGTGTAAAAGGTGTTACACATTCTAAAGATTACAGCTGTGTTACCATGCTTGTGGGGAAAATTTGGCCCAGATCACCTTTTAACTACAATAATTTGTAGTTAAATTGCGCCATCTGCTGGATGTAATATTAGTTAGATATGGTCCATTTTTATTAATAAAAGATTGTAGATACATTTTAAATGATATATAAAGGTCTAATTTAAGTTTACAATTGTGTTGATCTTTATAGATAATTTACTAAGATTTTGTCATGAATATTTACATTTTAATAGGTTGTTTCATTGACAAAACAAGAGAGTTTATGTTCTTGGCCTGGTGTTGTAGTTTCAATCCAGCTTTGTGGCTAATGCATATGTGGTATAGTGCACGTCTGAGTTAGTAGTGAAACTGGAACCAAAGAGTCATGCAAGAGTTGCAGTTATCAGTGGAATTAGAAGTATGTCTTTGTGAGCAGTTGCTGGTTGAGGACAGGATTAGGCCTATTTGGCTAACCAGGTTCTCTTAAAGAAAGCTACTATTTACACACATTGGAATATTCCAGAACATTCTGATATTTTTCTCTTGTCTTCAGCTGAGTGTACGGCCAACCGTCGCTGAGTTGGTGGCACGGAGGATCCTGCGATTCAACGAGTACGTGGAGGTGACGGATGCGAAAGACTACGACCGCCGTGCTGACAAGCCCTGGACCAGGCTCACCCCCGCTGACAAAGTAGGCCTTAGCCGCCGCCCCCTTCTCTCACCAGCGAGCCCCTGTCGAAGCGTCGGGGAGGCCTCTGTGAAGGAGCTCTCCTCTTAAACCGTCCTACACCCTGCAGGAGTGCAGTTACATCCAATTCTATACCTTCTTTTATGAGTTTATCATTTACATGTGACTTTTCATCATGGTTACATTTATGTGAAATTCGTTTAGAGCCAGTTTAGAGTCTTTAGACTACTGTAAGTTATATGGCTCTCAGACAGAGATTCTGAGATATTGTCTCAGATCTCTTTTAATAGTCGGTGGACTGGGGGGTTGCTGAAGTTCTGGTGCCCCCTACTGGCAATTTAAGTGTAAAGATAAAATTTAATCAAAATGAATGTATAATTGTGTTAATACAGTTGTTAATTGTTATTCAGTCATGGCCAAATATTGAACATACCAGAGTTTTGGAGCTGTGTTAGACAGTGTAGAGAGAAGCATGCTGACAGAGCTAAGAGACATGTAGTGTGAAGAGGCTCAAATCATGTGGTCAGATGGTTGAAGTCATAGATATAATTTCTGAAGACAATACAGCACTGATGTTCTCCAAAAAAAAACTGAATGACGAAAGAATTATGATGCCTGTTTTCAATTTAAAATGATCTGTGTGATGTTCAGGCACTGCTCTGACAACCATGCATCTATTCGGGTATCTTTCTGATCGACAGGCTGCTATACGCAAGGAGCTCAACGAGTTCAAAAGCAAAGAGATGGAAGTTCATGAAGAAAGTAAACAATTTACTAGGTGAGTTGCCTTCCTGTGTGTGTGTGTGTGTGTGTGTGTGTGTGTGTGTGTGTGTAGATATGCAAAATAGCTTGCAAAGCTGATGAAAGATCTTTGTTCAAAACATCCTGTTTTTCTGGAAACTTTTTGTATGCATCGTTTTACATGGGAACATCAGTCTATCTGAGTGACTTTACATGGCCATCTGGGCTGGACTAGCTGGAGCCAGTATTACCACTGCATCATGTCATTAGAATACAGAGAATCATGTGATAAAGGAAAAACATGCAACAAAATGGGATCCTGTGGACATAAACCTTTCAATAAAAAGGGTGAGAGGAGAGAGGAGGATGTCGAAGTGTTCGACCAAACAAGTGATGCACAGTCAAGAAACTAACGAGAGTTAGTTTCTCTTTTCCAAAGAGAGGGGATCATGCTCTGCTTCAGTATTCATGGTTCCTTCAACGAACTGTAGCTCCCCACAGCTGACAGCACTCATACAGCCCCAAACCATGACTCTCCAACCACCATGCTCAACTGTAGGAAAGACACACTTGTCTTTGTAGTCCTCACCTGGTTGCCACACGCTTTTAACACCATCTGAACCAAATACATTTATCTTGGTCTCATCAGATCACAGGGCATGGATTACTGGAACAATGTCCTTAGTCTGCTTGTCTTCAGCAAACTGTTTTGCAGGCTTTCTTGTGCATGATCTTTACAGGAGGCTTCATTCTGGGATGACAGCCATGCAGACCAGTTTGATAGTGTGCAGTGTATGGCCTGAGCACTGACCAGCTGACCCACCACCCCTTTAACCTCTGCAGCAATGCTGGCAGCACTCATATGTCCATTTTCAAAAGCCAACCTCTGGATATGACCCTGAGCATGTGCACCGTCCTGTTAAGCCAGGGTAAGGTTGTGGCCACCGTGCTGCAGCTCAGTTTCAGGGTGCTGGCAATCTTCTTACAGCCTAGGCCATCTTTATGTAGAGAAACAATTCCTTTTTTTAGATCCTCAGAGAGTTCTTTACCATGAGGTGCTATGTTGAACTTCCAGTGACCAGTATGAGAGAGTCTGAGAGCGATAACCCCAAATTTAACACACCTGCTCCCCAAGTCACACCTGAGACCATTTTCACTTGGGGGTGTATTCACTTTCATTGCCAGAGGTTTATACATTAATGACTGTGTGTTGAGTTATTTTAAGGGCACAGCAAATGTACACTGTTATACAAGCTGTACACTGACTACATTGTATTAAAGTGTCATATCTTCAGTGTTGTACAGTGAAAATATATAATGGAAGATTTCTTTTTTAACATTTTTGTGAGGGTTGTACTCACTTTTATGAGACTTTGTGTATCTATATGTGTGTAAGACTTCTTTGATCAGGTGTGCAAGTGCTTCTGAATGTGTAGGAAGCAGTTTAAATTAGAAAAGGTTTAAATATTCATTTCATGGAGTTCTAAAGTTACAAGTGTATAGATTCTTTTGAGTTTTTTTTTCTAATTTCATTGCTGCCATAGCAACCACTGGTAATGCAAACAATAAAAAAAATAAATAAATAATATA
>JAOXYF010000009.1:2043913-2073796 GCA_028565775.1 Sternarchorhynchus goeldii
ATATATAATATAAAAATTATGTATGTATAACATGTGAGCGCGTGTGTGTGCATATTGCAGCTTTTCTGCTCTGTGTATGTTTTGTTTTGCTTGTGTCTGTTATGTGAAAGATGTAGTGAGAGAAGCTTGTTCTCCTCCTCCTTAGAGAGGCTTTCCTTGTTATCCCATACATTTTGCTGAGGTCTGTTTTCTCTGCTCCCCTCTGAGACTGGTGCTAAAACAGACACCTGCTCCGTCTGTGTCTTGGCAGGTTCCATCGGCCCTGAGGCGGTGTCCATCGCTGGAACCCTGCCTGCTCCGGCCTCTCTCTTCCTGTCTCTCCACTACGCCGGCCGCAGCGGAGCCGGCGGTGGGTCTCTGTGGCGTGCGCCAGCTCTCCCCTGGCACCAGCCTCACCCACGCTCTCAGCAACCGTTCGCCGGACTGCAGCACCTCTGTATAGACACACAGAGAGAGAGAGAGAGAGAGAGAAAGGCCTCTGGACACGAACAAATGTGAATGCAGACAGGTGCCTTGGTCTGTTCTTTGTTGTTGTCTGGGTTTTTTTGCCCCGTTTTTGCTTTTGTAATGTTTGCACACACTAAGGACAAAACCTGAAGGTTTGATCCTTGTCTCATGGCCGTCCAGGATGTTTTGACCTGGGATGTATAAGGGATGTACAGTGACTTCTCTTTGACACTCCATAGTAGTGTATCTAAATCTGCTGAGACTGTGTGTTTTGAATGACTGAGTTTTTAAAGCAGTATTACAAGCAGTATGTCGAGTCCCATAGTAGCTCACAATATTCATGCATGTGAAAAGATATTTTAAAAATCATATTCATCTGATTCTTACCATTATTTTAAAAAGAAGCTGAAGAGGACAAGACTTAACCTCCAAAAAACTGAAGTGGAAGATGTTTAAACCATGACTACAGGTTATTAGCTTTTGTTATTCTCCACCCAGACTTTATGGCAACATCCATAAACTAAATTTGTTTTGTGCTTTGACGGTTTTTTTCCTGCTATATCCAACAAGCAGATTTAGAGTATCTGGGTACATAGTAAAATATACGGCCGATGTTCTGGAAAGGACCGGTAGGTTTCGATGTTTTAACCCTTTTGTTTTCCCATATCATATTATCACATCCAATTGTGTAGTTACAGGCTTCATTGCTTTGACCTTTAGGTGGACTGGGCCAACTATAATGACTGGAGCGACAGGTTTTATACGTACTAAATTATCCCCCCCACCCCCGAGTAGCTTCAAAGACTTAATCATGAAACAAAGGCTCAATATATTGTTTTTTATTAACAGAAATGGTCAACTATACAACATACTGGGTTTAAACACATGCAGTCAAATCAGATTTTTTTTCCATGTTGTCTCAACAAACGAAACCTCATCTTTTAGCTGTTCTGGGCCACCTTGGTGTGTGTTTCAGTGAAACCAGTCAGGTAAAAAAAAAAAATCTATTTTTAATGTAACAAACTGCCAATGTAAAAATATTTTATGTTGCATTGTAAAATGCTGTGGGATCAAACTTATAGCTGATTTAATGTGATGTTTCCACACCTGTACTTATGTCAAATGCTGAAAGTATTATTTTGTCATTGCAAACAAGTATTCTAGAAAATGTATAAATTATTTTTAATCAGTTGTTGTACAAAATGTGCATATTCTACATGTGAATATATCTAGTATGCTGCAAACCAGACTGATGTACTGTAGTTTAATGTATCAAATGAAGTGTGTACAGTGCCAGTACTGAAAGGTCACAGTCCAGCACAGTGAAGGGACCTCCATGCTCTGAAGAACCAGAAGAACCAGGGCATTAAAGCATGAGTTGACGTATCTGAGTAGGGAAATCGGATTAGATTTAACTTGGATTTGTGTCATGAATGTAGGTGACCAGATACAAGAAGAATCTAGGATATTCTGTTTATACAGAGAAGAGCCAAATCCAAAACAAGATTGTGATGCGTTTGATTTGGCATAGTCTTGAGCTAAAAATGGTTTTTTTTTTTAAGATAATTTAGCTCATGAGCATCGACATGGATGAAGAGATTTTGCCTTTAGAAGGATGAGTCTTACATGAACAAACGTCCATTTGACCTCCTGCTTGCATGTAATTCCATGTCTGCACTTCCCAAGGGAATCACAGTGGTTTATTTTGAGTGCTATAGATCATGAAGGTCAGTTGATTATTAATCATGATTTTTGCTGTGGTACGACAGTTTGACTCTGGCGGAGATCTCATTGGTGTCCCATGTGAAAAGACTAGTGAAAACTAACCTCACAAATCTTAGATCATGGTTTATTAAACAGAGACCGGGATACTATATGCAAATGATACAGATCAATCAATTTTTAGTTGTCTTGTGATAAAAAGGTACAAAATGTGTGTGACAAACATAACATTAATGTAAGCAGTGACTCACCAGTTATTTTGTTTACTGTAGATCAGTCCTGCTTTACAGGACATTCATGTCTGCTTTTGAAACTGAAATATCTACTGTTTTTATTAAATACAGGAATGAGACTTTCCCACAGCTATTCTGGCACTGACGTGCCTCTGTGTGACTCACCACTGAAGCAAAAAATCACCCTGATTGAATTTCTAATGAGTAAAATTTATTGAAAATAAACTTAACATATTTCTGAATCACTATAAATATTTAATATGTTTTGGATTATTAGACGGTTATTCTTTACCTTGTAAATTATTTTTTCACATTATATAACACTTCACCCATATATTTTTTACACTACAGATGTTTATCGATAGTAAAGCATTCTAATTGCCAGATGGCGTCTGTATCTGTCTGCCGTCACCATCACATCCTCCACTGCCACTGTGCTTAATGGTGATAAAGTGCCGGTAATCCAAACAGTGTAAATGTGCTGTGCTGGTAGAAAGTGCTTGAGCACTGGAGGAGAATGCGGTGCAGCGTGAGATGGGATTGGCTGGACCGTCGGGGACGCTCTCCCTAAAACCGCCACGCAGCCAAGAGAGGTACCAGACTGGCATCGCCTGCTCAGATTGTGGCTTTCATCCTCCATTATCAGATGGTGTGGGTGGAACCCACCGTTTGTCTTGGAAATAGCGAGCACTTCTGGGAAATGTTTCGTCTATCGCGGTTATCTTGCCGATGCAGTTAGAGGACCAGGCTATTGGCACGTCGGCTCACTGATCATAAATGTCCGCTATGATAGATTTGCTCTAACACCTTTTAAAAAACCCAGCAGATACGGAACGTGCTATGTAAGGTGTGAAGACAGTGTTCTGAAGTTTTGATATTGCATGTGGCCAACTCATTAGCCAGTAAAACGAAAACGATTGTACCATAATATAGCTGAAGATATACATTACTATAATTTCATGCTAAAATGCCAACCAAACCATTCATTGTGTATTTATAAAAATGCTGATTTATTCCGATAGGTCCAATATGTTTTTATTTATTGTACTTGCGGTGTCTACATTGCAGTAAGTTTTTGTTAATAACTGGCCTGAAGCGCTGGTGAAGACCAGTAAGCTATGAGCAAGTGTACAGGACAAAGAAGTGTTCTTTTGTCCAATTATTATCTGTATTTATACAGCATATAAAGTCATGATTTAAATAGCCCATTACTGGATAAGGGCTGCTGGGCCTGTTAAATAGTACTTGTAAATGCACATGCACTGAGCTATAGCGCTGTTTTCGTGGAACAATTTGGAAGTAGTGAGCCGGTGACATTCAGTTTATTTCTTGTTGTAAATGTAAAAGGATGCAGGAGAGAGGCGGCTCCGTTATCTTTTCACACCAAGCTTGACGGGCGAGGACTAATTTCTCAGCAACCTGAAGGAATGTGCTCTGAAGTTCTGATTCGCTTTCACCGTCATCGTTATCAAGAGCAGGATGGACGAATCCAGTTCCATGAATTTTCATTGACAGACCGAAGTGACGGAATGAGGAAACGGTTAAGGCAAAAAAGGACATGAACAGACTATAGCAGTAATCTGTGGAAGGTGGTGCTATGCCCAGCGGAAATGTCCCAGTACTGACGTGTAACGTGTCGCTGGAAGGGCATCAACTAAAGCCATGAATGCCTCACACAGCGTATCATATGCTCCCCTAAAATGTGAACAACTGAAACGTACAACAGCTTTTCAGGGCTAAAAGGTGGAATGTGATTCACCAGAAACTAATTACATCACTAATTAAATCAGTCATGCACCTTGCATCCAACCATATATTTTAAACACTGATGATGAGAAAGAGTGTCTGGTGGTATATTTAGGTTGCAGACCTCAGGGAAAGGATATGAATAAGACAGTTTAAACATAGTTATATTCATAACATTTATCTATAACATAGTTACTTATGGTTCCTTAAATAGGTGTTTAGTATGTATAAGAGTATGTATAAAAGAACCATTGAACTATTATATACAGTACTGTGTAAAGGTCTTAAGTCACCATTATAGTTATTGTTTTAGCTATAGTATAATGACCTTATGTAGTTATATAGTATAGAGTTTTAGCTATAGTATAATGACCTTATGTAGTTATATCCCAGTCCCTCTATTAAGATACAAACATGAAATAAAGGAAATATGTACACAAAACAAAAAACCCACAATTGGCAGAACAAAATGGCTTCTAGAGGCAAGTCAGTATTTAATCTTTCCATATATATATATATATATATATATATATATATATACTATAACCAAAGTGCAGAATGTCATGTTTAATTTGAAATCTATTATATATATATATATAGATAGATTTCAAATTAAACATGACATTTGGTTATAGTAATTGATTTTTCAATGATACTGAGAAGATTGTCCTCGAGAACTTTGCATCGTTAAGTGTCATTAAATATGTTTCCAGTCAAACAGAATTTTCTGGAGGCAGTGTGCTTCTCATCCATTCCTTCACATTATTTTATCCAGGCGACTATTTCCTCCAGTATGCTTCCAACTCCTCATATTCTGGTGAACGGTTTAGTCTTGCATGCTGAGCACAGATCAACTGAGGTGTAAAAGCAGGCTGTGAATCAAAGCACTGCACAGAGATGCTTCTATGCAGGAAGGTTGTAGAGCATGTAATGAGTTTTTGAGTAGTTCTACTTCTGCTGACCTGTGCACCTTCCAAGAGAAGGAAGAAAACTAATAAACACTTTGTATAATGCATTCAGGTTATTAAATCACCCAAGTAACACTTTATGAAATGTTCATCTAATTATGCCCCCGTTTTTATGTGGCTTTAGGAGGTAATTCCATTAAGGTTCAAATATTTTAATAGCATAAAATATAAAATTGTGCAGTAAATTATATTAACATTTAAACCACTGGACTATACAGAAGGATGCAGAAAAATGATTGGTCATTGCATAAGGAAACCTACGATCTCTGTTCAATGAGTGAAAATGCTAGATTTTTATAAACACTATACCACTGTCAAATGATTCTCTCTGATCCTGCAATCTCTAGTTAAAGAGTTTTAAAAATTCCAAATGATTCTCTCCGAGGTGAATGAAGGGTAAGGGCTGACATGACTAAAATTTCTCTCCGCAACCTAAAATACACAACACCAAGGTTACACTGCCATTAAGGTATGTTTAAGCTGCAGTAATAACAATATCTCCAAAAGGCTTTTGTGCAGTCAGCCAGGGAGATATTCAGGAGTAATACAGAACTGAGTAATACAATAGAAGTCTTTGTGAAGGAGATAAATCCACTACATTTACATTGCTGATAGTGCTGTATAATGTATTCAGGAGTAAACTGCTTTAATATTTGGAGTCCACCTATTTGAGTTTAGATAACATTAGTTATTTTGGCAGTTTGCTCATTTCAGTTTGCATGAAATTTAACAGAGTACTTCTCTCAAAAAAAATAAAACCACTCACTTCACTAAGGGCCTTAGAAACTGTGACTACTGCAATGAACACAGCCCACCAGAAGCAAAACATCTTGCACAATATGAGTGTGATAGTGGACACAACCAGATCTGCATGCAACCAGTATGTTACGCCTGACACAGCAGAAATCGCATTACTGCCATCGTGACTCAAACTGTGGGGACAGCTGGTGAGGATTTACCCTGTCAGGCTATCTGCAATATTGTGTGTGTACGCATGAACACAAACACACACTTTTTCTGACATTAGGCCAGGAGATGGATTCTTGATGTTTTTTTTTTTTTTTTAAAGCCATGTACGGCCAATCAAATAAGCACTCCTTATTCGTAAAGGCATACAATTAGATAGGTCAAATCTACAACGGAAGAAAATTGCATGAATTTTCTCATGTACTTAATGTGCATGCACTTCTCAGAGTAAATTTGACATATTAGCCTGATATGCAAGATGGGGGGGGGACGACAAAACACCACCACTAGGTTGTTTTCTTAATGTATTTTGTTTCAAAAGTTAACCTTACATATAAAATGGCACAGAGGGGAAAAAATTATATACAAAAAAGGATTAAACAATGAAATCCCCTGCATTTTCTCCTAAAATTAATCAGGCAAAAAAAACACCTCTTGATAAGCAGCAAAAAAAAAAACAAAAACAAACAACACAAACAAAAACAGATCCTTCTACAAGAGTGCGCGACAAGCGTGATCCTAGGAATCTTCTGGTTTGTCAGCAGGTGGCCCACAAGGCTGCAGCATCTTCTCCATCAGGTTGAAGCGCACACGAGCCTTGCTTTCGTTCTCAGCGATGGAGAAGTAGTTGAGCAGGTCAAAGTGACCCATGTAGGAGCAGTATGAGTCTCTGTGCTGGTTCACCAGCCATTCCCATTTGGTGGTGTCTGCATGCCCTGTACCAATGTATTTGGACTGCAGGTGCTCCAGCTGGCTGTGGATGTTGTAACGGTCTGTCATCTTTAGCTACCGGTTAGGTTTACAGCCACTGAGGAGAAAAGAGGAAAGAATGTTACATCGTTAAGCCAAATTCTTGTAATGGTTCTGGATGAAATGAGAAAAAGCTGCTAGGAAAGACTCCTGTCTCTTCTTTGGTTTTTAAAATGCATGTAGACACGCGGAGGTGGTGTTTATGCCTTAAGCAACAGACTTTAAATAGGCCGACACAGCACTATGGTATATAAAATCAGTGTATAAATGCAAATGTTTTTTGAATTGGCCTCCCCCCTCCTCACCCATTTAAATAAAGAGCTGATAAGTTAACATTTCTTCCAGGTCATTAAAGCACTTCTAAACCAAAATCTAAACTTAAACATTTTTAAACTTAAAAACAACTCAAGTAAAAAAACAGAAATAACCTGAAGAGTAGCAAGTAACAAAATGATTAAATTGAACAAAATGACAAAAATAACTGAAAAGGAAAAAGGTCTTAAAGAATATACTTCATTTTCAGTGTTCTGATAAAACAATTCTGTGTTACCTTTAACAATTCAAAACTGATTTGGGGGGCAGGAAATCCTCAGTTATAATTCTAGCTAACAAAGATGAGCATAAAACAAATTTCACAACACCTGATGCAACACCTCACTAGCCACTGAGCATACCTTACCTAGCGAGCATCATACAATTGACATTACAAAACACACAAATAAAACTTTTCAGAATTTAAGTTTAAAAAAAATTCCCTTCACTTGGAAATATACACGTCTGCTCCAGGTAATGAACAATGTACCACTCCACAGTCAGCATAACACTCTGAAAACCAGCAGTCAGCGCTTCACAAAACAAGCATCAAACGATTCAACACCGCAGGGAATGATACCACTCCTGAGTATCACCGCAATATAAAACTGGGGGCAATCAAAGTATTGTGATATGTATTAAAAAACTCGAACACCTCAAGACGCAGGCTAAGTTCACGTGTATAACCAGCGAAACAGTACTGAAGGCTAGCTAGTAGCTACATTACTAGCCTTAGAGAGTCCAACTTAGCTAACATGTTAAAACATATGAATCATCCATGTTTTCCCAGCATCATACTAGCACGATTTACCATAATCTAGCTGTACAGCTAAATGGTGAAGTTAAATTAGCTAGTTAGCTAGGTTAGCTCCAAAGCTTTTTAGTTACCTTAGGAGCAAAATAACAACTAGCTGGTTTAATTTTGTGGCGGCATTTTGAAAATGAAATATTTAAAATCGTAAATCGGCCTTGCAAACACACAGTACCTTTTTGCTCTCTTCTTTCTGGAGACAAAATGCGTTGTTCTCTTTGCTAAATGTGTAGCTAAGAGTTTGGGCCGGTACGCAGATCGGGCAGCCACAGACGTAAGAAAGGCAGTTAATACATAGCAGGAAGAGTACCTCAATGTTGTGTCCGGGTGATAAATGACAATAATAAGAGTTCCGTTTTGTTGTCTGACTTACGTAGCCTTGTTTTAGTCACAGCCCACTCAAAGGCTCAATCTGGCAGGGAAAAACATAGCCTGTCGCATTTTTCAAATATTGCTCTCTCTGCATTAATAGAAAGTGTATTAAAAAGTAAACATTAAAGTACAGTTAGTATGTTATGGAGCAACCTCAAGAGTACACTGATTTCCATTGTTCCTAGGGGAAGACAGAAACTATTACACTGATGTGTTTAAGAAAATGTACTGCTCCCTGCTGTTTTATAATTTGTAATATGTTTTAATATGTTTTAATATGTACTTGAATTTCAGTTATGTAATTAATTTACAGTTGCAGCACCTGAAATACATTCCACAAAAAGCAGACTGTAGATTTGATTCTGTGTATTTCTTTAGATTTTGTATAATACATTACCTGCCATGTATGTTTTCCCCACCTTTCTGTTTTCTTGTTTTGACTGCATTTGTTGTGCCTGCAGGTGAAACACTACTTACCAGCTACTTAATTATAGTGAGACGGCCATTTTCTATTCACTGTTGCTGACCAGTTCATAAAATACAAAACTGGCACATATCATCCTGCATTTGTTAGATACTAGTTTGATACTTGCTGAACCTTGTTGCCATGAACCATGTAGTATGTTATAGTGATATAGTCGTCATAGGCTGTACTGCATGTTAGTCAGACTGTTGCCATAGCACCTTATTCACTACTGGCACTTAAAACTGGCTGTATGTTCACAGTACTTTTCCATCCTTTAGTTGTCTTGTTCTTGTATCAGATCATTGTGAACACAGTCTAATGGCCACTTGTAGCAAGGTTAGATCTCTAAGAGTGGTATGCATGTATTGTGCTTTGCCTGATATGAATGTTGCTTTGGATGGGAAATTAATAAAGACAACTGTGGTACTCAGAGCTATAATGTACTCTGCATAGCATGTTTTTTTTTTTGTTTATCTGACCCAAAATAACACGTTTTCACTCTGCTCAGCTCTGTGGTTGTCCACTGTTATGTCTTGACATCATGGTTGTTCCATCTCTGTGTTTGTTACACTGAACCATGGTGCTGAAAATTCTGTGTAGTCACAAAGAGGTGTGAATACAGTTCGACTACAGTACATTTTTATTGTGATTATAAATATGTGGTTTGGCTGCCTCAACCTTCAAAATGTTGTAAGCAAATCAAATGACACATGTCTACTGTCACCAGGAGCTTCTCAGAGAGCATGTTGAATCCAGCGTATTCACTGGTTAGGCACAATGGTAACAACTCATTGAGATTGTTTGGTCTCCCAAGCCATCCTTTTTAAAAGATAATTGAATTTAATTTAATAATTTCCATTCTAAAGAGACACTGCTCTTATACCCTTTCCAACAGCAGCGACAAGGAATGTTTATTTACATAATTTAAATGCTGATAATTAAAAAGTGATTTATTTATTTTGGCATTAGAAAAGAATTGAATCCACAAGCCTTCATTAGGAGAGTGTCTGCAAGAAAACACATAACAAAAGGTGCCATTTTCAGGACATATCATTCATCTGAATGGCTCTCCTGCCTAATTAATGTAATTTAGAGGAAATGAAACAACCCACAGCTACAACAGAAAGCCGTCATTTCCCTGTATGGCACCCTTCTAATATACAGTAAATCCCAATAGAAGACAGTCCCATAGATAGAATTGTTGGTAAAATAAAAAATGTAATGGCTAAGATGAACAAATGTTTTACCTCTAATACAAAAAACAAAAGTAAGAAATAACATTAGGCTTTAGTGGTTTAGAGTATTTCATCTCTAAAATGAAAAAGACTATGTATGTAAGTCCTGAATGAGCAGCAAGGGTTGTAAAAACTGACTCTCTGATCCTGAAGATATGGCCTGATGTGTGTATATTTCATACCTTTTTTTCAAGCAAGCACCTTTATGGAAGGAGATTCAACTAAAATCTGAAGGTTAATTAGATCCAAAGGAAGGAAGCATTTCCTCAGAGGTTTGCATTGTGGAGTGTAAACCCACCGTGTACAGAAGCACCGTGCACAGGTCCAGGCCACGACAAAGCCTCGTCCACCGCTGCAGTAGCAATGCAGGGTGGGAGGAGCGAAGCGCACTCACGCAGCCTCTCTGGACGCCTCTCGGGCACAGCCCCGCGCAGTCACGCTCCTGTCAGCAAGATTAAGGAGCCTGGCTCCCGCTGCATTCGTCCCGCTGCCGTTAACGATCTGGTTGCTGACTAGCCAAACGTGGGAGAAGCCAAGGACGCGGTTGACATGCAGTAAGGATTTGACGCAATGACTGAACCAGCACTAATGAATTGCTTTGATTTGTAGGAAACTGTGGTTCCCTAAGGCATCCAGGGAGAGAACAGATATGAATTCAATTTTCAATATGTTTCAGTTAATTTACTAAAACTATTTATACTTAGGCGACTGTCCAAAGTTATTTCATTTATGAAGGGCCACATGATGGAATCTAAGGGCCACAACATAGGATTATATGTGCTCTTGAATCACAGACCATAATACAAAAGTTATGTACTGTCATTCATCCGTAATACTAACATGTGAATCCTGTAAACACAGGGTGCAGCAGCCCTAAATTAATTTATTAAGAACATATAGCAGCTATATGACAGTGCCAGCAAAATATCTATGAAGTCAATAATGATCAGCTTTTCATTTAATTAAACATTATGGGCAGCAGTGATTTGCTCATGTCTGACATAACAGAAAGATAAATACAGTTTCTCATTGTGTAGAAGGAATAGTGCTTTGTCCTTAGTAATTGTGAGTGTCTTTAGTCAGGCTACATTGTCAGGGTTCCCTGTAATGCTGCTCTTTTCAAACAGTTATAGTGATGAAGTGAAACCTGTAAAAATAGTAAAATACCATTTTGAATGGAAATGTTGAATAATAAAAAAATATCAGTTAATCTTTTATTTTCTTGCCATCCTCTAGATGACATTGCCCTTTTTTTAAAATCTTTATTCACTGGCACAGTGTAGCTCGGCTTAACACACAAAGCCATACTTCTCAAAAGAGGCAAAAATAATGTGTTTATCCCAAGCAATGTTTTACTGATATGTGACCTTCCTCGTTGGCATTTATTAACCACAAAGGAAATTTCTACCTTTTAAGGCACAAAGGTCATGACATATTTACAGCAAAGCTTCAGGTGATGTATGTTCACTGAAATTGAACAAGGTTTGTTTTCACAGATGCAGCTGGTCCCTGGGAGCACAGTGTGGATTTATTCCAGAACGACCCCAGCGTGATGCTGCTGCGAGAGGCTCAGTGTGGAGGGGGGTGTGGCTGATTATCGTGACCCTGGCACCCTCAGCATCCCTTATTCCAACACATTCACCGACCTTTATTAAACAAGGCCTTTCAAAGGTGATTTGGCAAAGGAAAAACAGGAATCTTCTTTTAACAACTAGATATCGGCTATTCGAACGCATTCCTTCCGCAGCACTGAGACCTACAGCTGAGGAAACACCATGAGGTATAATTATCAACACCGTGAGGTATCGTTTTTGGCATTGTGAGGTGCCATTTTTGATAACCTGTCAGGAATCATTTTCAGCACCACGCAGAATAATTTTCAACACCATGTATCATTTTCAACATTGTGAGGAGTAATTTTCAACTCTGTAAGATAGAATTTTCAATACTGTAAGATACTGTTTTCAGCACCATGAGGAATAACTTTCAGCTCACCAAGTTGATTGTCTTAGTGTTGTAAAAGTGGTGCTTAATTTTTGGATGTACATCTCTAAGTGAAGGAGAAGAAAAAACAATGTATCTAAAAGTGGTGGTAATTTTCATCACCAAAAATTACAACCTTAAAGATTAGACTTTAACAGTCATTCCAACTAAATCTGTTAACCTGAGGCCAAAGTAACAAAAATCATTAAAATTTAGACACCAACAATCACTTTAAAATACTTTTTTCTCAGTTACATCCATCCTATATCATATTTAAAGTACAGTGAGACCTCTATGATATTTTCACCAATATAGTACTGCTTTTTGTGGTTACATGTATTTTTTACAGTATGGCTTCCCAGCTTGTTAATATAGCTGCCAATTATAAGCTTCCTGCAATAGTCTTTCACCACTTCCACACAGTAGAGATATGCTAGGTAGTGTTAAGATAACATGAAAACCCTGTCCCTTCCTGCCATGGCCCTGGATTGTGGCTGGTTTCTCTGTGAGTACAAGATTTTGTTGCTGGTTTATTTGCTCCAGGATTTAAAGTAGGACTGTGTGTGGGAAACTGCAATAAGACAGAGAGCTAAGGTGCTATCTAAAGGATGTGATTATTTGTTTTCAAAGTATTAAGAATTAAATTATTGCCCTACAGCAGGCTAGGGACTAGAGAAGAGAACAAGCAGGTAATAACTGCAAACAGCTGTCTTGGGTTTCTAGAACACAAGAAGGAGAGAAATAGCTATGAATATAAACACACTTCTTCTGTAAATTTCATAGAACCGGAGAAGGTAAAACATGTATAACAGTGAATCGTTATTTTATTTAGTTTGTATTTAATTTAGTTTTATTTATGAAGTGTGTCATTAACTGTGTTTCAGAATCAAAATATTATAAAACGTGTACTATCCAGAATAAATGGAGATTGGCACTTGATTATATTCAACAAAAAATGATGGTATGGGTATTAAATATTTGGTTATGTGCTATTTTACTAAGAATAGCTTCTAGAGTATGGTCTCATATGAAATGGTGACAGACCTCATAGAACTACAAAACAAACTGGAGTTATAAATGCAGTGTGTTTAACTCTTAAGAAAAAAGATTTAGTGCTTAGAAAACACATTGCTGCTGATCATTTTGATCACTAGCTACTTAGGCTTTGGAATTCTTTAAATGTTTTAAGTTTATTACTTTAAGTCTCTGACACAAGTTTTCCAAATCATTACATAACAAAAACGTCCACGGAGATTTGCAAGTCACTCTTGGAAAATTTTGTCATAAGTTTCACATCTAAATCTGGTGAAATGTAACACTGAAATGCAATGGTGAAATGTAACAGTGAAATGAAATGGTGACAGTGAAATGGAATGATTGATGAAATGGACTAGTGAAATGGAACACTGAAGTGGAACAATGAAATGGAATGATACAATGGAATAGTGAACTTCAGTGTGGGGAAGCTGAGGGAGGTGTATATCACGTGAGTACAGCACAGGGAACAGAGCTTGCCTCCATCTCAATTCACTGCTCACAGAAAATAAATAGAGATTTGTATTTAAAACAAATCCCTCTGCTCACACTATCTGTCAAAGCCAACAAGCCAGAGAATGCACAACCTAAACATTTACAAATCCAAGCTATGCATTATTCTTACACCTGTTTAGACAGTTGTGCTTGTAGCACTGCTACCAAGAATCCAGAACACCCCCCCCCAAAAAAAATTAACCCAAAAACCAAAATCAGTTTCACAGCCAATGGTTTATTTTGATATTTTGATACTTAATATAGAAAAATCCCAGTAAGAGCATACATTTTTCATTTTCAGAAATGAGGAGTAAGCTGATCTTATCCAGACAGGTCACAGTGTCATCATGCAGATTTTGAATTCTGGGAAAGACAGTTCAGAGTACAAAATGTCCTCTTCATGACCAAATGTTGTAAATTTGACCACTAATTACACAGAATCATATCAGGATGTACAGAAGAATAAAAGTTTTGAATCATCACACACAATACATTGTTGTCTCCACTGAAGCATGACTGCATTGTAGCAACATCTAATTTTTGCCTTTAACTGGAACAATGTGTGCCATTTCAAACAATGAACTGTTCACATACAGCATTTATACATTTGAACTCTTATTGTTCAGCTGTTCCGTAGCAGCACAAGCACAAAACGTAACATCTGAGCGTAACAACATTAACTGTACAAAAGACTACATGTCAACTATAGTTATAAACTGAACAAAACTGATAGGATGACATAAATAATGCCCTTTCCGAACTCACATTTCTTATTCCATATGACTCATCTGTAATTTCATGATAGCACATTTTGGCACACATAAAGCATTGGTTGTTTACATAAGGATTATTCAGAGTGCATATTTAATATACATTTATAGTATTACGGCGAGCGTGTGTATAATGGTAGGACGTAGCAGAGTGCATGTGTGAGTTATTTATTTGGACTGATTCAGAATTCAACACTGTTGTAACAGACAGGAGCAAAAAAAAAAGAAAGAAAGAAATACATCGCAGGCAAAAAGGACTGAAAACCGGACAAAGCATAAACAGTTAAGAGAAAGAGCGGAGAAAGAAAACTGACAAATGCTCAGGGATAACCGGCAAGGTTTTACAACCTCAAACTGGCATTCAGGGAGTTTAAGTCTATACTCCAGAACAGGTATGGGCTGTTGTCTGTGTTCTGCGGCACAGGAGAACCAGAGGGAGGGATGGTGCACCTGGACACAACACGGCCATGCTGGAGCTGACACTGTACAGAGTGAAAACATATAGAGTAGAGAATCTGGAACAGAGGCTCTCACACAGTCTCCGTGACACAAATAAAAAGGATTGATTTTAGGACTTTTTCAAATAATATCGCCTGAGAGAGAGCAAAAGAGAAATACAACATTTTCCATATAGCATATGTGGGCCTATAAAGCTTTTTAAAGGTCAGCGTTCATCTGGTGTTCAATATCAGTGTTCTGTGATAAAGAGATAGTGTCAAAAACCAATTAAAGAGGCTCAGCTTATTTCAGTGTCATGTGGTGCTAAAGTGCTGTACACAGCTGACCTCGGTTTAGTTTGAGTGAAGTTGGATGGATACGCTTTGTGGTGCATATTCAGTCACTCTAGGTTACTAATATGCAAAATGCAGGTTTTGGCACAGTGTGTTGGGCTAGCATGGGTTCCAGGCAATGACAATCTCAGGCATAAGTCTCCACTACTTGGGTCAGAGACCAGTGGTGACTTGTGTGAGTTCTGAGTTCATGTCAACACTGGGTTGGCAGCGAGAATCCAGTGATGACATCTCCAGTGCTAGTCATACCTGCCGGTCGATTCGGTCCGCCGTAGGACTGGACTGGGCCTCGCGCTGGGGGTTACGGGTCCGTGTGGAGCGCATGGAGTTCTGCAGGTCCAGCACCGACGGACTGGGCACGCAGAACTCCCGGAAGCAGCGCTTGAAGTTCTCGTCCAGGAAAGCGTAGAGCACGGGGTTGAGGCAGCTGTTGGTGTAGCCCAGGGCGATGCAGAAGTGCCACGTGATGGTCTGCAGGAGCGAGTTGGGGATGGTGACCAGGGCCTTGATGATGACGAAGATGTGGATGGGGGTCCAGCAGATAATGAAGACCGCCACGACCACCAAGACCATGCGTGTGATTCGCCGCAGGTTGCGGTCCTTCTCTTTGGAGCCGGAGAGCATGCGCACACTCTTCAGCCGCAGGATCATCAGGCCGTAACACACGGTGATGATGAGCACGGGCATGATAAAGGCGAAGATAAAGACGCAGATCTTCAGGAGGTTCTCCCAGTACCATGAGGGATGGGGGAACACCAGGGTACAGTCAACGATTCGTACTGCTGTAGCAATAAGAAGACATGACACCAAGATGGATTAAGCAAACAATAAATCTCCATGCCAAGATTATGTAAACACACAGTGCTTTTTAATATACAAAGATTATGCCAATAAGGCTTTCTGACTATCACTGATGCCAGCATAGAGATCTTTATACTCTGTACATTTTTATTCATTGACCTCAATAAGACATTAATCTAGAAACACTTGAGAATGCATCTGTTACTACAAAACAGGACAACAGGACTGCTTTTTTTATTACACATCCACACACACACACACACACACACACACACACACACACGCAGAACAGAAGCACATTTACACTTCATCCATTCTTTAGTTGGTCCCTTATCCATGACACTAACAGGACTTAACTATTTTATCACACTCATTATTATTATTATTTCATCACACTCATTATTACTTCATACACATTTCTTATATCTTCATGGGTTGATTCCAAGTATTAATGACTTACTTCTTAATAAAAAAAAATGCATGCACTTCATCTATTACTAGTAATTCCCTTCATTTATTCATATATAGATTTATTTACTCACTAATAACTTAGGAAAACATACAAATCTGTATATTGCACTACATCTGTATTTTATACATGTAGACAATAATCTGGGATTAACTTACAACTGCTGTTGTAGTCAAGTGGGGTAACAGTGGAGGCCATGATCATAACTGGCAGAGCAATAGCAGATGAGAGGATCCAGTTGCAGACATTGACGATCTTAGCATTGTGTGGGGTCCTGAAATCCAGAGCTTTCACAGGGTGGCACACGGCGATGTAGCGGTCAACACTCATAGTGGTCAGCGTAAAGATACTTGTAAACATGTTGTAATAGTCAATGGACATCACGATCTTGCAGAGAACGTCCCCAAAAGGCCAGGTGCCCATTAGGTAGTTCACACTTTGGAAAGGTAGGGTACTCGTTGCCAAGGCATCTGCCAGGGCAAGGTTAAAAATGTAGATGTTTGTTGCTGTTTTCATTTTGGTGTATCTGTGGTGAAAGAGACAAGACAGAACAGAGGAAATGCATGAAAGTTTTTAAGTAGAAAAATTTGAAACATTTTTAAAGCTGAACATCATAGGGACCCTTGGTTCACTATAAGGCAATGGTTCTAAATGGCTGCCGCACGTTTCCCGTTGGATAGGATTCCCCAGGGACATCTTGTGTAGTGTTTACTCAGGACTAATCTGGACAGGTTGAGATCCTGTTGTACTAAAGTATTTTAGGAAATACAATCATTCTGTGGGTGTCTTCGCTGGGCTTGTGCGCATGTTTCAGTCTAATACTACATTATCCATTACAAACATGAATTTAAATGATCTTTATTATTACTGTTTAAAATATTCAGCATATTTTGCTTCAGCTCCGACCTGCTTCCTTCCTTAAATCTTTAGTGTCCCTGTGCCATGTTATTTACATCATCACTGTCTTTGTGGTTTTGTCTGTGTATGTGAAATATTAATAATCATTATGTTTCTCATTCTTGTGTGTTTCTAGATCTAATGTATTGTTGAGAGTGCGTGTTCTGCAGCACCAGGTTAGTCTTGCTTTCCAACACATTTTAACCTGAATAATTAGCCAATTTAAACAGAGACATCAGCTATGCTCAATAAAGCTTGTTAGTGCACAGCAGTGATAGAGTCTGCTCTCAGCAGCTTCATTTTATAGTTTCATTGGGCTTTTCTGAAAATTCTGCCTCTGTTTTCCTTCTGATTCTTTTTGGGAATAAATGTTACATATGAAGTGCAATCAAAGTGATGTTTGTAAGATAATATCCTATCTTGAACCATCTTGAATAGGCATTTTGCATTCTTTAATTTTTAAATACTAAAGAGTGTTTTTTACACTATTTCATTCTTAATTAATAACATATTACATTAATTCTAACTAATCTAAGTGAAAATTTGTTGGACTAATTGTATTTATAAGTTTCTCTTGTTTTAAATGACTGATCTTAGATTGGAGGTCTCTGACTAAGATAGAGGGCAGTTGGTGTTCACACTGTCTCACCTACACTTGCCATAGTGGAGTGCAACATCTCCAACAAGGTTCAAATCTTAATAACTTTAAAAATACATTTTGAAATCAAATGAATTCAGTCAATTTACCCACATGTTAAACCTTTGCCCACCCTTATTTATATTGCTGATACACCCATATGGTAAAAGTCCGGTAAAAAGTAATGAAAACCCATAGAAATTCAGAATCACAGAGAACCATACAACCACATCTTCATGATTTAGCCAGTACTGTACTTCATGATTTATTCCCACTTCTGCCAAGTTGCCCCTGTTGGGCCCCTGAGTACAACAGTGGGGCCCCTTAACCCTCAATTGCTCAAGATGTGTCCAGTCACAGTTGTAAGTTGCTTTGGATAAAAAACATCAGCCAAATGCTTGAAGGTTTTTCTGCAGTCTGAACATATACCAGGAGATGCTTTGCAAAATGTCACATTTCATAGAAGGCGAGGTGACATTCTCGAGGCAGGAGCGTAACATTCTCGTAACATTCTCGAGGCAGGAGCGAGGCATAAGTGGAGAGAAAAAAAGTCTTTCCTGAAGCAAGTGCAACAAACCCTGCAAAACAAAACAAAGGGGTAGCGGCCGAGTCTCAAGAAGCTTTATAATGTCGTCTTAAATCTCGGCTTTCAGGACCATGAATGTAAATAACGTTGGGGGGGGATAAATGGTGGAAATAAGCAAAGTACCAGGTGAGGAGGGTAAGTAATAACTAATACACTGGTGACAGAGACCAGCAAAGGGAAGGAGGAGTGTGGTGGTACATGTGGAACGAGAGGGCCGGGTGGGTTCTGAGCGGGTGTGAGAGGCAGCTAACGTTACTGGGAAAACTGGTTATCCTGACAGCATTGCACATATTACGGCCACAAATTTTCTCAAGGTGGACAAAAACGAATTTTTCTCCCTTAGACTTTCATGCCTCCAATCATATAATTCAGAACTGGCCAGCGGTAAATCACCTCATTCCACACGCTGCTCAAACACCTGTCATCCTTCAAATTCTATTAAACAGTCAGTGAAGTCTTTAAAGTAATCTGATATCTTAGGGAGCAGAGAGCAAAAAAAAAACTGAGGCATGAAGAACAATGATTTTAATGGGCCATATTCTGCACAGACAAGGATATAATATCTGTCTCTTCAGATCTTATTCAGTCACTTTCAGCATGTCATTAAAATCTGCCTCCCTCATGACAGCTAATGATAGCCTAATTTTCATATTATGGGGTGTAACAAAGGTCTCTCAGCCATTTTCTTTATGACATATTATTGCCTTCGCAGTTTATCAGGAGCGCAATGGGTGGCGTATTTCAAATGAGAAAACACTGGAATTTGAAATAATAAGAAAAACACATGCATTCATTTCTTATCTAAAAAGCATCGCTTTCAAAGAGCAGTTTTGACCGGACGGATAAAACGAAATTTAAAGTAAAGTCACGTACTTACAGAGAACAGTGGACCGTTCATAAGAATGTCTAATTTCTATGCAAACATAACAATTTGATGGATTTCAGAATCATCAGAAGAAAAGCTTTGCATGCTGATGAGAAATTCTCAAAATGATTGTTAGCAACATAAATCACATTTTTCCAGCTGCAGGCTTTGCTAGTGAATGAGTAGAAAGACTTCATTTATGCTTTCATAATAATTTCTTAGTAATGCGCAATGCATTATTTGCATCATAAAGGACTGGAGTGTTTATTTCCATTTTTTCATTAGGAAGCAGTCATAAAAAGATCATATTCATGAATAAGCTTTACCTCACAGGCATTCAACATGTCACATTTAATGTAATTGCAATGGGTAATTATCACAGATCAAGAGGCATTTGTACAGAAATTAAATATTTCTCTGAAAAAAACAGACACTCGCTGATTAAAGCAGCACTATTTGACACACATAAGCAGAGATAAAATATAACCTTTAGTCCATCCTGCCACACCAACTGTATATAAACAGACATCTGCCTGGTGTGTGTTTCCATTATAACAACGTCTGTAAAAGCATGCCTTGTGCCTGATAAATGACGCTGTATTGTTTAGCTGGTTGTCACTGAAGAAATAGTGCAGAAAGACATGAAGCTGTGTTGCGCACGTACGATTTACCAAATGTTTTAAGGTCACTGACCTACAGCTGGTGGCAGGCAGGAGGAAGCTGTGGACTGTCTGAGATGTAAATCTGAGATGTAATCCTTGCCTGCACTTAAATCCCTTCAGATCACTAGAACACCAAGAATGCTTATTCATCCGACTAAGAAACAGACAGGATGAATTACTTTTTGATAAATTATTTGAAAGACAGTGTGCCTTTGAATTCTGTCACATTACTACTGCTAAAGTATGACAAGTGATATTCCATCTTTTATTTGCACTGATATAAACGTGCTAGGAAAAATACTGGTGCAGTACAAGCTTTCACTCTTATGGATAACCTGAGTTTTCAAAGTTTTGCTCAAGGACAGAACAAACAAATGACTGCACACGAGTAGCTTAGCGGGATGTGTTTTAACACAGATGCCTTTCTACCAACCTACAGATAAGATAGGCTTTTCACTGCAGCATGACGGGTACCGTGTCTAAAATGGTTTAGTATAGAGTGTGGTTCCAAATATATCACGCTGGCTAGCAAGCTAACTGCTCTGCTATAACAGTAAGATCTAGTACTAGGGGCCTTGAGCTGCCTTAGATAACAGCTTAATTTTGTGAAATCTGGTTTTAGACAACTGAACTTTTTTCTGTTTTATTTCATAGTGATTTTAGAAAAGAAATATTTGCTTTTGCTTTTTGTATCTTTTATTTCTGACAAGGACAATAAAATGATTTGTTTCTCTGTTTCTTGTCATTGGATTGTTAAATGATAATCAAAGAACAGTCCATTTTCATTTCGTGATTTAATGAAATAAAAACAGTCCAAAAAGTACACAGACCAGTAAAGAATGATCTATATTCTCAAGAATAAAGAATGATCTATATTCTCAAGAATAAAGAATGATCTATATTCTCAAGAATAAAGAATGATCTATATTCTCAAGCCACACTACCATGAACCATGATTGCCTTTCTAACAAAAAAGTATGATTAAAAAAAAGAGTATGATCAACTATAAAAGTATGATTAAAGTATGATCACAACGAGTCTGATCAACTATAAAAGCATGATTAAAGTATGATCACAAAGAATATGATCAACTACAAAAGCATGATTAAAGTATGATCACAAAGAGTCTGATCAACTATAAAAGTATGAACAAAAAGAGTATGATGAACTCATAACAGTAGATATACGAATGCTTCTTTCATTATGTTTTTTTGTGATCTTCTATCACATATCTTCTATCACATATCTTCTATCACATAGCTTCTATCACATAGCTTCTAGACAAACTAACTTATAATATGTCTGACCATGTATGGAAACTTTCAAATTGTATGTAGGATTGTATGTAGAACTGTTCTCCCGAGCATCTATTTGTAACAGGTTAAAATGACTGCTGAATTTAACAGAAGCTTTTGGTTTTACAATTTATGGTTTTTATTCACTGACTTGAATGTAAAGCATTTGCAATAAATTGCAATTTAATCACAAATATGACAGGTACGCAAATAATTATTCTAGCATTAAGGGAAGTTCCAAATAGTCAGAAAACAACAGAGACCTTGGTCCTAATCCAGTTGTAATACTACAGTCTAGCTAAATAGAATGCCTGGAGTCATCATTTATGATTATGGAGTCATCAAAATGGTCTTTACACTAGACAAATGATCACAAGGCTTATTCTTTCTCACTAGGGTTTGTCTCTAATTGTGAGGCTGTCCTAGGGAGTCATTACTATACAGCACATCAGTCTTCAGAGACTCTCAACTCCATTTCTAATCATTAATAGGAAAGGCAGATATTCAGTGTTTTAGATGCTTGCTGGGAACACATTAAGAATGTATTCTACATATAACTCTGGAGATGTCATTTAACTTACAGCATCTGTCATTTTCTTGAGATTCCACAAACAAATGATATTTTCCTAACTGTGGCTTTGCTTTGATATTACATTCAGAATGAAAGACAACTTGCTGGTGAAATCTCTTTTTAGCTGGCAGAGGGTAACGTATTGTATTATGTGGAGGAAGAATCAGATGGGAAACAAGTTAGCAACCATTAGTCTTCCGGGTTAGCTGACTTTCAGACGAGGACAAACGCCCATCTGCTTCAACTTGTACTTTTCCATGATATTTTCAGGGAAAACGAAGGAAATCCTTCATCTGAGCTCACAGCCACAAAAAGACAAGACAGCATGTCTGAGCTAGATGAGTGACGACCAGCCTTTGACATTTCACATTCAGCCAATGTGAAGGCACTGAAGGTACTTTGCCACAGAGAGTCCCACCAGTCCTAAGGTCTTGACATGTACTGAGAGGCAGAACTAATGCACAGTGACCAGTGGCAGAAACAGAGAAAACAAGCCTTTTCAACTGCTCTGTTCCTGCACCATGGCAGCACTGGTGTCATGATTAAAAGAGCTCTGTCACTTGGGTACGTTGTGAGTCTGTTGTAGGGTTACAAACATGGATCGATACAATTCAATAAAGCAATGTATTAATAACAAATTCCTGATTTATGTGTAAAACAAGATGACAATCAAAGACTGAAAAGCATATGGTTTTTCATTTTTAATACCAGCTTTTTTCAATGAGAAATTAAATTAATGAAGATCAAACTGAATATCAGTTCTGCAATAGTATGTTACAGTATGATACAGTACGACACAGACCTATGAATCAGACAGAGCAGGTTTCAATACTATCACTAGCAAAACGGCTTTCATCGCTATTACAAAACCCCAGGACTGTCTTGTTGCTAGGGAACACCAGAACATGTTCTGTCGCTTTGTGTCATCTACTTTGGTGAAAGCTGCTCTTTGATGTTTTTGTGTTTTTCCAACTGAGTTGCCCACATTCCAGATATTTAGTGAATACACTATTCAAGTCTACTTTGCAAAGTTTGAGCGTTAGCCAGAGATTTTAAATACTGATGACTGGCCATGTGACAAACATCATTTCTAACAAATAAGTGCTATGTGTTGTAAAAGCTCATTTAGAGAGCAACGTGAAAGGCGCATGTTCATGACTAATTAAAAAAACCAAAAGCCCAAAACTGCCTTTTTTTGTTTAAAAAGTAACTGCATATTCCACAAAGACAAGCTCTCAATCATTGTGACACATTTTTGAAGTCATCATAATAAACCATTGTTTGATCCTATAATACAAAGAGAGAAAAAGATGGAAGAAGAGTCATCATGATGAAGTCAATAGCCTTTTCTTCTCGCGCATGACAGCGCTTGCCCCATCGAATCGAAAGTCACCGCGCAGGGCGGATGGAAAGGAGGGAATATAACTGCAGTGGATCGAGACCAACCCAATCTGGGTAAGTCAAGCATAAAAAGCCAAATTAAAGCTTATGTAAGAGATGATTATGAGAAGAACATCAGCCATGTGGCTCTGCTCTACCTACAGCTAAATCACACAGCAGAGTTCTGCTCCAGTACCTGGAGCCAATCCATTAAAGCTCGTTCCAGCACTCTGTCTGCCTCTGTCTGTCAGAGCTAACCTGGCACTGATTCAAAGACCTGTCATTTAGTGCCTTATTATTTGTTAAGGCGCATGAGAGATCGTGAAGGCTGATGGATCGTAGTTTTCAAGTTCCTGTGTGCTACTGCAGTATATGACCCTGCAAATCTGCGTCTGTTATGTGCACCCAGTATAGCTCTGCTTCTCTTAAAATATCCCTCTCTAATGTCGGTGACTACATTACATGCTCCCTATATGTTCCTTCAGATCTGTAGGATATTTATTCCCATTTACATGTGGTAATGATACATGTAATGATATTTGGAGTTTCCTCTTTAAATGTTTTCCATTGCCACGTCACACTTGTCACACTCGTCACAATTGATTTACACATAAAGATCAAAAGTAGCCAAAATCAATTTTACGACACATTGTAAAAAAAAATTTAAAAAAAGGCTGTATCCGTTGAACTTGGCCAGGGAGAGGATGAGAACTTTCATGGGCTTTTTCTCGTTGGTAATCAACAGACAGGACTCGTGTGCTGTTGTTGCTCCAAACACTGCCTGACCTCTTCTGTTCCACGTTCAGTACACCACAGTGCCAGTGTGGAGTGCAGCATGAAAACAGTCCGAAACCTGCAACACAATGGGCTCTCCTTCCTAACAATCCCACAGCACTTCAGACAGCTTCCACTGGAAAATGAAAGGACACTTGACCATCTCCAATTTACAGAACACATCCATCTCTAATGTGCCTGCCATGGCCTAGAATACAGACAATGAACTGATGCACACAGAGATCAATTTTCAATCCATAGGGTACAAATGCTTTTCAGATCAGGTGAGTTTTTGTACAGATGGTCTTCCTTTCCTCAGTGTATGTGAACACTGATTGAACATCATTTAACATGTAAAAACTCCAAATTACACTAAGGACAGAACACTATATTTTATTTTGACTCATAACAGTTATCAAACCTGTATCTTACAACACACAGCCTGCACCATGGAGGTTAAATTACTGTTGCTGGATGTTACTGAAATTGCATCGCAGTTCAATGCAAGAATTTAATGTTTTTAGATTTTAAAAATGTAAACATCCGAAAACTAAATGTCTACTTTCAGGGCAACATCTAAAATTCAGCTCAGTTTGTTCTCTGCATGACACATTAAGATGAAATAATGACAGAGTAATGGATGACAGTAACAAAATTTATGTTGGAAATAGTAATTACAGTAGGTGATGAATAATGTCGTTGATAAACAGTTACTGAGGCATTAAAAGTATTTTGAGGCAGTAAAAGTAAAGGACTGTAATTAACACGTACAGAAAAGGTGTCCTTTGTGCTCAACAAATCGACTAATTGCACCCAAGTACATGAGGAGAATGTAGGTGAGCTGTAAGCCTTTCATTATTCAAACCTGTTGCTCCTCAAATAAGGTAAGCCATTGATGTAGTAGCCTATGTGAACGTTAAAGTGTTTATTTTATTTAGTTGTGATTAATATGATAACAGGTACTTGTTTAATAACAGGCAAACTCCATGGAAACGTTTATCTTGAAGAGCGGTGGGATCTTAGGAAGCAAACACGCTCGCAAGGGTTGTAGTTTTAACAGAGAAACCAGAAATGTAAAATTATGTAATGGTTTTAGAAATGATGTTGTCTGGAGGCTTCTCTGCATATGAATATGGCTCAGCAGCTTGACCCAAGCTGCACTACAAACATCCTACGTAATACATGTGAAGGCTCACAATCCGTGTTTTGATTTTTTGGCATGAAAGGAGACGTTCATAAAAATAATTTTCTCTTTTGCACTTTATACTCTGGCTACATCTGAATAAAAAATCTAGTTGCATACCTACTTTCCTGCTGTTCAGGTATTTCTCTCTTAAATAGATGTGGATATGTACCACAGGCTGAACACACTCTTCTTTTATCAATGCTTTTTTATGCTGCAGGCGGATGTGTGTAGCTACAGCTGCTGTTACTGATGGGGATGTTTGGCGCAAACTCTTCTTGAGCTTCTCCATGACAACAAAAAGCCTCAGACACTATTAGAATTCTCTTCACTTTCCATCTCTGCACGTTAAAAATTGATTTTCCACATGATTGAGCAGGGACAGTGTTTTTTTTTCATGCCCTGAGGTTTGTAAGGGCTCCTGAACACTAGATGCTGTTTTATGGTGGTTAAAAACAGTAAGGATCTAAATGCAATTATCTAAGCTAAGAGCACCACTAGAATATTACTGGCATTTCCTGAAGCGTTGTGCTGAAATGTTTGATTTACAAAGTAAAAGTATTGAACTGAGAGGAATTTAATTACTGCTTAAATATTTTATGATGAGTAAAAGGCTAACAACAGAACAGATAACACATTACTGCTCTCTGTCATGTGTGCACCTGTGCACCAAAAGTCACAGTTTCTCATAATGAATAGTTTTTATGAATTAGTGCCAGGCTGTTAGAGCTAACCTCAAAAATCTTTAATATCTTTAATGTTTTTATACTATGTCACTATCCAAACATGTCCAATGCCTTGTTTAGATATTGCAGTTTTGAATCATAAGATCTAATCCTAAGAATCTCTCAGTGAGAAGACTAATTAACTTGCTTCTAGTTTTTTCAGACCACTTTAATTAATTGGTTAGTTTTGCATGGTAATGTAACCAAGCAGGAGACATGAGCAGATGCTCACGAGTGTGTTTTGTTTTGTTTGTTTGTTTGTTTTCTTTGCTTTTTTCTTTACATGTCCACATATTACTTGTTTATATGTTCTTGGTCCCTGATGTGTGTCTGTACTAATGGAAAGCAATGCAACCCAATAAACCAACAAACCTGCAAACAAACCATTCACTGTAGGCAAGTTGTAGTTACGGGGCAGTTTTCTCCTTTACAGAATGAGGATGAAAACCAGATTAAGTTAATAATCTTAGAAAGTTTAGAGGAAAAATGTTGTTGAAACCTTCAAGTGAGTCAAGGATATCTAAAGACTGGAGTCAGGCAGATAGAACAACTTCAGCATCACTGCTGCTCTGCAAGGAGAGAGCGTCCTGCAAAGATCAATGCACAGGCATGCTGTAGAAACCACAAACAACAGGAGAACATCCCCAGGGTAACAGCTAAGGATCCATAGGCATTCCTGATTAAAATCTCATGACCAAGAACAAAAACAATGAATTAGAGCATTATTCAGGGAGAGGTTACAATGGGGGAAACCACATCTCTCCAACATAACTTAAATTCACCCATCTCAAGCTGACTAAAGACCATCTAGACCTGTGTTTTTCAACCTTGTCTTCAAGGCATACCAAATGTTCCTTTTTTTGCTCTTATCTAGCTACTAGGTATACTGTGTTCTTATCTGCCTAGTCCAGGTGTTAAAATCCGGGTTTTGGAGTCCAGGTGAATCTAGGATGTGGGCATTCAGAGAACACAAATCTTTGCTGTGGGGTGGGCCCTGTGACCTGGGCTGAGTAAACCAAACTTGGATGTCCCAAGATGTTATGGTTTCTAGGCAGTAGCAAAAGAACAGTATGGGAAATGTACTGTATTTGCACTGTATTTGGAGACAATGCATATAAAACAAACATTAAAACCTTATCCTAGCTGTGAAGCACCACTAAGGGCACTGGGCTACTTTGTTGCCCCAAGGGTTTGGGTAGATTCCATCCTTTTAATGACCAATACATTCCAAGCTGTATGAGAAAATTAGACTGCAGAATGTCATGTCTGTCTACGATATAAAACCCAAAAGAAACTGGGTCATGCATGAGGATAAAAATCCAAAACAGTAATGGTTTGAACCAAACCAAACCTGTCTATGCTGTTCTCTGTCCCATGCCACTGTAGCTGTGAAGTCACCTAAAGCTGGATGTTCAAAGAGGCATTGAACACACACAAATGGGGAGACTTGAACAGGAGAATACATTACATTATCACCTAGGACCTAACTGTCAGCTGCAGATAAAGTAGGTAAAACTACTTGCTAAATTTAAAGGTTTACATTTTTTCCATTGATAGCTTTAAAACTATGTTCAAAACTATTTGTACAATTAAAATATTACACTGAAACATGTGTGGTGTTTGGTGAATAAGGTTGACTTTATTTTTCTTTTTGACCTAAATGGTGATAAGATCATATCTGAGGTACAATTTATTCAGGAATTCCAAAGGGGGTCATAAGTTTGTCTTTATCTCACTTAAGGTTTATGTATGAACCAATATGAGTAATTAAACCCTCATATCAGTGTGTCTGGGTTTCTAGAAAAGACACTGTTTAACTGGCTTTTCTGGCATCTACAAGACTTGACAAGGGCTGTTTGTGCAGCTGATTCAGCACACAGACCCTGCTGTGGATCTGGCAGCAAGAACTCTTTATACACCGTGACTATGACTTAGTCTTCTCTTCAGTTAGGATTTTTAGAATTGATCTATGTCTTCAGATATTTTACAGTTTCTTTCAAATAACAAACCCCCCCCCCAAAAAAACACCAATAAAGACACTCTATTTACACTGGGCTGGTTTTCAGTGCTCAACTATGTGGTTATGCACTTCATTTTAAGGACTTCAGTAGGTCCACAGAAGCTCCGATTTAAACAAAGGGTGTGCTGTAACTGCATACTTTAAACAGCTAAGCTGCAGTCTGGGAGTTTCACAATCTCTCTGTGCTGAATGTATATCTAGCTTGTGGCTTCATTAACTAGTCGTCCTGAGTGTGATGCTGATATGTATTTACATAATTCAGTGTCAGTTGTAACAATTAGTATGATTATGTTTAGATTACATTTCAGAAAGTGACTTGTTCTAATAGAAAAGTTATCAAGTCTTCAATTACTTCAGTCACCTGTGCAACTATATTTCCACATTGACTCATCAAATTCACAAAATCTAAACCATACTGTGATAAAGGCAATATTTACTTTAATGTTTAATGTTGTGCATGTTTAATCTGTAGTTAAGTAATATAAAGCTTTACTGGGACTGACTGGTCTTTTATCTCTCTCTCTCGCTCTCTCTCACACACACACACACACGCACGCACACACACGCACACACAACGCGGCACTGCACGCACACACGGACTACATCTATGAGAAATATGTGACGAAATCGAACAGTTTTATGGTCACAATTTGCCTCGTGTCAACCCTGTTAATTGGGTTTCTTCCTCTGAGACGGGCAAAAACATTTTTCTCAAAAATCATCATGCGACATTTTTACGCATGTCTGTGGTCACAGCTAATTAATTGCAGAACATCACGGAACATCTCTGAATGCCTACACCTAAATCTCGGTCATTGTTTTAGCAGGCATCCTAACTATTCAACAGGTATTCTGTCGATTCTATGGGGAAAAAAGAATGTTAATGTAAAGCAACTTGTCACTCCCTGCATTTTTTTAAAATTCTTTCTTTTCAGGAAGCCGATGATCTCAAACGAATCCTGTGGGAATAAACGGGCGTGAGGCGACCAAAGGCAAAGGAATTTATATGTATGTCTAACATGTCTTACCTTATAATGACATACATAACGAGGACGTTCCCAACCAGTCCTACCACACAAACAATTGAGTAAAGCGCAGTGATGATGATGGCAATGATTACGGGAGTTGAGCCTTTGTTCGGATCAGATGTCATGTCATATCTTGTGTTGTTAGTGTCCAGGAGAGTGGTGTTGCCGCTGAAGTTTTGGCAAGACACGCTGCTATTTGACATCGCCAGATTTGAAAGCTGATAAAGATAATCCGAGATATTGCCACCGCTCTCCATGGTTCTTTGAAGAATGTGGACTCGAAAAATCCCAGCAAGCAACCACTACGGTTTATCAGACACTTTTTCTTATCGGTACCTGTCGGACTTCAAAGCTTTCAATGCACGCGTCCTTGTTGTTTATTGATATAACCCAGAGCCGCGAGTGCATACCAGGCTGTACACTTAGCTAAAGTGTCAGTCACTTATATTGCCAATCCCATCACCAATATACAACATGCAAATGGATGGGGCTTCTCCCAAAACGCGTATTTTCATTATATCCAGCATAATGACGTCACGTACGAAAGCACATGACCCGATGCTCAAGCTTCTAAAATGCAGTTGAGTGCTCGGCTAATAAAGCATCCCGTGCAAGCCTTTCTTTTATTTCAAGATGTTCCCGATTTTACGTGTCCTTTAAATCACGGTGTATTTAATATCAAAGCTACATCTTGCGTCCATGACAAGAATTTTATAAATGAGAGAGGCTGGTGCACGTTTCACGTGTCAAAGCATTTATGGTTGCTTACGTGCCTCAGCTACCTGCAAATGTATACAGTAATCGCCTTACTTCAGCCGCCTATCATCCAGAATGATTATGATAGTGAAAAGCAGAGTGATCATTAACACTTCATTCGTATGTTAATTT
>JAOXYF010000009.1:2074018-2090791 GCA_028565775.1 Sternarchorhynchus goeldii
TCTCTCTCTCTCTCTCTCTCTCTCTTTCTCTCTCTCTCTCTCTCTCTCTCTCTCTTTCTCTCTCTCTCTCTCTCTCTTTAAGCACAACACAATGACAAAAACAGCACTATGAGCCACAGCATAATGATGCAAAAGCATAAAGGGTTAAGGCTCCCAAACATATTTCAAGTTAAAACACTATAAAGCATTAATAAATACAGTAATGAAGAACAAAACTTTAACGCAAATAAACATCAATGTAATAAAATGTGACAAGATACGTGTATGTGTGTGTGATTTTCAAAAAGTTGATATCTTCCGAGATATCGTAGATGTCTAAAACGTACAATGGTTCCCAAACCTCTCCCCAAATGTTTGACTTCATCTTTTAGTCTGACTTTGGCTTCAAACCTGAGCTACAGATGGAACATTTACTGACTGGGTATAAAAGAGCCTCCACTTTAACATAATTACAGTGCTGTTGGATCACTTAGTTTAGGAAAAGAACCAAACACAGCAAAAGAAGAACCTTTTTTACACCATCACTTTTGATAAATACTTAGTGCCCTAAAAATGATCATTCAACACAATTCTTAGCTGGCCCAAGATTTTTACAAAGTACCATATTTGTTGACACAGCTTAGTTTGAAAGTATAAAATCATTATTCAATAAGCCATAAATGAATTTACAAAATCCATTTAGTATGATTCATCTTTGATTAACCCACGGAAAAATGCTCCATAGAGTGCTGAAGTCAGAACACTGGCAAAATGATTATTTCCTTTGCAATCAACCATCTCATTAATTTTGAAGTGCATTTGTATAACTGTTGTCCTTCTTCAGCCAAGATGATGTCTTCCTGGCAGAGATTTCTGGCCAACACAGGCCATTATTCTAAGAAATAATTATACTACCCATATTCATAATTACCCCAAATCATCTTGAGTTGTGCACTATATTTTACATCAGGTATGATGCTCTGTTTATTATATGCCTTTTCTTCACATGCCAAATATCATTGTAATCACTGAGCCAAAAAAAGCTTAAAAAACAACCGCCTGGTCATATCTGACAGTACCTGGCTCCTAGTTAAAGTAATAACAATACTTGGCAAGCTCTTCAGTCTGTGCCCAGCCAAAGCAGGGTTATTCTTCTGGCAAGCTGGCACCTCTATAATATTTTGGCATGGTGGTGTCATCTAATACAGCTTTTGCAGGCAGGAGGGTGACCCCAAGATGCACTCAGCAGTTGAATTCATTTTTCTATTACCTTTAGAGTTAGCCCCCTCCCGTCCTTCTCACTAAGAGCTGGGACAAGAATGAGCCACATGCCTTTCCTGCCAAATGAATCACTGCTCCAGTCTAATTGAATTTTTAACTGGATGATGGCATTTTAAGATGTTACTTGATTGCAAGCGTTAAGATCAACACTGGATTGCCATAATATATTTACTAGGGTAAAAAAGAGGGGTTTACACATTATTTATATGAAATAAAATCAAATAGCACAAATGTAAGTATAACGTAAGCATATATTATTTCAGATTCATTGTATCTGAGGGGCTTTTGAAGGGTACTAGTCATTTTGGTTAAAACAGAAAATTGATATAAGGTCATATATTTGGTGCAATATTGTAACTTAAAGTCTCACTGAATTCACAGAATCTCTGAGAGACTCATATGACCTTATGGGTTTTTTTCCCCCCAAAGCCCCTTAGCTAGGAGGTCTCTGTTATGTTGGAAATCAGAAACTGTGTATAACAAACTGCTAAAACTATTTATGAAGAATGAGATTACATTGACATGGTGTAAAACCAGTGGAGAGATAACAGTGGGATAACATAATCTTGCATAACAGTGGCCAGTGCGACCATGGGCTGGAACTGTAGCGCTCTGCTGAAGAGTCTGACTGTTTCCATGGTAACAGGACCATCCTGCATCATCTACTCTGATATAGCACATACATTATAATCCTGTTAATTACACATAAATCGTTAAAATGCCCATGAAAGAAACAGCAATATTTGCAGTGCACTTCAAAATACCATTAGTAATCAGATATTTGAAACATTAAATGCTAATCAATAGGCATTTCTTCTGTTTTTATTTAAAATTTTATATATTCATTCTCATGTATTATATCAGAAAATATTTGTTTCATGGGTACTTTACCAAATCTAATGCGATGTACCTTTCAGGTGGTCAGACAGTTAATTAAAGAGTTAATATATATTTGAACTGCGCATCTTACCATGACCCTATGCAGTATCATGGTGAAGACCCAATTACAGCAATAGTATTCCAAAACTGAATATGTAAAATTTTTTTTGGTAAAACTAGATGATTTTTAAAAAGCCAAGTTGTAAATAGTTGATTAAAAAAATGGAACGTAATTCTAATTTCTAATCTCTTTATGACACAAAATGATAAAAAACAGGATAATTAATCAAAATTGGACCTGCATCTTTTACTCAGAATAGACTGATTTGTGATGGGTTACAAGGCTACACAATTGGACAGAATGTTCTCTGCTAATGTATTGGTCACAAATAAGTACAAGCTTAATCTCAGAGCCCTGATTCGGTCGAACCCTTCTGCACACTTCAGCAGCATCTCTTTTAGAGGAAAAGAACCAAGTTCCAGAGAACTGTTCTGCAGTGCTTTGGTCATTATCTAGAGGGTCGTTGCCATGGCGGTCATATTTTATCTGCCCTCTCTGCATACCAGCCACTGGGTTACGGGCGCTTCTGAAGTGTGTAATCATTGTCAGCATGTCGAGCCCTGGGCAATTTCACTTGTGTCATCTGCCACCAAAAAAATGAAGATAAAAACCAGATGTAGGCAAAGATTGAAACTCTGGTTGATGGTTGTGGCTTTGGTGGTTCTGGTGTGTAGAATAACTGGATACTTGCGAAAATGTTGCTCTTGTTGTTTATGTATGAGGACAAGCATAATGTGATGGTGAAGGAGCTGGAATACAAACAGACCCAAATAATATTTTATGAGGAGCAATCTAGCAGGTTTCATAAAGAAGACAACAGAAATGCTGTGTAATTTGTCTGGGAATTTGACTTCAATGCACACACTCTGCTAATAGCACATTTTTTTATTGTAGTTTATAAAACATGATATGTTAGGGAATCCTTTTTGCATTTCTGCCTCTTAAAAGTGAAGGATAGCACAATGTACAAAACAATGTATCTGTGATAACAATGTATCAATGTAATGTCTTTGAACAAAATGCAGTTTCATTTCTAGATATAGAACAACAATGCAGTTTCATGTCTAGATATAACACAACAATGCAGTTTTATGTCTAAACATAGCACAATAGAAAAGTACAATAGAGAAGGTGTCACTGCTGGATACTGTTCAAGTTTCCATTCTGACACTAATATTCAAAATCATAGAATGTGATGCTTTGTACATTTTACACCATAGTCACATTTCTAGACACTTTTCCTACCATGTTCATCCATAAAATAAACTCATTATAATGTTCATGATAACAGGAACATTTTCCCCTGCAATCATCCATTAGAAAAGACTTGTAGGCTAGGAGAATTTATGGGCAGATGGTTTGCTTAGATTTTAAGCAGTGCTCATACTATTAGAGAGACATAGCCATTCTTTTTTTAAGACAAACATTTATCTAAAAGACATGTTATTTAAAGTGTGCATTTTAAACTTATTTCCCAGACACAAAACAAAGTTGGTGGATGAAAATGGACTTGAAAACTGAATTTATTTTCACAAAAACTGCATTCATGTAAAACAACAAAAACAGAAGATATTTTGCAATATTTGTAATATATAATATACTCAGTTTAAGTTTTATCAATACAAGGTTATTTTTGTTGAAAATACAAAGCTAATTATTTTATAATTTTTGCATCATTTTAATATCATGGTTGACGAGTCTCTCAGCCCCGAGGGACTCGCCCACTGCTACATGCACACACACACACACACACACCCACGCACACACACACACACACACACACACTCATTCCCAATCACGTGATTATTGATCGCATATTGTGCACCTGTCCATTGTTTGCTCTGTTTTCACATCTATTTAAGTACTGCAGGTCCTTTTACCATTTCTTTTAAACCAGCTTGTTTCTGTGTTTGCTACTGTGAGAGTGTGTCTGTTATTATGGAGAATAACGACTCTCTAAATCTACACTCATGTCTTCTCCACTTCCCTGCACCCCTCACATGGTCCTCACCCCAACATCAAAACAGTGGAACAGTGGTCCTTACCCCAACATCAAAAAATCAAATCATATCACATGCAATTCCCTTTTGTCTTAACTTCTAAAGTTATCTGAAGCATAAACATAACCTAAATCATTCCTAAAATCACACCATTTAAAAACTTTGATCAGAAAATTGTGAGAGACTAAAAAGTCCTAGATTTATGAAGGTAACTGTCAAAAGATGACTAGGTAGGGTATTAGAATGTATTACTAGGTGAGGTATTATAATGTCTGGTGTGAAAATACAGGTTCATATCAAGATCACGGTCCACGTGAATCACTTTCTGTTGTTCCAGCTCTATTCTCAGACATCCATAGAGTGAAAGAAAACATTTACATTTCCTTACAGAAGTGAAAAACGGGTGTTTGGAGTATTGTTAGAGACCCTTTGTCGGTCCAATTTTTTCTATGCTTTGGCTGATGTTCAGGATTAGAAAAACATTACAAACAATCCAAGCCTCAAGATGAACCTTATTATTCTGTTTTATTTCACTTCACACTCAGCCCAGTGCCTATTGCTTAAGAGTGAACATGTGTATCAGGAATGTACATTTGTACAATGTACAAGAAATATGAAGAACAAGGTTTCTACCACCATCTTCTCATGTTGCCGCAATGCATCAAACAGCATGAAGCATTTCTGAATGCAAGGAAAGATTTGGCTGCATATGACTTCACCAATTTTGTTGGACTTGTTATGGCATCTGTAAAAATAATTAACTTTGAACTCTGTTTAAACTCAAACTGACCTAGGAATGGTGTAGTTGCTAGGAATTTGTCCAGTGCCTTCATAAACTATTGGGAAGGGATGAAAGAAAACATACAAGGCTGTATGATTTGTCACAAGATAAACTGCCACGGGCTCCTTCTGGTCTGGGCTTTGGAATCACAACATCAGCTCCTGATGTATGTCAACTGACAGAGACCAGAAGCTCAAATGCAGTAAAAAATGTAAAACTGTGGTCATCTCTAAGGACTCTTTTCTCAGAAAATCACTACTGAATCACTTTGAACTTACATAGCAGCTCCCTTTAGTATACACATTAAAGGAGCTGCAGTAGTATTCATTAGCAATTAACACGCTTAAAGTATCGGTACATCGATTCTGTAAGATTCTGGAGAGAAAAAAGAAGTACGTGATAATCTCCTGTGGTTCAGTTCTCTTCTTCGACTGTGATATGCAAATGAGCTACTCATATTGTCTATCTCAGCATTTTCTGGCACCAGGCTGCATCAGATTGGCACATTCTGTTACACCTCACATGTGGATCACTTCAAAGCAGACACAAACAGCCAATAGAAATGGTGTTTTCCTAAAAAAGACTAAATTTGCATTCTTAGAAGCTAGGTTTCCTAGTTTCTCTGGAATGCATTATAAACAGTATGCACTGTAATTCTAGAAAGTTTCCACTCCACAGACACAATCTGGGAAGGAATAAAACAAGTTTGTGATTTAGGATGTTTTTTTTTAAATAATCTCTTAGATTTGAATAATATTGACATAATACTATAGTGGTCGCACTAATCCATGATCTAAAGTGCACAAAACTAAAAGATCAAGTAAAACACTTTCTGAAGAAACAATTAAACATTTTAAAGCAAGGCTCATATGAGTAACACATTGTACACATATAGTATATCTTCATTACATAACTCTGGGCCTTCAGTTGATTCTGTTGTGTCGTAGGTAGGACTGTGTAATTAGCTGGAAAGTTCAGTGGCAACAAGAGGCTTATTCAATATTTTATGTATCCTGGGAAGAGACAATAAATCTGTAGACAGGCACAAAACACCTAGCAGCACATGGGTACAAAATACTCAGTATAGTGCATGGTGTGAATTTACTAATGAATTGTTGAAAATATTCCTTTTCTGCGTTTGTTTTTCTGAGAAGTTTGAGCTACTTGGTATGTGCTGAAGAATCAAGTATTCAGTCAACTGGGGAAATCTGTGGAAAACAATGGTGCATGTTTACATTGCAAATGAATGACGTGACATAAACCTCTTTGACATGTGTTACTAATGTAAGCCACTTTGACATGCGTTACTAATGTAAGCCACTTTGACATGCCTTTACTAACCAGGGCTGTCAAAGCAACAGAAAGGAAGCCCAGTAGTTCAGAACATTAGTGATTTCTCAAATGCTCTCATACACAACCCCCTCCCCCGCCGACATTCACTCACTCACACACACACACACACACACACACACACACACACACACACACACACACACACACACACACACACACACACACACCTGCAGTTGTAAGAGATTGATGGCTCTCTCCCTGTTAAATCAATTTCATGATACAACACATTGATTATCCTGCAGCTCTTTACAGGTGTTGGACAGGATGTTGGTGCTATGATATTGTTTTGTGGTGTTTTATGTTTTTTCTTCTAACGAAAACATTAAGTTAATAAGAATCTAATTTTCATAACTAAATGAAGCTCAGTAAAGCATTTCTCTCTTTCACATTTGCATTTTGCAGCCTTTAGAACACAGTTTTGTTCTTCTGACTGTCATCTCCTAGCTATTGTGCCGTATTATTGTACCTTCAGTATCTGCAATTTTTCAGATACCAACCATGATGGACTATCAACTAAAAGAAGAGGAAGAAGAAAATGCTAAACCATGGTGGATTATGTTCACACAGTAATGACAGTGCTATTTTAGAACTGTTTGTATCCAAGGCCACAGCACAAAATACAAGCAGTCCCATAACCTGATAAATCTGGAACACTTAACAAAGTCATATGGTTTGGTGAATGGTCTATGCTGGTCTGTACTCAGCTCTACTTTGAAATAATGCACAGTGTACTTTTACAGTGCTCTCTGCACAATACAACACATGTAACTGCTCTGCACATACCCTCTATAATGGTCTCTAACTTATGTTGTACAGTTTTACTATATACCTCTAGTTTATCACGTCTTTAGCTTAGCTTTTCTTGTATAGTTTACCTGCTGTAATACCTTGACAGTAAGTGTAGGATTAACAAAGTAAGAATTTCATTGTATACAGTAACTGCCTATTTACTGTGCATATGAAAACAAACTCTTGAAACTTAAACTGTCTTTCATTATTTGCCTAAATGTAAACATTTGACTGACGCTTTTTATCCAAAGCAACTTACAGTTGTGACTAAATACATCTTGAGCAGTTGAGGGTTAAGGGCTTTGCTCAGGGGACCAACAGTGGCAACTTGGCAGAGGTGGGGTTTGAACCAGCAACCTTCTGATTAGTAGTCAAGTGCCTTTACCAGGGAGCTACCAATGCCCACAGTCGCAGTCTTTTCACATTTACAGAAAACCATATGGTAGCTTGCACCCATCTTATGTGAGTTATTAAAATCTGAAGATTTGCTCTACGTAGCTGTATTACAGCCAAGGACTCAGTACACACACACCCACCCACACACACACACAACCACACACATGTGCATATTCATAGCACATATTATATAGGACCAGTCAGAAATGTTTTATGTCTCCCAAAACCTTGTGTACTATACAGACTATACTGAAACTTTTACTACCACCCTCCCTGTGTGTGTGTGTGTGTGTGTGTGTAAAGAAAAGGGATGTGTCAGTTGGAAAATTGGAAACACAGTTTCCATTTTGACCAGAGTATTTGATCAGGTTAATTATTGGTTAGAAAACAAACCATCCATTTCATCTAATGACACAGCACAGCCATAATCTGGAGGCTCTTTGCCACTTCACAGAATCAGAAGTCAACATAGACAAAACTCTGAGTGATATCGAGCTATTTGTCCATAAAAAAGATAACAGAGCAGTGGCCATATGGTCACCATTTTGACTTGGCATTCAAATGATATGTGTAAGAAGCTAAAAAGAGCAACGTTTTTAAACGTTTAAAACTGTCGTTTGTGTTATTATAATTCAGGGAGGATGTCTAAGCAGGGAAAACAGTTTTAAATAAAGTCAACAACAGTCTGTTTACTGTGTTTAGCATTTACTTCTGGTGCTCCATTCCAAAGTTTTTGATTTAACATGACCTGCACCTGAAAGAGGAATTAGTCACAGACATGTGGGAAATAGTAGACACTGATTAAAAATAAAAATGAAAACCTTTGACTGTGTGGAATGCATGAGGAAGCATGAATCAAGAAGGAGGTGGTGGTGGTGACAGGGTGTGATTTACTCGGCTCCCAGTATGAGTGAAACGTGGCTCTCCAATCCTATGTATTTGTTTAGACGTGTAAACACTTAATAAATGATCTGAATCATGGCTAATCAGTGAACTTCAAGCATCAAGCAAGGGAGAGCTCCCTTGCTCTCCCACCAGGGGGAGCCAGTTAAGATTGGGTTTCAACTTCTATGCATGAAGCGCACACTAATGGTATAATCTCCTTCTTTGCTCTTTTAGTCTCTGCCCTATTAGTTATAGAACAGTCTGTCCTGTAACTTACACTGGTCATGGTCTGTGTATCAGTTTTTGGTCTTTGTGTCATTTCAGATGGTTCACAGTCCCCACAACAGGGAAAGCAAGTCTGACCCAAATAAAGCAGTTTGATCTAACTTCCATCATCACTATGTACTTCTAATATTTATAGCAGAGAATTGTGGTGTTGTACAGTTGCACACTATCACTAAACACCTGTATGTGTTGTGTTGGCTCCTGTCACTTCATCTGGGTGTAACCCACTGCTGTGTTCCACAGTAGGGTCACTGGATGTGCAGCTCTAGTCCTCTGAGTTCTTCCACTGTGCTGGGCTGACATCACAGTTTAATCCACAGGTCCAGTGCAAATGTACCAAGGGCTCAGCTCTGTCTTATATGACTCTAGGCTTCAACTGTCCAGTTTCAGGGGCTATACATTTACAATCAGCCTAATAATTCTTTAATAATCATACTGTTAATACAGTTGCTATTAAAACTACCTTAATATTAATATCCTTGATATTAATATCTCAGTCAGAACAGCAAATTAGTGAGTCATTAAAATAGAGAATTCTGACTGAGCCCAATCTGAATATAATTTTAATCCAATCAAAAGATGCAAATAATATAAATGTAAAACCTTAAATTTGATTGCTTCCAACAACCTTGTGGATCTTTTCTGCACATGATTAATTTTCTTTCAGTCAGTCAGTCAGTCAGTTAGACAGTCAGACAGACAGACAGATCACTTTATTGATCCCAGAGAGAAATTCAAAAGAAAACTATTTTTTTGCATTATTACAATAGGCTCACAACGGATGATCAGCAAATGTTTTCATATCCAGCAAATAACCTACATAAAGAGTGTATTTGGTTAATGATGATAAATAAAGACACATAATGATAAAGTCTTATTTATAAATTTCACCAGTAACTTTTTACGCATTTTATTGAAGTTGTTTAAATAATCAAGATCATTGCTGGGAAAAGTGCAAATGTATAAATGTAAAAATCAATATAGTGTTCCCTTCTTTGTAGGCAGTGTCACCACACAGAGGTGAGGTATTGTGGTATATTCCTCTGTTTAAAGCTCCTTTGGTAAACACGAGGCAGTACTCTCTGGTAAATGTCCTCTGGCAGTATTTTAACAGCTGTCTTTGGCCTCTCTTGACTGCTCATCTATGAGTGTGTGTGAGCTTGGCTGCACTTCCATCCCTGTGGATTGTTTTTTTCTGTGTTTTAATTAGATATTTTCTAATTACAGCACACTGTTGTTCATGAGATATCACTTTTGGTAACAGGTGAATGGAGATGATAAGGGGCTTTAGTCCTAAGGAACTTTGAAGAACAAATGTTTTCTTTTTCTCAGTGGAGCATTTGAGTAGTTCCTCTATGCATTTTAAAAAGCTTTTGCTTTTATCTTGTCCTGTGAGTTTGACGATACAGGTCACAAAAACAAACACGGACTTGCACCTCTTCTCAGTGTTATTTCTGCAGTCAGTGTTTCTGAAGTGTGTAACGGACAACAGGAGGATTTTCTGCGTTTATGAGAAAACATTGGCTACACGTGTATTATTATGTCCATAAACATTTTAGTTAAAATGTTAAACACATCCATCATATATTTGTAACATTATTTCTGAGATTGCAGTAAACAAAAACTAACAGAAATGTCAGTTTTAGTTCTTTCTCAGACTGTCAGGAATAGTTTGACATTAATCAAACTAGATTAATTCAAGGATTGTTGATTTATGTAAGAATTGTATTATAATAGTATTTGCAATTACAACTCATTCCAAAATCCAAAATGCAATTTATTACACAGTCCTGGCAATGTATTAATGTATTAATGTCAGTACGTCAATTTACATAATTGCTGAACTATACATCACACACAAAAAACAACAAAATCAGTTGACAAAACCAGATAATATATTTTTGCTCAAATCACTCAATAGAAATATACATCATGTTTCAATTAGCCACTTTCTTTTTGCCCTTAGAAAATACTGACTGGTTAATTGATTGATTGACTTATTGATTGGAATGGGAATGCAAGTGATAGACACAGAATTGTTTGCTTTCTCTTGAAAAATGTTTGCATGGGGCATAACTGTCTCATTTGTGGTTGTGTTATTTCTCTGAATGAAGCATCTAACCCTAAGCCTAACCCTAACCCTAGCATCTAAATCTAAATGTTTGAGCTTCAGTTTGACAGCACTACTAACATAAAAGCGTTTTCATGTCTTCTTACTAAACCCTAACCCTGAAACATGGATAAGAAATACTCCTCATGGAACTTTAGTTACATTTTCCATTTATCTTTTCTCCCTAGAGACCCTGGGAGAAATAATTACAGTCTAATTTTTGTGATGTGCTCTTGTGTAAGGGAAAGACAAGTGTCCATGGTAACTAATAGAAGAATGAGTCACCAGTGGTCTTGTGCAAGTGTGTCTACCTCTGGAAAAAAAATTTTTCAAATTTTATTTTTACATTTTGAGCACTCATTGAGTAAATGATCATTCAACTTTTCAACGTCTATTAGCAAACTGAAATGTGAGTGCATTCTATAGAAAAAAGAATTCTTCAGTACTTCATATGACTTCTATATATTATATAACAGGCATTTGTAGCTTCGTATAATTAAGGATTCATTGTAAAATACATTTTTGTCACAGTTAATCGTGTTTTAATAGTAAACATATGAATAGAATATTTCCCATCTGTAAGGCATTTTAAGTATCGTTTATTAATCTTTTCATAAAGCAGAAGCACATTTTTAATAAAGCAAATGTCAACAGCACAACATACACAATATACAAACTTCAAATAATCCTTAAGACATAGCATCCTTACATGTGTAAATGTGACTACAAAGATATTTCGCAGCAATAAGAATCAGGTGGCTTTATCAGAAAGAACAGCGAGGATCGTGTACAAGGCAGGTGTGAAACTGCTGACATCTCAAATGGAGGCCCAGGAGACCAAGCAGTCTGAAGGCACACGATCATCTCCGCTGTAATCAGCACACGATTAGCTCTGCAGTACCAGCCGTGCGGTGTGTGCTTGAGGAAAGCACAGTGTACACACTGTAACCACAAAGAACATGCATCTCATTTACTAACACAAGATTTTCAATAACTTACATGGTAGGTTGACTCACTGCAAGGTTGAGTCATTGCCTGACAGTTCATGAAAATTATGACCTGGGTAAAGGTAGTTTATTACTCGTTAGTCTAATAAGGCTAAAGTTATAAGATATTAACCCGTTATAATATGGTGCAAACATTGGTTGAAGTGTGGGTAAATCCTGAGAGAGAACGCCAATATCAATGCCACTGCCAAAACATCCAGTGCGCAGGCGTGTGGTCACCTTGACACAGCATAACTGAGCCATGTCATCTCCCCAAAAATAAAAATAACACCTAAACCAATCAAAAACACAGCAGATCCTTTTCATAAAGCTAATCTAAGAGAGACGCTTTCTGATTCTCTCGTAATAAGCGTAATAAGAAGAGATGGTGTCTTGTGCAACAAAAAAATAGAGGCATAAAAACTGCTGCAGTAGATGTGCCTAAACTCTGCTCTCACCAGAAGCCTCTGGCAGTTTCAAACCATTACACTGAAAATGACCTTGCAGTTTCCCAGCACTAGTCTCTCCAAATGGACACTGCATTACACTCTACTGAACAGATCCATGTACATGCAAACCCATTTCATTTTTTCAGATACATACTTAAACATAATTATTACCATCCTATGTAGATTAGCTGAAAAATCAGTGAAAGTGTATTAAGAGGTTCGCTGGCCAGTCTCAGTGCAAGATGATATTTAGTTATTATTTCCCTTCAGAATAGGCGGTCAGAGCTAGAATTCTCAGGAAGGATTACGACTGGGCAACATTAAAGTAATAACTATGTCAATCTCTTTTGATGGATGAGAGCAATGAAGAAAGGTGTTCAGCTAAATGAACCATGTTGAGAATGAAATGCACGAGGTTAGCCTCTGTAAGCCTAAAGGGAACTTGGCAATCAGGTGACAGTAAGGTGAGTGAGGAAATTACTGAGAACTTTTAACATACATCATTTGAACAAAACATTCTGCAAAATGGCTGCGTTTAGTAGGGTAAACGGCAAAACCGGGAATAAAACAAGCGATTGCGCTTGGACTCCAATGCGATTCATCCAAATGCCCCCGCCCTTCCAAAGAAAATCACTGGACGTCCAATTTATGATTTCGCCGCTGTGGGAATACACCAAACAACGTGTGAAGACATATAAAACTCCACCATAGTGTCATACTTAAAGGGATTTGTTGATTAAACTATCTAGCTAGACCTACTAGTAGCGAACACTGCAAGTCAGTAACGTGTGCAGGTTGTTTCCATTGTATCTGACGTATATCAATTCCTGTGGTCATCGTGATATTTAATGTTTCTCCGTTACATTTATAGCGAGAGGTCCACGAGCCAGCCTCAGTACAAGATATTTAGTTATTATTGCACAAATAGCAGGTCAGAGTTGACATTCTCAGGAAGGATTGAAACGGTGCAACATTAAAGTAATGACTGAACGTTCTAACTGCCAAATCTACAAAATTTAAATTAACTGACTGACCAAACTGTCATCGCTTTTCGTTAGCTTTTGGCAATCTGTTAAGATTCAGAGTTCTTGCCGATTCTGTTTGTACAGTCCGTTGCAATTAATCTCGTTCCCGTTTTTAGCAGTTAGATGTTTTGTGTCATTCACACTGATCACTGACGCAACAACAAAAACGTGTAGCTTCAATATATTAAATATATGCAACCACGAAAAACATTTGCTGCGAGTTTGCAGCCTGTAGAACATATTGATTAATTTGTCCAGGGTCTGCTGTTCCGCCCCAGACATACGTCTATGAGTGATTTAAAGGAAGAACTTCCTGACAGTTATTGTAAGCCCTTTTTTCAGTTTATTAGGTCACAGCTTATTAGGTGTACTAGCCTTGGGCACATAGAAAGCCAATGACACTGCCAAAGTTTTAGACCTTTCATCCGCAAATGCGATGAAATATTGTTTATAAACTGTCGTCATATTAAGACTTCCGTATGAGAAGAACACAAGACATAATTGAATTAGACATGAGCACAAAAATCGGTAACTGCAATTTCACTGGAATAATGATAAAAAATATCGCTATGTCACGTTCTGTATTGAATGTGTATGATAAGGATATCTGCTGTAATTAAAGTTTTCCCCCAAGCATAAGCAGTAAAATTAAGCAACTGTGGTCGCAGTGCCCCCTAGTGGAAATAAAGCCTGTATTGCAAAGCAAAAAAAAAAAAACTAAAATTGCATTCAGGTACAAGAAGACGACACATGCATGCATGTACAAGAAATGTAACCTTGCACAGTATTCGTACTTAAACAGTTTCATTTTATTACCTGTTATTTTGCATTTGCAATATTGTTTTATACCCAAGACTTTAAGGTTTCAATACTGTCCACTTTAACGTAATCACTTCTAAAATAATACAATTACCCAGTAGGCCGATGTTCTTTGTAACTAGCCAAAAACACCCTTAAGTAAAAATAACATGTAATCTACTGGGACAGTCTATAACATCTCAAAGGGTTGTTCATTTGTGTGTGTGTGTGTGGGGGGGGGGGGGGGTGTAAGAGCACACAGATTCAAAATTAAATACATAAGTGCATGCGTCTGTCAATGTTTGGGGTTTTATTTTTTGCCCACCTATAATTAAACCTGCTAATACAAATAACTTACTCTAAATAATTTACTCTAACAGCATTTTTTTCCGCAGTGTGTAATTATATAAATAAAGTAAAAATACATTTAAAAGTTGAAAAACAATACCAATAAGGTAGTAACCGGTTCCAAATACTTTTTATTTTTCTTACTATTACTTCATCGCATAGCATCCAGAAATCCTAATGTTAAGTTTGATTGTATTTAGGCATACAGGCACATGCTACATCGGAACTTTCTCTGAATGTTACTGTAATGAGAGACCGTGAGCATAATTCCCTTAAACCTCTGCCTGTTCACCCTGCCTGCAGTTTTCGGTCCGTGAGCTGACAGCTGTAGCTACATTGCACATGCGCAGTGCGTTTCCACTGGCTCGGTGCTGAAGTTGGGCGGATGGCAGAAAATACAGCGCTGATGGAGAAAAAACGGCAGCAAGCACATCCACTGTGTGGTACTACAAGTATGAGCATAAAACAAGTGTAAAGTTACCCTTTTAGAAGACTGACATCTAGAGTAACAGGGTAAGACAAAGAATGTTCTTTAATGGTTTCAAATGTCCCGCTAGCTCACCAGCTAGCTCGCTAGCTGTTGCCTTCTCGCCGCATAGAAAATGAATTGGCTAGCTAACACAAAAAGTAGCCTACCAAATTGCGTTCTGGTTGTCGTTTGTTCGAAACGATAAAACATTAAAGTAATGATTTGATTATGAATTCGAGTTACGTCGTGATGGCTGTCGTCGGGATCGATTTGCGCTTACCTGCAACGACTTAGTTCAGATGCACAAATCTGTCACAGCTGCAAAGCAAGAAGAGCAACGCGAAGCACCTCAGCGAAGGCAACGCCGACGAAATATGAAACAATACCGGTATATATAAAAAAGCCAGCATCTGAATGGTTATTGTATTTTTTCCTAACAGAGTGTTACTGCACCTTAAATTACTTTCGTTGTCTAATATAATGACTGAATAGTCGTTTGTGGAATGTGTAAAACTCTTCATCCATCTCTTGGTAGACAACCATTTTCCCACGCCTCCCAACGTATAGACTATACGCCCACTTTGCTTTCTGTGTTCCTTTTGTTTTACCTTCTGCTTTCCATAATCCGTTTAAGAATTTACAGATAATGCGAAATAAATAGGCCTAACTTCCCACAAAAGGACTTACTGACTCTTTGCCAAAGGTTTAACTAGCGGTACATTACGAATTTCATTAGACTTTTGTAACCCCGTAGGTGAGGCCCATGCATCTTACCTGGTAACGTTACGTAATTTTACTTTCTGACCATCCTATCTGCCCTGTACATATTTGTACGTTTCTTTTTTCGTTCGAGATCCAGTTTGCAGGTAATGTGGTTCAGCGGAGGTTAAACGAACGATTTGCGAGGAAAAATGCATACATCTAGTTTTTGTTATTTTTTGTCTTTTTAAAATAACAAATAGCAACTGCTAATGTCTAACATATTATTCTGAGCTTACATTGTGCAGTAGTCATAGATTTATTTTCACTTGATAAAGCATTGCTGACTGACTTGAAACTATGGCTTTGTTGTTAGATTATATTAACATTTTTTCTCTTTTATTCAACTGCTTTTTAGATGTTTTATCCTGGTTCACCTTGCCCTTGATTCAAGAAAAGGATTTGCCTGTGAATACCAGGTGTAGCAAACCTACCTCTACCTACCAGATCTTCTCCTCAAGCATCCTCGGTCAGGGATGGTAAGAAAAGAAAACTGAGACCACCATTTATATTCCAGCATCCTCCTCACCCAGCCTTTGACATTATCACCATGCGGTTTCTGCCTGATTTGTGGATGGAGTGGCATTGATTTGTATGGTAAGTCTGGCATACAGAAATGCAGGAGAATTAGGCCAGTTTCTGTGACCTGTGCCTGATGTAATATGTTCTAATCATGTGGACACCACTAACCATACTTAGCATGTTTTGGTGCCCTCTCTTCAGTATGGTATGTAGTGCTCTTTGCAGCACAATGAAAAATATCCTGCTTAATTTAAAAGGCACTGTGGAAATGGTATAATCCAGGCTGGAAATGGTATAATCCAGTCTGGAATTGCACTTCTGCATGGTAGGGAGTGCGAACACCAGCGCACTATATAGAACACCAGAGCACCACTAGAACACCAGTAGAACACTCGGAAACAGCCGTCGATGTGATACTAAATGGACTAACTGTAAAATTGGCTAATGTTAGTCCATAATTGTTTTGTTATTCAAGTAGGTAATATTTTGATTTGCTAAAAGAAGCTGCTTTAATAGTTTATTACATGTAGTCACTAATGTTGTTATGTAGGTACATGTAGTTTATTACATGTAGTCACTAATGTAATTATGTAGGTACATGTAGTTTATTACATGTAG
>JAOXYF010000009.1:2090891-2132664 GCA_028565775.1 Sternarchorhynchus goeldii
GTAGTCACTAATGTAATTATGTAGGTACATGTAGTTTATTACATGTAGTCACTAATGTAGTTATGTAGGTACATGTATTTTATTACATGTAGTCACTAATGTAGTTATGTAGGTACATGTAGTTTATTACATTAATATGTCATTAATATGTGTGAATGTATAGAGCACATTTAGGTAACTGCTTAAACACTAGGGGTTGCAGTTGGAAGTGTAACACACAAAAAATGTCTTCCAGTTTGGATGAATTATGGATGGTGGTTAGACGACTTTACACTTTTTTTCATCTCCTTCAGAAGTTTATTACTACTGAGAGTCTTCCAGGAGAAACGTGAAAAATGTCATTTATATTGCACCTTCAATTACTTAAACCTTAAAAAGTAAAAAAAAAATTTTATTCAGTCTGTTAACCCCTGTTAATCTGGGTAATAAAAGACTGAGTGAGCATGTTTGTCAGAACAGAGTAGTGATCAGACACATTCTGAATAAAAATCCAATCTGATCAGATTAGAAGTGAGCAGAAAGGTTTCTGTAGGCTAATGGTATGTTCATGTAAGCCCATTTAATTGTTTGTCATGTTTAGCAGTAAAGTAAACTAGCTTTGTACATTGAAAAAATGCTCAGCTGTGACGTTGCAGAGGGGGATGCGCTGCAGAAAAAAGGGAGGATCCAGGCACGGTTTTTTAACGGTTTTTTATTCGGAGCTTCACAGCGAACACGAGTAATATGACAAAGAGCACACTAATGTCCATGCACACCCTTAAGTACACACACCCTTAACAAGACACAGGTGAAACGCAGACTGACGATGCAGACAGACAACCGCCACGCCTCACAACAAGCACACCGAAGAACACCGACACGCGCGCTCACACAACAGCCACGAGCCACGGGGAGAGGCAGGGGCGGGCACCGTGACAAGAGCAGAAGTTGAAAATACCAACTCTGTAACGCGAAATAGAAACAGTGGTGTGGTGGCTTTTTAAATTTTTTTTCTATTTTTATTATTTTGTGTGTGTGTGTGTGTGTCACACAGTATAAAAATGCCAACAATATGCAAAGAATATGAAACATGAATATTAGCCTTCTCAACATGATTGAAAAAAGGCCATGGTGCAGTGGTGACCAGCTGTTTTGAAGTTCACAGCCTACATGCGCAGTAAGTGTTTACTGAGCTGTTCAGCTCTGTTGGGTGATATTGAAATGTGCCAGGTGAATATCTGTGTTAGCGATGGTAACATGCTAGCCCACGTTTTTGACTTAGAAAAGCTGAGGACTGCAATATAAGGCTTTGATGATGCTGAATACTTGTGATTTTGATTTAAATTGCTGTGAAACCGACGTGACTCTAAATTTTGTAATGTCAGAGAACGGTCTACAGCAAACACAGCAAGTCTGCTTTTTTAAATTAAAAGTAAATATTAAAAGTTAATTATGATGCTGAACAAACAAGATGTGACTCTTCATGTAGGCAACAGCGATCTCTCTTTAGAGTGCTGCAAGTGTTTCTATGGTCTCTCTAACAGTAGATATTGAACATGCCAGGTGATCCCAGCATTCTTTTGGCACTTTGCCAGAGCACTGCTGCAGGTCTTTATTGTTGCAAAGTGCACAGGTTTTTTTCTGTGTGAGGAGGGTGTGCATGCCTCAGCATGTGTGAGGAGGGTGTGTGAGGAGGGTGTGTGTGAAGAGAGTGTGTGAGGGGTGTGTGTGTGTGGAGGGTGTGTGAGGGGTGTGTGTGTGTGAGGAGGGTGTGCACGCCTCAGCATGTGTGAGGAGGGTGTGTGTGCTCTGCAGGAAGCCAAAGCTGAGCTCAGTGCTGCATGCTCTGGAACGTGTGCATTAAAGTGCACAAAAAGAGCACAGAAGGCGTCCATTGGGAGAACTGGGGAGAAGTGCTTAGATTGAGGACAAGTGTTGCCAGGGGGAGCCTACAGACACACACATACACACACACACACACACACACACACACACATACACACACACACACACACACACACACACACAGCAACACATGCACAAGGAATACTTATTTTCTTGTACACTCACATTTTTCATTATTCCTAGAATATATACATAAGGAAGTAATAAACGTCAATGATTAGCATGAACTCTTTAATTAATTAATAATTAATTACTCTCATAAATGATTTTAACATTTCACATTAAAGTGGCTTCACCAAAATATTAGGTTTTTTTGCAAGTTATTTATCACTCGTATTTGGTATTACAGCGTAAAATCTTTGGCTTAATCAAGTGGTCTAAACTGCTGGGTAAGTGCATGACGAAAGGTCAGTTTTTTGTCATGGCTGGGTTTTTAAAAGGCTGGCATGCAAACAACAACCCTGTAGCAGGCAGGACTGTTTGTTACCTAGAGTCTCTAAGATAATGGGCAAACAAATTAGGCCACCCACATTACAAACATGTAGTAAAATATAAACATATACATGCCAACACTGGAAACTCAATGATTCCTGGGAACCAGTGTTTCACATTAATGGTTTGGGGCGGTTTTTACTGTGGAAGCCACATATGGACAGTCTTTCCTCCCAGTAGTGAACAGTACAATTGTTTAATTTGTTTTTAAAAAGCCACTTTGTATTTGTGCTCCCCTTCTCTTTTTCTAAATTGTGAAAATCTAAGACACAGATGGTGCCATGGGCTAATCGATTAGCCACACACAAATCACACACACACACACACAAAACGCATGGGGGTTCTGTCTGTGTGAGATAGACCATACTTACTGCACAAAGATATTCTAGACAGGTGATGAATCTTTATATTCCATATATAGGAACTACTGCAAGGTAAAAGAACTTATGTTTACCTCCCTTAGTATTTAGCACCTTAGACAGTCTTACCTAAAATATCTCCTGTTTTATTAATGTTTTCCTAAACTCACTGAGTGCTTCCTCTTTTGCATGTTACCTGCAGTAGTTGGTGAGTGCACCAAACATGAACAAAGGAGGTCCTTACTGTGTTTTGCATTAATATGCATGTGTTCCACTGCCTAACTGGAGTGGCTTGGTCTTGTGTGTCAGTCATGTTGATATACTCCTAAAGGTGCTTTACACCTTTGCCACTTGAAGCTGCTCCTCTTGGACCACTGTGGGAAAGGTGTTTTTTTTTTTTTATTGTGATGATTAAAAGTCAGAAGGTAGAATGATGGATTTACAGGTAAGACAAGATTTTATTGTACTGCCATTTTACAAAAGTATTCAACTGAGTCCCTGTTTTGTTCTAGATGGATACTCTTACCCTGGTGTTTTATGGACTGACCGTTCTTATCTATGCAGAGAAAACTTCACTTTTTGCCATTTATTTAAACAGATATGATTACCATACAATGTATACTACTATTGGGTTCAATGTATACATTTCAGCATTGCTGACATTAAGGACTTCTGAATGGCTGCATGTTTCTTCTGCACATGAGAAGGTCCTGGATGTTGAGGATGCTGTTCTAAACAGCTTTAAACAGGGGAAGCTTTGTGACTCCTCAGCTCTGAGGCTAGTGTTGGCTTACACATTCAGCACCATCATTTATGATCCAGTAATGAAATATGCTTGCCACAAGAATTTCGAGATCCTCCCACAATTTTATGTGCAAATGATTTTCTTCCGTATGTCTTTAACAACAAACTGCTTGCCTGATTTACTTAAGTAAGATAAATTAATCCTTTAACGGGTCCAAAATCTTAGTTGGGGCACGTTTTGCTTAAGTCAGTCTAGCAGAATACCCTTTCTACACAAAGGTAGATTATTTTGTAAGTTGATGCTGGATCATACATAACTTATGTCGTAGTATAAATATAATGTCGATTTAACTCTGAATAACTGCTTTGATTCAAAGATAATTTACTGGCCACTTTATTAAGTACTACCTTATAGGTGCATTATATAAATGTAAGACCATATGTTGGCATAGAGAGATGCTTTATTTTAATCAGCTGCTCAGACCCGTTCATCCCTCGTTAGTTTGTGAGCACAGGAACCGCTGCTCACTGGATATTTGAGTAGCTGACCATTGTCAATACAGCGTTCAGGCAGACATCACAGTGGCGTGGATGTGATGGTCCAGGTAGTCTAGTCTGGTCAGGCACTCTGGCTTTGCTGAGACATTCTTACATGTCATCGTCACTGCAGGGTTGACAGTGTGATCCAAAGCTTATTGCAGTCCAGTGGCCAAGAACTCACCACTGATGAAGGGACAAAGGGCAGCCATCAGAAATAGTAGCAGCAGTACAGTTAGAGATTACATTTTTGTGTGTGTGTGTGTGTGTGTGCACATGGACATTGATGCTATTATGATCGTCAAACCTGTAGTTCAAGACATAAAAATTTTCATTTTACACATTTCTTGCCTTCTGCTGTGATAAAAACAAGGTGCTAAATGAAACCTCTTTGTCTGGTTTTGGTTTAAGGTTGTTAACTGTCAGGACTGTGTCAGTTTTGACATTGACAGTTTTTAGTCTACAGAGCTGCTTCCTAGATGGTGTTTGTGGAGATGTTTATACCTCCTTTCTTATTTTGTTTTAAAATTTTTGGTCAACTTTTGTAGTGTTGTAGTAGCACACCTTCATTCACCATTGTACCAGAGAAATCACTGTCGGGAAGAGGGATCCCATTGATCTGTTCGCTTCTCTCTCTCTCTTGACTTTTTTCTAATTGTCCTTGATTTGTCAGCTCAGCTGTTCTTAACTTTGACGACTTCGCTGGTTTTTGTTCAGCCTCAGAGTTTGAGCGGAGCTGAGATGAGGAAGCGGCAGCAGGCCCACATAGAAGGCCCCCCGCGGGCTCCGGGCCCCCCAAGGCCGAGCACCTGCTGCCTGTGCTGGTGCGGTTGCTGCAAATGCCTCTGGTACGTCCCCGTCTTCTCCAGCTCTGGGGGCAAAAAAAAGGAGGAAGTGTAAGTTGCATGTGGACCGTGGGTAAAGTCTGACAGTTGTGACTTGATAGGTCTCAGTTTGGTTCTAGATATGAACTTCACGGATCATAAATGTGATGCAGAATAATGCAAATAAGATCAGAGTTTCATGATGTTCATGGCAATGAACATTTTGCATACATTAGAAAGTCTAGAAAATAAAAGCATGTTTTATAGCTCCTCTACTAAAAATATGATTTCCTGAGAGACTGCAGCTGCATATCCAGGTTGATTTAACCGGTATCATCAAAGGCAAATATACTTTACAAGGGACAAAATCAGCATTTTATGAGTCAGAGGCTAATGCTGGCTGTACACCAACTTAAGCATTAGTGTTTAGTATACACTGAGACAAAATGTGAATGTTTAGACAAGAATAGCTTTCATGTATTAACAAAATGAAAACTTTTCCTCTGTAGTGTCAGTGATTTTTAAAACATTTATATCTTAAATAAGCATTTGCTCATAGAAAAAGCTTTCTTTTAAACTTTTAAACGGAGTAGCTAACATTTGTGGCCTTATGCTTAACTAGCAAGCAAAGGAAACACTTTTAGGCTTTGGGTGATTGTTAAGAATGGAAAAATGAGTAATTTTTTCTCATTTGACATCTGCTCTTATCATAATTCACATAAATGTGAAGTTTTTTATTAAATTTTCAAATGTAGTCCTAGTGCCTTTTGAGGTAAAGGTCTTCCTTATACAAATGAATGAATGATGGTCACTGAGAGAGGTCATGAATGATGGTCACATATACTGCAGAATCCTTTACAGTTTAAAACTATCCAGCAAAAGAAAAAAAGTGTTGCATTGTTACATTTCTGATTTTGGCATGTACCTTTTTGCACTTTGAATGAGATTAAAGAGAGTAAAGAGTACGTTTCCCAGAATACATCCTGGCAGAACCCTACTCACACTTTCTAAAACCTGAGACAGCGCCCATTGCATTTGCATTTTGCAAAAACACTTCGGATTTTGTCCAAGCAAAAATGTAGTCACTCTAATGTCTTTGTCTGTTGCTCTGCAGCTCCCCCTTCCACTGGGATTAATTCGTATTCCATTCCCTGCAGTCCCCCTTCCACTGGGATTAATTCGTACTCCATCCCCTGCAGCTCCCCCTTCCACTGGGATTAAGCTGTAATCCATTCCCTGCAGCTCCCCCTTCCACTGGACCTCTGCTGAAGCATTATAAATAGCTTCATAATGTTGTCAAAACAATAAACGAAATTCTCTGTCAGACTCAGATGTTCTTATAAAAAGGTTTAATCCACATACATGTGCACTGCTTAAATCTCACTGTTACTGTTAAGTAAATGGTTATATGGGAAATATTTCCCACACGTGTAAAGCTGTAAGAGCCCCCAGCTACACTTTGAAGCGGAAGCACCAATCATATAAAGACTGGAGTGGCAACAGTTATTAATAACTAGTCGTATTGCGCTAAATAAAGGCATCGTAGAGAAGGAGGGTTAAACCCGTGTTTGTAAAGGTTTGTTTCCACAACCATTAGTCGATTTTTATCTGCACCGCAACCCGGTATTTCTGTCCCCATGTCACATGCAAAACGGCTGCATGGAGTCCTTTATATATTTAGAGTTGTGTCAGCATGTGTGAACCCTGTGGCTAACAGAGACTTTGAGATTCAGAAGGCAAGTAGGCTTATATGTACCCAGAATAGTATCATAGCACTGGAAAAGGTATAAAGGGCTTTATGAATTAGCAAACCTGTGTTCTGTCACAGCATACAGTGAGTGGTTTATTTTATGGGGTTTTTTTTTTTTTTGCAGATAATGCAGGATTGATATATACAGAGAAATATATTTGTTTAGTTTGGGGGGTTGTTGTTCTGTTTAGTTTTGATCTGCTTCGGGGTTTCAGCTGTCAAACTGAAATATAGTAGGATGGCAAAAAACCCTTCCACTTGGTTTTTCTATGCCGACGTTTCTTCAGAACCTCAAAGGCCATTGAAAGACCCACCAGTGTTTCACTGCTCTTTGGCCATTACTAACAATTATTTACTCCTTTAAGTATTGCTTTGTGTAGCCAGTAGCTTACCTCCAGAATGAGAACAAAGACAGTTGGTTACTTAATGTGCTTCATTCTGAGCAGCTAAGCTGAATAAACACTCAAATATCTCATACTTTTTAAGATTCACATGTGAACTTGAAATAAATAATTTTTAAAAGGCTGCTCTTAAGAATTATTCTAGGAGTTCTGGGAAAAGTATGTGGTCTGAAACTGCTGTTCTTTTCAGTTTGGTGGTGTATGCATGCAACAGGACCATAACTAGTGAGTGGTTAAAATGACGTGGGACATGTACATGGTGTTTTACCAGAAAATATGAGATGCACAGCAGAAAGAACAGAATATCTATGAGCAAAAATATGTTGTTCCACAACCATTATTTGCTGACAGCTTTATTTTATTATTGGCAGTCAGCCAATGTTTTGAATTAAAAAAAAGAAAGACCTATTTACTGGTTAGTTGCCTTGCTGCATCCTGATTATTTTCACTTTTTTTAAGTGGGAAAAAAAAAACCCTGATCTGTCACTTTTTTAAAAATCTTTTAGAGAACTTTTTTGTTCTCACTGGGTTATGCTAGTCTGGTGCTCCCTTCTTACATTATTCTCTGACATTACCCCCACCACCACCACCACGGCCTGGTAGGAATGAGGACAGAAGAGAGCGGCCAGACCAGCAAACATGTACAAACATGGACACCATAGAATCAACAGAGGAACAGTGAGTAAAATCACAGGCTTTTGCTGCAGTTCTTTTCCTGATGTCTCACAGTATTTCCCACTGGGGGCTTTTAAATGCATCAATTCATTTCATTCATCCTATAGGCAATATATGCTTTTAAAACAGGCTTGTAGAAACTCTTAAATAAAATATGTGACTACATTTCCAATTCAGTATTCAAAAAACAATTGTTACGTTTAAAAAACAATTAATAGTACATCATTCGAAAAGTACATTTATTTTTTTCTGTAGCATCCATTCTTATTAATATAAATACAAAAATATTGAAACCAAAAAATCGAAATACTCATCAGCAGCTTAAAAGCACGTATCTTGTAGGTGTATCTTGATGATGTTTTGGCCCAGCCCTACTCCTAACAACAGCAAGTTTATTCTAAGCGTCATAAACTTTGACCACTCCAGCACCCACAACTGTACCTCTAATATGACAAATAATATGACAAAATGTATATGTCAGAAAAAGGTCAATAAGTTTTACACTTAAAAAAAATCATTATAGAGTTGTCATATCTAATAAAGTAACTAGTGAGACCAGATACTTGAAAGACATAAGGATATAACATGTATAATGAGTTTATAGTCATTTTGTATCTAGGGTTTCCCCAAAGTCTCGTTCAAGCCACATTTGTTACGGAAGCCAGTGAAGACTGAATTAAAGTTTTTGTTCCCATTCTTTGTGTGCTTCCCTGTGGATTGAAGGGTTCCATCACTGGATGAAGTTGTAGCCTGGTCGCGAAGCTTCGAGTTAATGATGCGCTCAGCAGAAGGCAGGGACATTTTCAGGGAGTTCTTGCAGTCGGAGTACAGCGAGGAAAACCTGATGTTCTGGATCGCCTGTGAGGAACTGAAGAAGGAGACCAACCCATCTGCTATAGAAGAGAAAGCTAGAATCATTTATGAGGATTATGTCTCTATCCTGTCACCAAAAGAGGTGAGAATCCAGAACATTCATTCAGTCTTCATATTTTGTCAGTCCTTCTATGCTTCAGCTTGTGATGATGGATGTGTCTGTGACGTACAAGGGTGCAACATGACCAGATGTTATTTTAGCTTCGTATTCCTGCACCTGAGATTTGAAGTGCAGCAATTTCACTTCCTGGAGCTCTCAAGATCCATCTTCCTTTTGTCTTAAGTAACTGTAAGCATACTGAGCCCTAGGGTCCAGGACATTTCATTCACTCGGCTCTAAAAAATTTCTACAATTGTTCAATGGTATACAAAAGTGACTTCAGTCACATTACTTCAAAGATGTATGTCCTCAGAATTTAACTCTAGTGCCAGGGAACACAAGAAAGCTGCTGATTGGTGTTGTGATCGGTCATCTACTACCAGTTATCACAAGAGCACTGTAATGTCTATGAACGATTTTCATGGGATAAAAAGGTGTCATGTCTAAAATGAAATGCTAAATGAACATTTTCTGTCTCGGGTTGTCATGATAGTGCTTGGGTCTGAATAAGCATGGCTTGATAAAGACTCGTTGTCATGTCTGTAATGAGTAAGTACCTATACTATAATCTTCTTACTCTGTTAGTATCTATACTCTTCCTCACTGTGCTAACACTGCCAGAAGCAGAACAAGTCCTTTTAAATGGGTTTTGAATCTTAGTGTCCACCCAGTTTTTTTTAAGATGTAGAAAGTAAAACTTTGGAAACCAGTTTATATGACAGACTCGGTTTTTGGTTTCAGACATTAAAACTCTGTTAATAATTACTATAGCTCACCTCCCCATGTTAAACAAATCACACTCCGAATGGTTCTTTAATGTCTACAAGCTGTTTCCAAACTACCACAGCTTTCCCACAGTTCCACTCACATAGCCTTAACACTGACAGAGTGCTTTTCAAACCTTGTGTGGAATAAAACCTCACGAATGGTCCCTGCCCTCTGATGAACTGATTCTGACCTTTCATTTCTAACTCACATAGTGGTCTTCAATTCAAGTGGTATGTTTCAGGTCACTGTCTTGCTGGAAGGTGAAACATTGTTTAGTAAGTTTGTTGGCATTTGGTCAGAACAGAACAGTGAAGATGTCTGTGTAGAGTCCTGTCAGTGGTTTGTATCCTGTGCTAAAACCTCTTAGGCCATACTGGTGAACTTTTCTGATTTTAAGTAGTTTTTGACCTATCTGCCTATATAGAGTGCGTTTTTTGATCTATTCAGCAGCTGATGGGGGATTATTTTCAATAATAAGCATGCTTTGGTTCTGAGTATTCTTGCTTGGATGTACAAATCAGTTTATTTTTGATATATATAAAGTTGTTCTTTGCTTGATATACTGCATTTTATTTTACAGGAATTGTACTCTGCTCTACTGGCATTGTCTCTTTTTTGATTTTCTCACATTGAAGTATACGTGCTGCATCCTGTAGAAACAGATATACATCTATACACTTTTTTAGCTCTGTTTTGCATTATCTGATGTAAAACATACACAACCACTACTGGCTCACTAAAATAGGTGGATTATGTATGACAAGACCTTTAATACCCACATACTTCATCCTCCAATTACAGACATCAAGCCGCATTTTAATTTCATTAGTTCACATCCAACATCCAAAAAGCATCGATACAGTGTTGAATTTCAGGTTTAGCTTTTAAACACTTAAATCAAAAGTCAAACAGCGTTTGCCTGCCTGATGCTCGTACTGATCTTTCTCTTGGGACCCCCACATTGCTTTTTGCAGGTGAGTTTAGATTCGCGGGTGCGGGAGAGTATCAACCGGAGCCTGCTGGAGCCCAACCGTCTGATGTACGAGGAAGCACAGCTTCAGATCTACACCCTCATGCACAGAGACTCCTTTCCCCGCTTCCTCAACTCGTCCGTTTACAGGCACCTTTTGGAAAAAACGAGAGGTTGCTTAGACACCTAGGGCTCCTGTCAGAAACCAGGAGCCCAAAAGTTCCTATACGGTGCCACTGTTGAAAGGGGTGGTGTTTCTTGATTCTTTTGGGTTTTTTCCTTTTTTTTCATAGAGCGAGTAGTTAAGCAATTCTGATCATTCAGTAGTGACCCTGAAGTTCACTTCCTGTTTAAGTGCCAACATGAGCTGCTCAGGCATCTGTGACATAGAGAATTGTGTAAGGAACTCTGTCAGAGCTCTGCTTCCTCTTCACCTGTCTGCTGCACTCTGTCTCTGTACCGCATCTGTGTTCTCTCTCTCACTCTCTCTCCCTCTCACTCTCTCTCACTGTCTCTCACAGTTTCTTTTGCTACCTGTCCTCTTTCTCATTCTTCCTCGTGTTTGAAGACGGCTAAACAGAAATGAAGAATGTTTTGGATTTTTTATGATTGGCTAAGAGTTTGCCATTACATGAGATAATTTCAGACTTTGCATCATAAAAGGTTGTGGATTTTTTTTCTAGCTTAACATATTAAACCTGGATAGAATTACAGTGTTTTTTTTACATAAGAAATGTTATTTTATAGTGTTGTAGGCAGAGGGGCTCCACAGCTTTTATAAGCTTAAGCGAAATTTACTTTTGGCCAATTGTCCATTTAGCTTGTTTTTCTAAGCATTAAGCTTTCACCTGTCCAAGCTTTCATGTCTCTTCATAGCTCTCTCACTGGCAAAGGTAAGGGCTCGTGTTGTAGTCGGGCAGCTAAATGAATCACGAACAGAACCTTCCTCTGCAAAAGTCCCCATCCCTCACTGCTGAATAAGGACACAGTAGCTGGTGACATTGACCAACAGCCAGAGTCTCCCGTGCAGGTGTCAGTCCCAATTCTCACCAGTCCATCCCTCAGTGAGAGATGCCAGCTGCTGTATGGCATTTGGTTGTGAGTATTTCTGGATTGAGTTTTCCTCGAAAATAAATCAGCAACATCTCAGAGATACTTGAGAGAATTATAACTGTTATTTACATGATTTACATATTTACAAGTCTTAAACGTTGTGGACACTGCCTAGTTTTTGGAGGCAACACTGTATTTGAAATGATGGTCTGTGATGTTGTTTTGTTCAGGCACTGCACAATGACGTGACGTCACGAGACGTGACTCTGGTTTGGATGTGAATCTTTTTCGTGAACTCAAATGTTGGTGGGTTGCTGACAGTTTGCTGATGCTCTGTGTAGGTTTTACACAAATTTTTACAATAAAGCTCATGAAGCTGTTTGAGCTGACAATGAAGCTCATGAAGCTATTTGAGCTGACAATGAAGCTCTCAAAGCTGTTTGAGCTGACAATTTTCTGATGAAAGGTTCATTTTCAGATGACCAGTCTGCTTCACGTTAGCAGTATTTTTAAAAGGGCGCGGGTATAATGCAATTCAGATCCTTCTAGCATGCATTTATGTGTTTGTGCACTGAACACAATATAATACACAATCTGAATAAGACATGAACCACATGACATTGGTGGAAATGTCTTAAAATAGTTTAAATATGTTTAGACTTGTGTCTCTGAAAAGGAGGTCATTTTCGGCTGACTTTTCATAGAAGCGAACTTGAATCTTTTGCTGTGTACTTAATACCGATTGTTTTACTGTTACAGCGGCCAGTGCATGGTAAATCATTATGTAAATGACTGCTTGGTATAGCCACATTCTTGTCTCTTAGTTCAATAAGTCACATGTGAACGACATTGAGTTCTCACTATCCGGTCACTACTCTTAAGAGGTTTGAAACGTTTTGCTTATGAATGAGCCTATTTTCAGTCCTTTCTCTGCTGGGTTTTCATTCCTGTGCCAGCATTTCGTTATGTCTTTATGTCTCTTGGTGAAACAGAAGTTGCATGTATTTCCTGTGTTTGAATAGAATGGGTTTGGCTTGACTTTCTTTTCTCTTAAAAGATGAACAATAGAAAGTTGAAGCTAAACCTCAAAAGACTGAATTTGCCATAATAAGGGAAATGTAAACTTATCTTGCAGAAAAATACGTCTAGTATTAATTAATTTTTTCAAAAATTGCAGTTTTCGTTGAAGGGGGCATGTATCCTCCTATCTTGCAAGTCGTGTAAGCCAGGGTTTGGTTTCCTAGAAACCAGTGAAAGTAGAGTTTCGATGAGCATTTCAGTCCAAACCAACGTGCACTCAGCATGAGTTCAGCACCCTCCTTCCCTCAAGACTTAGCCTGTGCCATCACAGTGGTTTTACGATGTGTCGGTGATGACGTACGTCTCACGTGAACACCTGGCCAAGCGTGCATGTGCTCACCCAAAGGTTCTTCTTACGTCACTGTGTTCTTCGTGTCTTTCCTGTCGAGTTTTCAGTGTTGATGAATGCTGAACGTTGGGGCAGCCATGGTGCAGGTGAGCTAGGTTTACGTTCACATAGCCAGCCGAGCGAACCTTCAGAGCAGCGTGGTGAATGGGTTGGGCACAATGCTGAACGGGATTTTTTCACAACAGTTTTTTTAGTGTTGAGGGAGGTGTGCAGCAGATATTTGCTCTAATTAGGATGTTATTTTCAAGATAAAATTGACAAAATTAATTCATGACAGTTTTTTTTTTTTACAATGTCGGAGGGCTTTCTCTGGTTGGACAAACCTACCAGGAAATTGGTCATGTACGTTTTTACCTGTTACCTTGGCTAACATCCATACTAATCCTAAATCAGGCATTAAGGATATATTAAGACTATCACTTCAAAATACAAAGGCCTGGTGATAGTAGTTAACATAATGACCTATCTGTGGGCTCCAGGCATTGTTTAGTGATGTCATGGATTCATTTTTTAATCGGTTTGATGTACATATGTTGGCATAATTTTATCCTGCCATGAGAGATGAATATTTGCTTGAAGGCTGTCAGGAAACAGACATCTACCACCTGACAATTGCACAACTTGGTATTGTTTGGAATTAATTTTTTGTTTGTTTGTTTGGGGTTGTTTTTGTTTTTTGTTTTGTTTCCTACTGAAAGGCTCATTGGTTAAAAAAATGCAAAATGAAGTATCAGATCATCTGTGACCAGAGGAACGTTGTCCTCACTGACATCTCTGAAGAATTTCATTCGTTTTCCTCTACCTCTCATGTTGGTTATTTTTCGCATCTAGTTGTCGATGTTAAATTTGTTTGTTTTGATCTACTTGAAGCCTAACACTGTAAATGAGATGTGCACAGGTACACTGAGGTTCTGATGAACAGTAGCTCATGTTTGTTGAATTGTACTCAGCATAATTAGATAAAGATTCAGGAAATACACTGTTTAAGGGCTAATCTCATTCTGCCTATGCAAACATGTTAATTGTTGGATTGTCAGAAGAATTGGTGGTTGTTTTTCATGATGTTGGATGGAACATGGTTTACATTACCCTAATACTCTTCAGTCTAGGTCAGAAATTCTGTTTATATATATTATAATATATATAATATAATTAATATTATATTATATTATATTATATATAATAGTATGCCTTCTTGATTAAAAAAAGATAATTAACACTTTAAAAAATTGTATTGTGTGAACTGTGGTTTTTGCCATCTTGTTAGGTTGGTATTTCATCTGTATAAAATACACATCATGAATGTATAAGTGTACAAATGTTTTCCACAGAGTGAGTAAAACATTCTTGGACCAATATGCTGGGCCCTGTATTACAGAACGACTGATGGTGTCATGAATATCATAAATCAAAACCACATAATTTAAAGGTAGAATAAATGATCAGTGTAGTAAGTGTCTTTTTTGTTTTTAAAGGTGCTTCAATCTTTTTGACGCAGGTTGAAGGGCTATTTTGGGCACTTTGAACACATTTTTCAAGAACAATAATATCTACCTCTGGTTTTTTTTATATTTCCCATCTTGTTTAAAGAGGGAGGATTTATGGTAGAACTCATATCCTTTTGATTTATCATAACATTTGATTAGTGCCACTGAATAGAGCTACAGTTTTGAGAAACATTGTCATATATATATATATATATATATATTTGGCAATGTATATTATATATTGCCCTTTACCTAAGTACCTAAAAGTATCCTGTGTTAATTTTCCTGTGTAAATGTAACTGTTACTGTGCTCGCTTGTTTAGTCATGTCTTTGCTGTAGAAGTTCTGAGAGCTGCTCTCCATCATTATATTGTTTAATCTATACATTCTTCATGTGTAGAGCCAGAAGGGCAGCTTTATTTGTTCAACAGAAATATACTTTATGGCATAGTTCCTATTGGAAGGGCCTGTACCCCTGTCAGACCACACCTCCAGGAAAAATATTGACCCAACCTGGCACTTTTTATGTGCACACTCAGATATGTTTTGCACCTCAAACATCACTGTAGTTATGGTAAGGCATTGAAAGTCTAGGAGTGTTCTTCTGAAGCACTTGTTCAGTTCCAGAGCACTTATTAGACAGATTTACGTCACTGTTTACCACTTCTTTACAGCTTTTGTACTACCTTTAGGTCAGCATTCATAAGCACTGATACCGAGATCGGTGATCTTTTCTGGACTGGACTTGCTTTGTACTTTGTTAATACAGCATTTACTTTTTGTTATTTACTAATGCTCATTTTTGTAAGGTTATATAGTAATATTTTTTAATTATCATAGCTGTTTATGTAGATCCTTTTTTCCCGTAAAGGCATTCCCGAAAGTTTTTAATTTGCTTAGTTGTTTTGAACAAATAATTTGTTGCTTTGAATATTTGAGAATTTCAAATTTTGTGCAAAAGTTTTTTGATTGTTTACAGAAATATTGACCTGCCATCTGTTTTGCTGTATTATCCACATGTGATAATAACATGGCCAGTGTCAAAGGTTAAAGTCACTGGAGAAGTCGGTGCAGACGTATCTGGCGCAGCAGGGTCTTAGAGTGAGAAGTGTTTTGTACTGTCCATAAAGAAGGCATCATGGCTCACATTACAGCTGTGTCCCTTGGACTGCTGTTTATTAACGATTGTGGCCGACTGTAAGGGACAAATTTCACGTAGTATAAACACATGGCAGGTTTGGTCTGTTACCCACACCTTTAGAAGTTATTACTGACTGAAACACGACTGCTTTTGAATGTGTTTGGTAAAATGGTCATTTATACTAGAGAACCAGGATTTGATAAACACCGGCAGTTTGAGTTTTCTTTGCTTGTTTAAGGTTCATGGAGCAGGAGACGGTCTGCATGTCCATATTCTAAGATGGCCCTTTTGCTTTGATGATGCCAGGAATACTCTATCAATGCTACACTGAAAGGTCTAGGAGACACTTTTGTTCAGTGTTAGTTTTATGTTTTGTTTTGGGGGATATTTTGGAGATATTTGATAGATATGCCACTTCCATCAGAGTTGTGTTAGTACTGACCTCCACACCCACAGACCCAAAATACGCTGGTGCCAGGTAGTCATCCAAAGAGCATCTCAGAAACCTGCTGTAGAGACAGAAGGAAATGACTGGGTCAACAGTGGCATCTGTAAACACCAGCTATCAGAGCACCAGGACATATTCATGTTTAATGTTTTTCATTATAGCCATCCTGAAGTGCCTTTACATGGAAACATTAATGTTTGATTTTTCACAGGCTAAAACGTTTTGGTTTTTTTCAGCACATTTTATGATACAGACAGCGCGCAGCACAGCCATCAGGCTTCTATGTAGGATATGTCATTCACCATGTCGGGGAAAGTAGTACTGGTCTACATTTCAGCCCAACCTGTTGTAGCATAAATACACTCTTGAAATGGAGTTTCAGTGCTCTGCAATGGCTGTGTACTTTTGGAATTGTAAGGTGGCATTTTCTGTCCTATATATTTTCATTGTATGTATTGTAAGCACCATCAATGTTTGATTTCATATATTTTGTCACATAGTTAAGAAAGACTGCAGTAATTTATTAAGAGTTTCGCTCATTCTGTAGTCCAGCTATCAAGAAGTTGACAGTGATATATTAGAAAATGAATGCATAAACAAAACTTTTTTCATAAAAGGGGAATATATTTTAACAAATTATAATATAACAATGGTTTTGCCGGTATAGATGTATTTGGCAAATTTAGCAAAACTGTTCTTGTCTAAACTAAAAATGACCCCTCAAGTACACTAAGGAATATTTGTTCATTCAAACTAAGGTACAGGTAAAATACAGAAATATGTAGGTTGAAATAATGTACAGAATCACTTTTAAAGCCACTTCCAGGAGTTGCAGATCACTAAAACAATACGGTTGCATTAAAGTTTAAGTTGCATTCTTAAAACTTAGAGATGGAATTCTAAATGGAATGAACTGCACGTAAAAGTTGTAAATAGCTGTGAATTATATTTGCATATACCTTTATATATACATACATATTTACATTGCTTGTCAGAAAAGCAATTAAGACCACCCAAGGGCAGAGTGGTATTTAATTAAGACCTCCCAAGGGCAGAGTGGTATTTAATTAAGACCTCCCAAGGGCAGAGTAGTATTTCTAAGAAGGTACAGTGAGCTGTAAGCAGTGTCATACCAGTCTCTGAGTGTGGCTTTAACTTTGAGTATCCAACATTTTGTAGTGCAGAAAACCACTGAATTTTTTTTAGACAACAGAGACATAGAAAAAAAAATTTGTGCTTTAATCAAAATGTTTAATATACTGATCTATTTTTAATATGCTTGCAAATTACACAATTTTTGTTTATGAATGTTAAAATTTTGTATAAATTATTATACCTGTACTGTCATTCAATTATTAATCATAGCATGCATTTGCTAATTACAGATAGACTCATTACACTGTATGAGTAAGTATTAAAGACTCATTACACTGTATGAGTAAGTATTAAAGACTCATTACACTGTATGAGTAAGTATTAAAGACTCATTACACTGTATGAGTATGTATTAAAGTACTGCAGAATGCAGGAGTTTTCAGAGTTTTTGTTTGATGACCATATTTTTAAAATGTTTTAAGAGGTAGATAAAAAAAATGTTAGAATGACTTAAAACATCTTTATCTTACTGTGTTTAAGGGACAGTACAGCTTCCGCTGAAGATCAGTGAAAAGAATGGAAGAACTGAAATGCTCAAAGCATGAACAATTTAATGAGATGGTTGTTTTCTGCTGTACAAAACTTAGTCAAGTGAAAGAAATAATGGTGCTTTTGCTGTGTATTAGATGTGTGCTCCTCAAGAAACATACTGTACTAAAGTTAAATGGATAATTATGCTTTTTGTTTAACTGTATAAACCACTAACTCAAGAAATAATTGTAAGCCCTGTTTACAGTAGCTGTTTATACATTGATTATGGGGCGACTCTCCTTGAACTGTAGCATGTGCTGTATATAGTGGTGTTAGTGGAAGGTGCAGAGATTGTGTGGTTCAGAATAGTGTTTTTGTTTGTGTTTTGTTTTCTTTCCTTCTGGGACCTCATAAATTCTTCTCATAGGCTCAGCCTTCCTTGATCTGCTGTACTGTGTCAAGGTGATTTTTTGATACTCTGGAACGCAGGTTCAGGTGTCTCTCATGCAACAAATTAACTGTTTGTGCCAAAATGGTAGAGAAATATTGATAAAATAATATTGTCTCTGTGACACGCCAGTGTCAATATTCATATTGTGTGTGCTACATTAGATCCCAAATATTCAACTTGGATATGAATCAGTCTTCAGCAGTCAAAGAAAAGCATATTTAAACTCACATTCCAGGGTCAGGTGTGACATTACAGTTGAGTCCAAGTAAATCCATCACTTCTGTCTGTTGTAACTCTTCTTTGATTAATTCCTACATTACATTTTTTTTTGTTTGTTTAATGTTTAGTTTCTGCATTTGCATCACTACTAAACACCATTTAAGGTGGTTAAAGTGACTCATGTATAAAAAATACATTTTAATGTCATACTGTCCTTCAGTCGATTGGACCTATTCTTCTAAAACTACCCTCCAGTATCTTTGTGTCTCAAATAATAATGCCGGGGGGGGGGGAGACCATGACTTACAGCTGCATATGAAAAAAAAAAATAAACATGTTTTCACTTACGCTGAGTGAATCATTTTGAGGAGTGGCTCCTGGTATCAATAATAACTCTCAACTGTATCAGGTTGATCTTGCTAGTCTCCCTAAACCCACATCAGACTCTCAGGGAGGAGCAGTGTGAGGTTAATTTGGTGCTATTCAGTGGAACGTATATTTTCCATCTTTAAGGACAAGGCCTTGAAGGAAGGATGAGCCTCCGCCAACACACTTGACCTGTCTCTCCAGGTCTACTGCTGGTAACATTTTGTGAAACCAGTAAATAATTAACAGCTGATTTGTTAGGTATCCTGAGCACCAATAAATGCGGTAAAAATCAACCCATTCGACACGTTTCACAATGAATGTTGAAGTGTGTAACCCTGATGTCATCCAGACATTTAAAAAAAAAAAAAAAAAAAAACTTAAAAGCTGCATGTTCAAGAAAGAAAGTGGCGAGATCCTCCAGAGGCAACCTTCCTCTGCTAAAAAACATTAGATCATCTGAAAATGCCTCCTGATTACATTAAGTGGCCTTCATAACAGGCCTTTCTGCTTATTAGTCACAGATGCATGAAAATTGCATTTACATCATTGTTCATTTACAGCATTTGGCTGATGTTTTTTTATCCAAATCAAAATCCAAATGGACTTACAGTTGATGATTAAGAGTCACAGGGGCCCAACCAGCAATATTCTGATTACAAGTCAAGTGCCTTTAACCACTGAGCTAATACCTGCCCCATGACTGTTAAAGATACTTTAAAACAAGAAACCCATACTTGCTCATGTTACCTTCAGTATGTGTGTCCAGGCAATGTCACTTAAAGTGTATTGGAGTACTATGCTGTAATTACTGTCCTAGATTAGTAGTAGTTTACACGCTGTTCGAAATGTCCAGAGTGCAGTCTCAAAGAAAAGACAGACAATTTTTTGTCTTTTAATTAAAAATGTGTTGAGAAATGGGTACATATGTTTAAGAGAATGACTCTCATATTTATGTTCTTGCTAGGATGTAGGCTGTGATTTGTTATACCATTAAACCATAACTGTAACAACACATCACATATCCATCAAAACATTCGTTATCTAGACAGCCATTCATTGGCTGTTATTTACAGAAATAAATACTGTAAATAACAGAAGTATAATTGTTGTTCTGTGTTGGTCGTTTGCTGTGACCAAGTATCCTGTGAAACTGGTTCGGCGGTCCAATCTACAAATTTGACTAAACTGCACAACATCAGACATTCTCCTGGATACACCAAATGATCTGTTTTTATCATACATTAATATGAGGTCTTTTGTTTGTGAGGTACTATTAAATTTGCAGTGTCAATAAAAAAATCTAAATTAACAACAAAAAGGAGGAACTAAAAAATATATTAAAATATTTTAGAACAGGGAAAAAGTTGTTGTGACTGTCTGTGTAGCAATTAGTAAGAATTTTGATAATTTAATAATAAGCCACTTCTGACATCAAAAAAATGATTATAATTCATATAATTGAATTATAAGCAATTAATCCAGTCCACAGCTTTGGAACAAACTCAGTTTGTGATGGTGAATGCTGATAGGCATTTCATATCCCCAGTCTCACGTCTAAGTGTTCACACAATACATTCTGACAACTGAGTGCCTCAGAAACCATTCAAACACTGCAGACACGAGTACAAAATAGCTATTCAATGTTCAGGCCTCATCTATTCCAGTGATAAAGAATAATTATGACCCTTAACCATCACTTTGTTTAAAAAAAGGATGGTTCTTAGCAAGAAACTATATATTTTTTGCAATGGATATTCTATACTGTTGATGGGGAACGTTTAATGAAACTGACTGTAAATGTATCTAGACCACAACAGCCACACTTATTCTGTATTCAAACATGCCGTTCTGCCAGATTTGGTTACTTAGCTTCTCATTTTATCAGTTTTATCACTTTTTAAAATCAGTTTATTCTTTTCTCTTTGCAAAGGGAGGCTACATGCTTCAGTGGTGTATTAATGCATATCTGCGTCTGAGTGCAGATGGATCTTTAGTTTGGGAGTCACAGGCAAAAGCTCCTACTGTTTACTGAGCCACAGCCGCATTCCACACTTTAAGGGCCACAAACATGTTACGTTAGATAAAACCAACACATTCATTTCTGATCTAAATTTTGGAGGTGTAGACCACTCCACCCACATGCACTTTAGACGTTAAAGACAGGCAATCCACACTGGGGCCCAAAAAAATGGTTTGTGCAAAATCGACATGTATATGAACGTTCTGCTTAGGCCAAATATTAGGTGAGGAGTTAAGGATAGTTAAGAATAAGTCGTTTGCTTCTTTAGTTGTTGCACTGATGTTAACGTATAAGCAGTGGAAGCTTATAACCACCAGGAAACCTCACACAAACTGCAACTTGTGTAAATTTAATATTTCCTTTACGTTAATAATTGTTTTTTTTTTAAACACTGAGCTTTAAACGTGGTGAGCATCAAATTTCTAACCAAGAATACAAAAAAGTATATGGCAAAAATAAAACCGTTATACACATATGGCAGTACGAGCTTTCGCCCACAGCTTCAGTCTTTACCGTCCCATGACTTCTTTCCCCTTGAAAGGGAAAATCTGCGTTATGGTTTTAAAAATGTGCTGCGAGATGTGAGAGCATGCTGGCGTGAGGCAGGAGGCGAGGCGAGGCATGACTCAAGGGGCCTTCTGCTCCGGCACCTCGTGGAAGGCCGAGGCGGAGTCCTCCTGGCTCTTGTCTGTGCTCTGGCCTGACGCCGCGTTCTCATTGGGCCCCGTGGCCACCGCCGAGCTGGCATCTATGCTCTCATAGGCCTCTGACGTCCACTGGTAAGAAAAAAAAGAAAGATTTTAAGTCTGGCTGCTTTAATACGGCGCTTTTACAAGTCATTTGTCTTGTTCCAAGACGTAATCATAAAATATATATATAAAATAAAAATTAACAGTGCAGAAATGAAGGTTTTTTTTTTGCATGCCTGAGGTGTATATAGTAAGTCATCATGCAGCTCTTCGTGGTTGACTAATTCCAAGCCGTGGTCTGATGCTCTAGGAGGGTACCTGCGTTCCCCGGCTGGCCGAGTGGACGGACGGCCCCTGGGCGACGTTCACCGAGCTGGACGACTGCGTGTCGCTGGTGTTGCCCCCATCAGCAGCAGACAGGCCAGAGATGACCAGGCCACTGGAGAAGCTGCGCTTGCCAAACAGCAGGCTGAGCGTGGAGCTGGATGAGGAGGCGTGGCCCGAGTGCTGCTGGCTGGAGGCCATGGGAGTCGTCCCCGTCAGCCGGGGTGCCTGGGAGAAGACGGAGGCCACGGAGGACGTGTTGAAGGATAGCTGGCTGTTGGACAGGCGCTGCGCCAAGCCCCGCCCACCCGAGCCCTGCTGGCTGTCCAGGATTGGCCCTGAGCGGCTGGTGACGGGCGGCCGCTGGGCCTGAGGCTGCACTGAACGGCTGCGGTACTCCCGACGGCCTGCAGGGGGAGTGTAAAAGATTTTCTTACTTTTTTTAGAATATCTTTTTAAAGCTTGTGTGTGCACATTTACAGATGTGTGACTAGCAGTGTTTAATGTCGTCGTTGTGCTGCTGATAAATGCCGGGGGTCAGACCTGTGCTGTGGTGCCTGCTGTGTGAGCTTCGCGGCCGGGCCGGGTGCAGGCTCAGGCTCTGGGACGTCACCGAGTGGTGCGTCTGGCTCATGGACGACCCAGCGCAGTCCACGTCTTCCATATTCACTCCACTGTTACAGCTGGTGAGGTTGTCCTTCCTCACACTGAAAGAAGAACAGGAGAGAGTACAAATAAACGCTCAACGAAAGGAGGTGCGAGACAAGAGCGGCGGGCCGGATCACACTCACCGGAGCCACCTGGAGAAGAACCATGTGCGGATGCTCTCCAAGCTGAGGGGGCCACCCCAGATGCTCCTCATCTGCTTGTGAGTGCCCATGTACGAGGTGGTGAGAGGAGACACGAACATGGGGTATCCCAGCGGCTGGTCGCATGAGGAGTTGATCATGTTGCGCAGGGCCTGCTTGGAGTTCTGGATGCTGCCGCGTTCCGGGTTGCGGTTCCGCAGGAAGATCAGCTCCTGCTGCTGACCCGCCCACAGCCCTCGCACACACTCCTTATTGATCTGCACGAGCAACAGTGAGGCAGCTCAATGCCAGGGTCATGGGAAACAATGTCTCCTTCCTTTCTTTCTCTGACTGTAAAATCAGCTTCTCCAAACATCTCTCAAATATGCCGAGCTCTTAAGATTGCAGGCTCCTGATCTCTTGAGGTTACCAACCCTCCTCCTGGAGATCTCTACTTGCTAAGCTCCAAAGCATATCCTCAGAAGAGAGTGAGACCATCCCTCAAGATCTCTCAGAACATGGTTGCTAACATTGAAAGAAACTACATTTTACAGCTAAGAAGAGCAGTGGTACTCCTATCAGCAAACTGTGATGCATGGATATGTATGTATGCAGGCTGTATGCTTAAATCCCAACTAAAAGAAGATCAGACAGTTCGAGCTCGTGGTCTTGCCTTGATGACTTTAAAGCTGAGGTAGCGTTTGTAGAGCATGATGATCTTGTATTCGTCTGCACCCTCGTCCACCATGTGGCGCAGGGTGAGAAGGGTGTCTCGGCTTGACAGTACCGCTTTGCGCCAGGCGGGGTCGCTCTCGTCACAGATCACCAGACTGCTCCTGTACGTGGTGATGGCCTCGTAGAGCACAGCTGGCTCCTCTGTCTCCTCCAGGCTTGTGAAGTGGTCCTGCAAATGCACAGATGTTATATCGGATGTACAGATATTAACATGAAGTAAATTTCCACTTGCAGTGCCAACTGTCTACAAAGTACGAAGCCAACAAACCATCGATAAGAGGCACCAAGTCAGTGGTCTGAGACCACTGGTATAACTGTCTGAGACCACTGATATGTCTAAATGGAAAAAAGTTTGACTGGCGGTTCTTCTGTCTTCTCCTTCCCCTCACATGCCTTCTCAGAACCATATTTCTCCATTGTTCTCATTTCTACCTGGTGAAGCTTCAGGCTCATCCGGATGGCAGGTGCCACAACCTTCTGCAGCAGATCCATGTCGGAGAAGACCCACTCATCCTTGGTCGCAATGCGGAAATCTCCCTTAAACAAGGTGTTAAAGCCATACAGGAAGGACTCCAAACTATAAAGGAAACCATTTTAAAGGATGTGTCAAAGGGCATACATTGTCACCACTGCTCCTAATCATGCAGTCGCTTTGAGGTGCCATTTAACAGGCCATCTATGAACAACAAAATGGCTACCAAAGATGATTTAGAGTTCACCTGTTGGACATGTTATGTGAGGCGGTGCCTAGAGACCGCCTGCCCAGCACAGACAGAGCGAAGCACAGTGTGACCAGAGCAGAGTCCTCATCACACTCCACTGGCTGGAGACACACAACAACCTTACTGTTGCAAAGCAACGTGTAACCTGAACAATGTCTGAACAAGGTTGCAAGCCAGTATTTCATTGTTGAGCATAATTTTCTTACAACACAGCATCAATGACACAATCAAAAACGACCTCTTTTTATATGCATATAGAAATACTGGGTCCTCTTATCAGTTACATTTAAGAGAAATTACATTCTGTTCTTTAAGCATAAAACAGACTAAGGATATACATATTAATCTCCTGCTAAATCAATCAATCCATAATCAATACTTAAAAAATGAGAAAACATCCTCTCACTTCCTCTATTTTGCCGACACAGTATTGGATCCACTCCAGGTAGACGTTGCAGTAGCTGGCCCTGGTGACGCCTTGCAGGCAGTGGACGTAGTCCTCGTCGATCTTGACGCTGAACACTGCTGGGTCCCTCTCAATGTGGTGCCATCTGGTGTAAGGCTGGAGGGCCTCCTGCGCCGCCTGTTCCCTGAGCCACTCCTGCAGCTTTGGGTTGACCACCACATAGTAGATGATGCTCTGTAGGCAGGAACAATACAACAGAGAGAGAGAGAGAGAGAGACTAGGTGCTGTGCTGCTGGAAGGTTGGGGGGAAAGAAGTCAAGAAGTAGCTGGAAAAAAAACCATTTTTGTGCATCACAAGCCCGGCATGGCATACGTTCACTAATTAATTCAAGTCCCTGCATTTTACAACATATACAAAGTCAAAAACAAAGATTAAAGCAAGCCACACGAACAGAACTGAGATAAAGCGAGCACTTAGGGTCGCAGCACGGCGGTAACTCGTGGTAACGAGGCGCGGTACCTTCAGGTAGTAGGTGACGAGGAGCTTGCGCAGGTCGTACACCTGCAGCATGGTGGCGGCATTGTTCTCACTGATGCTGTAGCCCTCCAGCAGGTACTTGGTGGAGGTGAGCTCCCAAGCCAGCCAGCGCAGGCCGAAGGCAGCGTTGCAGGACAGCAGGTGGGGCAGGTGGCCCGGCTCACAGCAGCAGCAGCCGTCGTCCTCCTCCACGCCCTCCGTGATGGCCTCCACCTCCCGCTGCTGGCAGTACGTGCCTGACATGGACAGATGAGACGAACCTTACTGGACCATTCTGACTGAAAGGTCCAATCAAACAGGTCAAAATGGCCCCAGTTAAGAAAAACAATCTTCAAAGTAACATTACTATGCTAAAGAATTAAATAGCTGTTTTTTAATAAATATTTTGAAGACATTTTTAAAGAAATCTTTAAAGTGACCAATAAAAAACTAGATGCTGTAGTAAAAATGCAATAAACATTACAGTTTAAAGCATTTAAATATGAATCAGGGTGCTAAAATGCCAGAATCAAAGTCCCGTGGCTGCGGGGTGTTGTCTTGTACACCCCTGAACTCTCACCCCTGAACTCCAGGCCTCTCAGCTGGAAGGTGACAAGGCCATTGCCGACCTCGACGAGGTGCACCAGGGCGTTGAGGTAGTCAGAGGCCAGGATGAAACAATCGCCGGCGCTGTAGTTGCCCCAGCGACCCAGCAGCAGGTCCCCGCACAGGGTGCGCTGCAGCGAGCGCGTCAGGTACTCGTAGAAGATGGAGTTCAGGTTGTTGTCATCACAGCCTACAGGGAGCACCACTGTGTCTCAGACTGTTTCAACACTATTCAGCTATAAAGAGGCATTAAGAATATGAGACGTTATCAAGCATTAAGACTTTAATCACCTGTGTCCTTGCTGACCTGAGACACCAATCTGCTGTTGGAGTTGTCAATGCGTTTCGTGCTGAAAAGGAAAAAGCAGAAGAGAAACTGGAAAGACAATCTCATATGACCCATTCCTCCAAATCAACGTTCAGCTTTAAAACAGGCCATAGCAATGTTTTGCATCGTGACAGCTGTGGCCTCCGTCCCAGTGCATCATATCAGGGGTGGAAATAACGTTTAATAAACCTTCACAAAGAAATCCAGAGTTCAGCTTAGTGCAATCATATATTAAGATTATGTTTGTCCAAAACCCCCATTAACAAAATAGAACAAAAGCACCCCAAGCCTTTCTGGAGACCTCGAAAAGCTGCACGCCACATTTGATTAGGCGGCTGAGAGACGGTTTTCCGTTTGGTGACCCTGGCGCGCAGAAAGCAGGAGGCTCTTACTTGTAGTTCCTCTCCCAGAACTTGACGGGCCGCGGGTAGGAGGCGATGAAGATGGCGCTGCCCAGGAACGGGCTCAGGGGCGTGTAAAAGAGTGTGGTGACCAGCGTCTGCAGCAGCAGCATGGCCGAATCTGGGCTCGTCCGTTAAGGACACACCCCCAGGCCTGTCCGACAAAGTCCAAAAGACAACAACGACAAAGAACGGCCCTACTGCTGTGAGGCACTTAAACCTGAAAACTACCCGCATCGGTGGAACAGTAAGAGAAGTTATGACTTTTCCCTTCTGCTCGCGCTTGAACGGCAGGTTGTAAGGATACGGGGGACGGCGAAGGGCTGGGCGAAGGCATGAAAGGCGCTTCCCCATGCGATCTGCCACGGAGCGATGTACACCAGAATAAAGTGCAGCTTATGCAGCAGTTCCCAGAGCTGGACACAAAACACAGGCCTGTTGGACTCACAGCAGTACAACGGAGGCTGTTATTTTGGGGGGTTCTTAAGCACGTTCAGTGCCGATGCTGAAAAGTGCAAAGTAAGAAATAAATAGTGTAGTCTGTCTGAATTCTGCAGTAGCAGGACATCATGCATGGAAATAAGAAAACTGTGTTTGACCTGTTGTTTAAATGGATTCCTGAAAGAAAAGCATGAACATTATTGCTCCATTATAGTGACTAATGGGACAGTGGCACATCTTGTCATTATGTTCTATATTCTATATTTGTACACACACATACACACACTTGAAGTCCCATTATACATTCTATAATCTGTATCCCGTGTGGTGTGTATTTCCACATCTTACCTTGTGAAAGATTATAGACATGAAGAAGAAGTTGAGCAGGAAGGTCTCAGATGCTCTGCTGTAGTCAAACTCGAAGAAAACGATGGTGAAGATAAGCGTGAGGAAGTGGTAACTGGGATTGCAGAAAGAGGAGCGCAGGAGCTTCATCCCAGCAACTGTCATCAACAAGACATCACAGCTGGAGCGAGACACAGACGCCTGAGCCACTCAGGGATAGGGGTGCAAGACACAGCCAAGCAAAGCACAGAGGCATCAGCAGGGCAGGGGAGCCTCTGACACGCTAACGACTGCTAGCCGCGCTAACAACTGCTAGCGGCGCTAAATCATTACGAAGAACACAAACTGTCAAAATCCAGGAGCAGGACATTCATTTTAAATGATCTAATGCCTGTGCTTAGTTTAACAGGGCTCATCCTTTTACATGATGTAATTAGCTCCATTTTGAAAGCCTTTCCATTTTGAAAGCCTAGTTATCAAAATTTTTAACTGTGGTAAAACTTCACAAAACATCAACGTGATCTACAGTGATTTACAGTGCACCACAGCTCAGATACTTACTGTGTACCCAGCTTTGTCCGGTGGCTGAGGGCGAAGCCGTCAGCGGTGAGGGCGCTGAGAACGATGGCAGGGTAGATGATGTACTTCTCAAAGCTCACGAGCCCTACATAGAGCCTCTCGAACCACATCAACTGAGCATCCTCTGAAGAGCGGATGTGCACAGTCAGACAATGCTTTAAACTAATGGGAATAATTAGGAGATTTATGTAGATAAATCCATATACTTGTAAAACTCTGCTGATTAAACACTGCAAAATTGAAATAAATACTGCATCCTCTTTGAACGCTACCTCTGGTTTATTCAGAGAAATGGCATTATAATGGCAGAAATGTCATTATTCATTATAAGACATAATTAGCATAGTGTAGATAAGTCTACTAAAGCAAAACTCATTAACCATAGTGAGTTTTACAGTGAAACTAAACGTTGTGATGGGTTACAAAAGACAAACGAAGGTTCCCCAGGGAGGCTCCAGGAGAATGTAACACTCACCACTGGGTTCAAACTGGGAGTTCTCTTTACTCTTAAGCACAGGTTGGGAGAACCACAGCCAGGGGTGGTGCTTCCGTAACTGAGGGAGGAGGTAGTGGGTGACAAACCCCACAGTGGCTGCCAGGGCATACAGCACTATGTTGACAAAGGGCTGTGTTAGGAGCAAAGGGGAATGTTACTTGAAATTTTGGTACCATCCAGTCACATAGGCACCATATTACTAAGACCCTGAAGATGTACAATATCGTCTTTGTTCACAACTCTTCCATGTCCCTGACATGTTTTAGAAGGTTTTTTATTTATTTATTTTTTTAATCAGCAAAACTCACCCTTAAAGATAGGAAGACAGTACTGGCAGTAACTGCAAAAGTTAAAACTGAAGCGATGGAGCAGACGACCAGATCTGAGAGCAAAATCTCTCTCTGTAAGAAGAGAAGAGCGGTAAGAAACCATTTCATTTGTCATTGCATTTGTCAGTGGAGTTTGATGCCACAGTTATTGCAGGTCTCCTGCGTGAGTGTGCACAACCCGAGCTCTCACCACACAGCAGCTGAGCTTGTGTGGAAGAGGATCTGCATTCTCAGTGCGTTCCTGCTCCACCTCACCATTCCCCAGCACTGGCATCAGCTTGGACTTAATCAAGGAGCTGAGTCACAAAAACAAAGCCATATAAATTCATCACAAAGGGAAATTCTTGCAGCATCTGATATTTTAGCAAAATTGATAGTAAGTCAGAAGTTAATTCTCACAACAGCACAGACGGATCACTGCTTTGTCGACTGAGATGGTACGACAGGATCACCAGTAGGGCACAGAACCCAGAGAAGAGTGCTGGGATGTGCTGCTCATCCCAAGGTTCCTGCAGTTCAAATAAAATCCATCAACCATGATAAGTCTAGCAATTACCCAATCAGGTGATCGATTATGGTGGAATTAAACATGGTGTGTCAGGAGTGTACACTGCTGTCTACAGTGCAGCATGTATGCATGGAGTGTGGTCTGAACGGACCACACAATATGAGTGTGGTCTGGTTCTTCAGTCAGGTATGTTCACGCTGCAGGAGTGCAGAGCTCTAGGAGCACCACTGTTATGTACTATCTACAGGCGAAGCCCTGATGTGTATCTCCGTAAGCTCAACTTGCTGGACCAGATGCTGGCAGTTCTGCTCCCATCCTCGGACACGTACTGAACACATGCACGCGACCAAATTCATTGTGTGATTTCCCTCTGAGATCAACAAATGTCTGTTGGGCCTGTCTGATCTATCATGTTTCAAATTTTTCTTCATACCCGTCACCAAATGGGGAGGAGTGAATTATTGAGAAGTGAAGATTACTGGATAAGGTTCCATCTCATTTATGACAATAATAGTGTATGTTTTGCTTTAACCATACCTTCAGAGCACCAAAACAGAATCCATACAGTAAAGTTAATGCTGTTAGACTCCTCACTATACAGAAGAAGGATGAACGGAGTCCAGTTGCAGCTGAACAGAATAAGCACAATCAAATACAAGCAACTGATTGAATTTCTTTAAACTGTACAAAACATTCACTAAGTTATGGGAAACTGATACAGACCTGTCCCACCAAACAGGTGCATGTCAATTTGCTCTAAAAAGTAAATGATAAAGGTGTTGATTTGTGGGAGAAGGCCGAGAAGAAAGCTTATTGGGAAGCAGTACGTAAACCCTTAAAAAAAGGATAAATTAGATATTAGTTATAAGGAGCCACACTTACCACCTCCTTAAACACAAGCTTCATAATGTACAAGCATCATAATGCCATCTTCATCCTCTCTTAAAGGAGCAAGTATATTTTGCATAGCAGGTATATTACTGCACTATGTGTTTTACTGTCATTAGCGTCCAAATTTACCATCATAAAGTATTCATGACCTTTTGCTTCATTAAACACAATACTTACCAATTAATACGTCCTGCACAAACTTAAGGGTGTCCGACATTACAATTGTAACGCCATACATTGTAGACACAGGAAGATCTGATCTTCTCAGCAATAAGTCCAGAATCCAAATAAGGCCACAGAACATACAGAAATAGGCAGCTCGACTGTAGGCAATGATTTGATTATGTCCCTGCAAAGAACACACAACAAAGACCCATGAATACACAGTGAACCCTGCTTAATACCACATCAGTGCTTTTCCATTCATTACTATGGAACTCACATGGGTAGGTGATGCTGCGTCTGGCTGAACACTCTGTAAAACACAAAGAGTTTTTAGTTCACGGCTCAGTTGCTGTTTCCGTAATGGGGTCACACACTGATGGCTACAGTACCTTCAGTAAGGAGTACTGACAGCTTGCAATGACGAGGCAAAACTGGAAAACCCCAAAGTCTTTGAAACAGCCCTGGTTAAGGAGCACGAAGCCCAGAAAAGCAACCAGGAAGGCAAGGAACACCGCCACCATGTTCTCAATCACATCCTGATTCCTGCAAAAGTCATATGTGCTTATGGCTGGAACTGCAAATGAACATAACGCAATATATTAACGGTGATTTTCTGACCTGTCTAGCAATGCCATCAAGGCCAGCCTATCGTACAATATGTTGACCCATTTCCCAGGAAAGACTTTGAGCTTGTAGTACAGCTTGCGGGAAGGTTTTTCCTGAGTAGAAGTGTCTGAAGATTCGTTGAGAGACTCCTCCTCCTGCAGCAAACAGTGAAGCCACACTGAAACCTTTCATGCCAATGTGAGTCGCTCATATGCTACTACTTTGCAAACCTGCTTGTGTTGTTAAAGTCAGATCTGCACCGTAGCAGGCCAATCTTTTACGGACTGGGCTGGATATTTTTCACGCTTTCATTTTATTGTACAAACCAATGTATTGTACAAACCAAATCCTTTATAAGAATTATTTGCTACAACACATGATCCTCAGAAGGTTGGTTCTTGCCTGAAAGATCTCCGGGTGGGTCCTCCGGGGTCTAAGCCGGTGGGCTGGAATGATCCGGCGCTGGAACGGGCAGTCCGAGTGCCCACCTGCTAAACCATCCTGGCACTCAGAGTTCGAGGATGTGGAAAGGAGATCACTAACAGACCAAAGAGAAGAATGGAATTTAAACTTGTACATAAGCTATTTCAAGAAGGGATGGTTTTGATGAACAATGCCAGCTAGCATTAACATTTTAGTATGGATTTGATGAAAGTTGGCAACACTTTCCAGGTTCTTCAACATACCATATGTTGCCCGTGATGAGTTCGGCTCCAAGAGGTAAATTTAATGCTCTTTCATTATACAACCTTCGAGGCCTGTCTCCTGAAAAACAGTGTCCCACTTTCTTTTAGGCCAGTTCCTCATTTAGGAATAAAATAAAAAGACAAATGACTATCTGTGCTGAGTTTTAAATCTGGCATTGGTAGTTTTGTCTTCATTTTTCACTCACTGTGGACCGTGTGAAAGGTGTACGCTTCCTCTTTGGACGTTGCCTCCGGTCTGCAAATGACCTGCAACATGGAGCTCTCTGACTGAGACGTCTGAGAGGGCAGAGAGTCGTAGTCTGGGTCCCTTTCCTTATCCGTCTGGGGGCTGTAAAGGCACATGGGACATTTTCAGAGTTCCATTACACTGTATTGGGAATTACAGCGTGATTATGAGTGCTCAGAAGCCACTGGTTCCAGGATGGGACTGAGTGAAGGGAGCCAGCATCTTCATCCTCTCTTCATGCGTGTCGCGTGAATAGAGGCAGTGGCAACACCTCTGCATTCTACTCTGAATGTACTGCATGGTGTTACTGCAGGAGCAGCAGGCCAACCATGGGTGATGAAACTCTGGAACCGCAGGGGAAAATAGCCAGAGCTGCTTTTGATGAAATTAATGTATTTGTACTGTTACAGAGTATATTGGATGTGCTATAAGAGTGGTCAAAAACACCAATAAAATGTATTATTTTCATATGATACGTGTGTGTGTGTGTCTATGGTTGTGTGTGGGTGATTAGATAAGTAAAGCAAATAAAAAATGTTTGACACATAAATGCATCATTGTGGACATTTGCCTTATTGTACTTCAAGTATCAGTATTGTGAAAATAGCCAGAATTACAGCTCTGAAAAATCCTGGAAATGAATTTCACAAGAAATATGAAAAACTCTAAAAGCCTTTATGCTGACTCATGTTCACACAGGATAAATGTCACAGTGCATAAATAAGCAAGAAAAAGAATCCTGTTGACATATGTAGACTACGAAAAAGGTACTAATTTTGCCTTTGAGATAATCATTTTAAAGCTCTGTTTATGTGTACTTAAACATCTTTACAAATATTTTATTAGGCAAAGTGTTTCCTACCTATCGGGAGACACTATAGGAATTAGCTTCTCTGAAAATGTGTGCATTGTATCTGAAGTCAGATTGTTAGGAGGGTTCAGGCGTCCTTGCTGTCTGGTCAGTTCTGTGTTTTCTAAGTTCTTCATAGCCACCGTGGTCTCTTCTGAAAACAAAAAGATCATTAAAAACAGTAATAAACTCGTAGGACATCAAAACTATGCTGCACAAAACTGGATTCTGGCTGTAGTTAAACTTACAGTGTAGCTGAATAATGTTGTGTCCTTGGGGATTGACAGTTAGCAAAACAAAATCTCCTGTAGTCTTCAACTATTGTCTATATGCAGTAAACATATTACTATAAGACTGTAACACAACAAGCAGCTGCAGAAGATTAAATATACACTACATGTACACTATCACATTTAATGAATATCAAAAGCTTCGCCAAAACACATACTCTGCAAGGTCAACATAACAAAACAAAACAAACTTAGTGCTTACAACTTCTGTAATGTCTAAAGTAAACAGCCACCAAATCAGCTGCTTTCTGAAAACACTTAGAACAATATTAAATGTAAATATCAAAAGAACACACTACCCAAACCTTTGCAAGAAAGAATGTATCTGTAAAACGATGAAGCAGTGCATATTAATGAGTCAGATGAAGTCTCCAGACAGCACTCTGATTGCTATAACACTTATCTATTACCTGTAACCCTCTGCTGCAGAATACTTGAAATAGCTGATATTGAAAGAAATTATTGCGTGTGGGCTCATGATCAATATAAGCTATTACCATAAACTATTACCATAAGGTAATAAAAACAAAATGTTGTCATCTCCCGATATGTTCAGATCTTATGGTTTGCTTATGTACTGGGTCAAAAGGACCTTCAGAGAGCTCCCTTGGACACATTATGTTCACCACTGGAGCAGTGACCTGCAGACTTCCACCACCAGTCAGGAACTGGGAACGCTGTCTTGAGTACTCTCATACAGCACTGTTAGCGTGAAGGGACTGGCGTGTGATTTACAGTCCTGTCATCCCACATACAGCCCTGCCATCACACACACACACACACACACACACACACACACACACACACACACACACACACACACACACACACACACACACACACAGTCCTGTCATCACACACACACACACACACACACACACACACACACACACACACACAGTCCTGTCATCACACACACAGGCTTCAGTCTACTACACACCACGCCTTCTTTCCCTTTTTATCATGCCAATCAAGTCCAATATATTGTGCTGACAAACAGCATTTTGTCTATTAAAATCATCCTGTTTTTTCTGCTGTTATCACACTAATACAACATAAGCTAATATATACAGCGGGTGAAATAAGTATTGAACACATCACAAATTTTCGATGTAACTATATTTCTAAAGGCGCTATTGACATGAATTTCTCACCAGATGTCGGTAGCAACACATCCAATCCACACATGCAAAGAAATCAAACTGTAGATGTCCATGAATTATGTGTAATAATGAGAAATTACACAAGGAACAAGTATTGGAACACATGAAGAAAAGCCATGAAACGTCATGAGAACAGCTGAGATCTATCAGTAGTTAGAAAGCCGTCCTGTCACTTAGTGCAAATTAATATCAGCTGTTCTACTGATGGCCTGTAAAAAGGTGTCTCATTACTGAGGTGCCACACAAGAAACATTTCATGATGGGTAAAACCAGTGAGCTCTCTCAAGACCTTTGTGACTTTATTGCTGCAAAACATACTGATGGCATTGTTTACAGAAGAATTCTAAACTATTGAAGGTTCCAGTGAGCACTGTTAGGGCCATAATCCAAAGTGGAAAGAATATCATTTCACCATAAACCACAACCAGGTGCTTCCCGCAAAATTTCAGACAAAATTCTTGAACTCAGTTTTACACAAAACTCGATGCCAGAGTTCAATTCAAAGAATTCTCAGACAGGGAGATTACAGAGATTACAAGAGAAGACTAGAGACTGACCCTCTTTTTCAGCTGTCTCCTCCTTCGAAGCATCCTCAGTCTGCTTCCCTCCCACACCCCTGGTACAGCTGACAGACTCCAAGAGTGAGACAAACTCCACAAAGTTGGGCTCATTGGGCAGTTGGCCATCTTTGGCCTCTAAATCCGACTTGGAGGAGGTCATGGTTTGGGACTTGTCTTTGGCCCGAAGGCCAATCAGCACAGCATCCCTCCCACTGTCGATGCTAAGCCCCCTTATGTGTGTCCTCCCACCTGCACCGACCCTTCTGATACCTGAAGGGAGCTGCAGAAATCCATCAGAGTCTGACTTCAGCTCAGAGGGGTTATTTTCATCAGGATGGGAGTTAATATCAATGCCAGAAGAACTGTTATTAGTCAGCTGTGGGCTAGGCTTCTCCACCTTATCTTCACTTGATCGTGCTTCCTGGCAGCCCTGGGTGGAGGCGAAATTAACAGCCTCATCACCAATATGTATTTCATGATCCGCACACTGCTGAGCGGGCTTCTCCCTACAGATGGGTGCCCTTTTTTTTTGGTCTGTGTCACAAACTTCTTGGTCCTCGTGGGGCAAATCAAAGGTGATGACGGGGATTTTGACGGGGCAGTCTCCTGCTGCCCCGGTCTCATGCTGGACCAGGTGGCACTGGGCCGACTCCAAGATGCTCAGCTTGACTGACTCTTCCAGCTCGGCCGCTGTGTGCGGGTCGCAGTTCACTGTGATGACGATCTTCACCGTGTCGCTCTCGTCCAGGTGCACCGACGAGCTCGTGCTGTCCACCAGCACCACGGAGATCTCGTCCGAGCAGTAAGCCTGTTCCGGCTTGCTTTTCTCCTGCCCTTCCTGTGTGACGTCTGCGGATGGGCTGTTATTGTTGTTGTTGTTGGGGTCTGGATGCGGAGGTTTCTCTTCCCTCGGTTCTTCTTCGCTCTCCTCCTCGCTGCCAGCGGACGCCGGCAGGCCCTCGTCAGCCACGTCCTCATGGGTTGGCCGACTTTGCTCTCCCTGTAAGAGTGGGGCTGACTGGTCAACACTCGGGCTGAATCTGTCTTCAAGGCTCATCCTCTCTTCAGACTCTGCACTTTCCTTGATCTTCTTTTGAGAGGAAGTATCATCTTGGCCTGCAAAGGTTACACACGAGACCAATTTAAATATTCACTACGAAAACATGAAGGATTGATTTTACAAAATGCTTTGTCACACTGGAGCATTACTTAATTAAGATGGTCATTACTTAATTGAGATGGACATTACTTGAAATGGTCACAAAAAACCCCTCAAACCCTCAAAATTTGCAGAATACTCCAGTCCTGATCCTCTCTATCTGAGTAGATGTTAATGGATGTTGCAATAATTTATTTACTTGAATTAAGTTAATACTGAATCCTGATTTATTACCATGACGATGTATTTTTCATCTGCTCTATTTCTATAGAAAATCACTAAAACTACTCAGGAAGCCATTTGTACTGTGTCATAAAATCTAGGATCGGATGCTTTCTAATCAATTACCATTTCAAAAGAATGTTTTAGTCATGCATGCCAACTCTAAACCAATCCAACAGTTCTAGAACCAATCAAAACCACCAGAAAACTGTCACGCTCTAGAAGACCTCAAGGACAAAAGCAACACCACATTGCATTGTGTAGAAAATGCAAAATAACAGCTGAAAGCTGTGAGAAGTTCAAGGACCATGGTCTAATGTAACATAATGAATATTTCATACCTTCTGTGTTCTTCAAATCCTCCTTTGGGCACTCCTGAACAGTTTATCAAGACAAAATACAAAAATTAATATTGAGCTCCACTTTATAGATTTCAAACTGCATCCTACTTGTGTTAAACATTATAGTCAATAGTCACTCTTTTAAAGAATAATGACACATCTTAAAGAATCAGTAGGTTACTAACCCCAATGAGTCCAGGGTCTGTTTCAGTCTGTTTAACAGTGACTTGGATAACTGGACTTGGTCTGTTTCTAGTTAACGCTGTCATGGCAACACTATCAGGGACTGTGCTACTCTTCCTAAGGATACAAGAAATGTTACTGAAGAGGAGTAATGTTTTCACAACAATCTGACAGACTGACACAAAAGAACTGAAGTTTTGCAATGGCCAAATAGAGTTTCTAGCAGTACTCAGAAACACACTAAGTCTTTCTTTTAAACATCTCTGGTACTTTATTTTTTCCATATGATAGGATACTAGGATGGGACATTTTAATAACATAGGATACTAATGTTATTCAATAATTGAGAGAGAAAGATAGAAAGACTGCTATGTATTACCTCAAGGTGGCTGGAAGACAGGATTCAGAGGCCTCACTTTTCTTGTCTGCATCTTTGCTGATGTCAGACACACTATTCTGGGCTACAATGTCACCTTCATCAAACATCAAATGAAGGCGGTAGTTGACCATCTTTATGAGGATGAAGATAACTGTCACTGAAGTGCAGTATATACTGAGGGCCAGGGTAGTGGGTGGAAGAGCCTGAGTGATAATAATAGAGAACATATTCAAGCACACACACTCTCACTGACACCATCTCAAAAATGTCCCAAACCCTTCTTCAAAATGGGCCAGAGATTACAATACTTTATGTTCAATAAGTAAATACTCTCTAAAGAAAATGTTATATTAGTTTATAAAGTGAATATGTAAAAGAAGAAGCAAAACACTGAGTTATAATCAATAAACTGTTGCAGTGTGGATATACAGTTTTACAAATTTATGTTTAAAAAGTAATTAATGAATCAATGTTTGAATTACAATTTTAAGTTCATTACTGTATTTGTTTTATGAATGCTGACAAGAACACTAAAATGTTAGTCCTCTTAAAACTGCAGTGGACTATTAAGGATTCCTCTCCTAAATGATTCCTGCGCTAATCGGCTAAATTGGGCCCTATAAAACTGTCAGTGCCCAAAAAACGACTGGATGGTGTCGTCAGCGTGCAATCCACGTCTGCGAATGCAAATGTGCATCAATCAAAATATATAAATAACACACATTTATTTGTAATTGCTTTCGGGGAAAAAATGTTCAAAAACGTATGAGCGTCATTGTCATAGAGAATGATCCGATAGCTAGCGGTAAACTAGGTTAATAACATATGTCCATCACCTAGACAGTATGCGGAGAAAAATGCGACAACGCCAGACTGATGTGTAAATAGCGCCGTAGACCACAAACACTATGTGGTCCAGTACGTATACTTTTGTACACATATTCCGCTTAATCTAATGACTGTTTAACAGCTGACTCATTTTCGTGATGCATCTCATTGGTGAACAACACAAAACCGTCGGCCTGCGACGCACCGCGCTACTTACCAAATGTAGAGAAAGCGGTAACATTAGCAAGAACAACCATAAATAGAGATGGCATGAGTTGTTGAATTTATTTTGATCTGGGTCATGATACCATCCACCGGTCAGTGATGCCCAGACCCCTTGGCGTAGCGTTTGCACAACCTGTGAACCCATCCTTGCAGCAGCAAACAGGCTAAAAACGTATCATGCTGTATAAAATCACCCCACCGCCCACTGTCGGTTGTTTCCCAGATTAGATTACATCTTGCGGATGGTTACTACGACGCAGGGCCTCGAAATTCGTTTGATTTTTTTCTTCATCGTTTCATCGTCCCGGTGTCCATTATAAACCGAATGACGTTTTGCGGTATGCGCTGCTCACGAAAAGCATCTTCCACAGCAGCCCGGCCATGGCAGAGTGTTAGGGGAGGTACATGGAGCACTGCTCGGGAGCTTGCTTTCTCTAGCTCAATGAATCATGCGCCCCGCCTCTTCCCTCCGTGGTGTAGTGATACCCAGCGTTATGAAAGCGTTTGGATTTTATAACACAGAGGTAATTCTGTAAGATGGTTATTATGAACCTTCAAAATGGAAGATTGCACAAAAGAGCCAGAAGGCCTGTTGAGAATTGTTCTGCGAGCCTATTGGGGACAGAAATAAACGTAGTTATTGCGCGTTGTGTCTGTGTAATAAATCAGTCACTCTCAAAGCTGAAGCACTGCTAAAAATCACACGAAGTATTCTGCTGAATTTAGAAACGACGTTTATTTGTTTTATCAGGAACATGGAGGAAGCATGAATTTTGCTGTTCCCAAAGGTCAAACAATTTTGTAATAAAATGTGATAATGCAAGAGCTCATCAGCTCATGGTGCAATATCAGAATCTGATTTTGTCTGATCAAAGTCCCAATCTGGAAAGTTAGTGATACCTCCAGAAATGAACTGTTCACTTGAGTGAGTCGTAAAATGCCCAAATCCTACAAACCGCAAGGAATAAAAATTGAGTGAAATTAGATTTGTTTGCTTACAGTCGTTGTTAAAACTTGAGCAAAATTTTGTCCTGAAAGTAACTAGAAATGTGTACTTGCAGACATTGATGTTTTCAACTTTTTTGAGAAATAAAAATCTGAGAAAATGAAACAATGAAATGATTTACTCTTTCTGCATGGTTAGTATTAAACTGCAGACCGGGAGAATATCGTTTCGTTGTCGTTTTAGGGTTACATACTAAAGAATCTTCGGGCTAAAATCTATTTTATCTTATCAGACTTTGAGGTCACAACGTCATTTACATCTAATAAAAAGGTCACTTAGTCTGACCACATATATCCAGCGTTTCTGATCTGAAACAGACTACCTTGTGCTGCTCTTACTGCTCTTAACTAATAAATTAAATACCGAACTCTGTATTACATATCTGATCTATAGACATGACGCTCAACATTTTCAAAACAGAACAGACACTTATTTGTGGTTAAAAGTAAGTTTCCAAGTCTTGTTTTGACTAAGAGGAACATGCATCACGTGAGTAAAAGTAACCAATCCGTGTGCTCATTTCCTTTTTTCGTGGGGTCAGTTGGGTAGGCTGAGTCGCCGAGACGGGACTAAGCGATGGCGGTGTGCAGTCGATTTTCTTGTGCCAACTTATGGAACTTTTGTAACTTTCTTTAAGTGCGCATACTTACAGTAAATCAGAAACGTTGGAATTCCAGGGTTGGTGTGTTATTATCATGAGATGGACCTAGAAAGACTTTCTGCTCTGTTGCCGGATGTGTCGGTATGTTTTGGAGCCCATGAACTACTAATTGTAAACTTTGTAGAGAGCAATGAGCTAGCTAGCTAATGCTACTCCTAGCGCGACATGCTAGCTTACTTTGTTGAACAGACGCTAGCTATGAAGTATACTACGGGAAACGCGTGTTGGAAGTTTTACTAAATTTCATTGAATTACACGCATTACATAAGCGCAGCACTTGGTTGTTTTACTCGGTTGAACTAACTCGAATGCACTGGCTGCAGGTACGCGACAGTGCACCTGTAACCTCGTTGCTGGAAGCTAGCAGTCTTGGCTAGAGTTGGTTCGTCCCTGCCCAGCAGTGGCCTGGTCAAATGGAGCATTCTGTTTTTACCTTTTGAAAAAATGAACTAAAGCTGAGAATGTTAGAATGCTGTGTTACCGTGTTGAAGCTGAACAAATGGCTACTTTAATCAGACTTTAAAGAGTGGCAATTTGCGAGATAACGTTATATCACACTAATGCCAGTGTTTCTTGAGATTACATATCGCAGTAACAGATTGCTTAGCTATCTTACGTGGAAAGAAAGCAGCGCGCAACCTCAAACAAATCAGACTAAAGCCCCTTTTCTTCTTGGGGTTAAGAAGTAAACTTATCCAGGGAACTAACTTATGAAGAACGTCGTTCAAACTATAGCTGTTGCATGTATCAAGGTAGTACAATACCTGTTCTTGTTTTATATCTGCTGTGACCTCAGCGCACCTTATGGTGCTGCTGCAGGCATTGAGACATGGATGTTCCCCAGGCCGTTTTCCCAAACGGTGAGGGGCGCCTAGGAGACTATGCGTGGACGGAAGCCTCCTCAGCGAAGGCTTGGGCTCATTCTGCCCCGGTATGCTCACGGTCCCTCTGGACTGCTGCATACGAGTACGAGGCGACTGGGGAAGATGAGCTCAGCCTCCGGCGTGGAGACGTAGTGGAGGTGCTGTCTAAAGATGCTGCGATCTCGGGAGACGAAGGTTGGTGGACGGGCAAAATTAACCATCGAGTAGGCATCTTCCCCTCCAACTATGTCACTTACCAACCAGCCATTTACAGACTTCCCGGCGGCGGTGCAGTGGCGGTACGGGAGACCGTTCCATCTTCTCCTGTGCAAATCGCCTTTAGTGAACTTTTTTTAGAAGAAATTATTGGTGTGGGTGGTTTCGGCAAAGTTTACCGGGGAACTTGGAAAGAACAAGAGGTGGCAGTGAAGGCAGCTCGCCAGGACCCAGATGAAGACATCACTGCTACAGCGGAAAGTGTTAAGCAAGAGGCCAAACTTTTCTCCATGCTGCAGCACTCTAACATCATAAAACTGGAGGGGGTATGTTTAGAGGGGCCCAACCTGTGCTTAGTTATGGAGTATGCTCAAGGAGGAACCCTTAATCGTGCCTTGACGGGCAGGAGGATTCCTCCTCATATTCTTGTGAACTGGGCTGTCCAGATCGCCAGAGGCATGCTGTATCTTCACGAAGAGGCAGTCGTGCCCATTATTCACCGAGATCTGAAGTCCAGTAACAGTAAGCAAACCATTACATATCATATCCAATTGTGTTCTGTTTATTCAGGTTTGTTTTTTTTTATCTTAGATTTGTTGACAGTTTTATCACATTGGTGTTTTATTGTGCAATGTCATGTTACTCATTCATTTCCAGTGTTGTTTTAAAGTGCTTTAATGTACTAATGAGATGTTTTATTGATGATCTCTAAGACTTTGTAGATGTTCATATACGCTACATCTTTTCTGGTCACTTTTGTAGCCTCTTTGGTCCTGTCCCCAATTACAGGAGGGGGGAGGGGTTCTGGTTAGAAGTTCTTGTTGATTAGTTCTGGTCTAAAGTGTATGTGAAATGAGGTAAGAGTTTAAACAGCTGGCCACCTCAGAGGTGGTTCTTGTTCACTTACAAACTCTTGACTGAAACTGTGTTACTGACTTCTAAGTTCAGTACTACATACCCAAAGCACTGTGCTACAAACGTTAGTCCGTTCCATCAGCCGGGCATTATAAGGTGACTCAAACGAGTTCTTGGACGTGAAGTTCATATTATTTCAGGAACAAATTTCCTTTAATGTGGTAAACGTCACATTTAAAGGGGTGCGGGGTGTGAAACTGATTCCTCTTGCCACAGGCCTCAAACCAGTTTAGCTGCATTTTTCCCTTTTGAACTGAATCAAATGCATCCTGCTTTCTTTCAAATAATTGCTGTGGAATAGGGTGGTGGTCATAGAAAATGTGGGATTCAAGCCAGACGTCTTTTGGAGACCACATACTCAAAAGTGTCATGAAGTAGTCACAACGGGGGGGGGGGGGTCTTCCCAATTTGATACGCACTGTGTGTTTTAAAGAGTACTTAAATACTAAGAATGTTCAGGATTTGATACGCACTGTGTGTTTT
>JAOXYF010000009.1:2147135-2173374 GCA_028565775.1 Sternarchorhynchus goeldii
GGAACTGTAGTTCTATAGGCAGGACTGGTGTTGAGCTGAATAAACCAGGAACTGTAGTTGCACATTTGATTGCATGAAAACAAAAGACTAGAAACGTTGCCTTATGTCATGGCATACAATTATTTTTTCTTTCTTTCTTTCTTTCTAAAATGAAGTAAACACAGACGTCTGTGTGGAAAGGCGCAGCCTTAGATCTCTTCTTCAAGCACGGTGATTACACTCTAGGTCCACATGCTGTTTCATCTGGGTACTCTCGCTATGAAGGGACACTGAAATGCGTTTAGTGACCAAATGTGTAAAAAAAAAAAAAAAAAACACAATTCCTTCAATTTTCACCAAAGTTGCCCTTTCCAATTTTGGGAGCATATTTGAAAAAGCAGATGTGTGCGGTTTTGTTTTATTTATTTGGATTCTTTCAGTGTCCATTGAACCCATATGACCAGTCAGTGGTAAACTCTGGCGGATTGCTGGTGGCGTCTACGCCAGGATCAAGATCATTTCTATGTTGCTATTATACTGTACACAAGTGACCAATAAATGCTTTATTCCTCATTTGGGCTTTTTACTGTACTATTTTTTTTACCCTTTAAAGGTTTATTTAAAATTATTACTATTAAAACAGTTTTTCTACTTAGTTTTTTTTTTTTTTCTTTTATCATCAATGTTCTGCTTTAAATTTACAATTTCTTAAAATGAATCATTTCGATCAAATTATATGCAAGAAATTTATTTTTTTCATATATTGATTATACATATAATAAACCTTATAAATTCATATAAAGGTTTACATTATGCATAAATAATGCTGATGTATGATTTCAACCACTGTGAAAACAAGGTGATAAATATTCTTCAGCGAACGGCTTCTCCCTGTAGGTAGAGAAAGTTAAGAAAATAAACATCTCTAACAGTGGCGCAAACTGCATCCAAAGGTAATATACCAGACTAATTTTAGTCCAAAAGCACAGAAGAAAATACATCTCTAAGCCTAGGATGATTAGTATTTAAGATGAAACTATCTCAAGGGAGCAATTCCTAGTTATCAGATGATGGCTCACTGTGTTTCATGAGCTTTGCTCTTGTACTTGCTGCTGTCTGACAGCATGGGCTTCACGGCGTGGTGAGGCAGGAGCTGGGGCTCCTCGCACTCGTGCGGCCCAACGGGGTCGTGATGGTGACGGCTTGAAAGCAGTAGGCTGTTCCGGGAGTGAAGGCCTGGATCACAACCTTCTTGGAGTAACCTTCCATTTCATGGATCTCCTGCTGGCCAAAGTGGATTTGCATGAAAAGGCAACCAGATTTTGTGATCACTTCAGTAGACCAATACTGTAGATGCACCCATAAACTATGAGCCAAGTTTGGTTTATTTCCTGCGCTCAAACATTAGTTGAGAAGTGGCTCCTTGTTTTGTACTTCGAATGACACAGACAAGGACATGTCTGGATAATTCTGTTGATGGGTGTGCTATGCATTCTCTGATTCCTATTTACAATACAACTCTTCCAAACCAAGGCTTGCAAAATGCTTTAGTCACAGGTAGTAAGACTTAAAGCACAGAGAACGAAGACTTTAGAAAAGCATGGAAATGTGAGAATATTTTCATAACTGTGTGTCGTAAGAAGTGTTTTACCAGTTCAAGAATATATGCACTGACCTATTATAAGCAACCTGTTGCCAAGGTAACTAAAACGTCTTCATCCTAGAACTAAAACTAGCTAATATATAGGTAATAGCTAGTTAATAACATCCTTAAACACTTGGGAGTCCTTCAGGATGATGTAGAGACTTACATTGCAGAAACAAAGAGAAGGCTTGCTCATTATTTTGCTGGACATCTTCGGACCAACATTTTAATGCTAACAAACATTGCATTAATGACATATCTTTTTGAAGTTAGGAAACTAAAATAAAAATTGCTGATACACACTCTTGAATCTTTCGAGCCCACAGGAATAAATGTCATCTTTTTTTTCTAATATAACCTGGTAATATCACAGAAAACATGAATGATACAATGCATTAAATGGTGAATTAAAAGTCCTTAAGAAGGACAAAAGTTTAAGAGTTTCCTCCTGTACCTCCACACCATTGTGCATGACGTATATCCTGAATCTCAGTTGCTGCAGTTCTGTAACTGAGATTCTAGTATTCTTCTTTCCTGAAAAAGGAGACCTTGGAGGTTTGATCTGGACCACAATGCCTTCATCCGTAACGTTCAGCCTCATGTGTGGTGGGCTGAAATTGGCTGTGAAACAGAAGAAATCAGTTCAGTTTTATATGTTACTAATATATACGGATTCATAAGGTACTGAGTTGCCATGGAAATGGTTTGACATCCTTTGGGACTCTGTGAATTATGACACAATATAACACATTTACCATTACTCTACATTACAAATCTCAGCTAAAAAAGGAATGGACAAGGAATTTTGTGAGCTCTTGGAAATAATTCAAATAATTGTGTCACCAAGGCTTTGCAGTTCAGCAGGTGCAAATATTCAGTCTATTCGACTATTATTTCTGTTATCTGATTTTTAAGAAATATGGTATCACGGTATACACATTCACAGCAAAAAATGTTGATCAAAATAAATAATTCATAGTACCTACGACATTGTTAAATATCTAGATAGCCCATGCTAAAAAAGAAAAATTAAAACAGAGAAAGCATTGGAGAAAAAGTGTTGAAACAGAGGTTAACTGCTACTTACTCTCCCACTGGGGGTAAAACCTGGAGCTTATAACCCATGGTGAATGTTCCTTGGAGGACACAGACTGCACCCTGGCATAATACCACTGCCTGGGATTTGATGTTTCTAGGCTCAAGTCACACTGGCACTTCCGGATCCCCTGGCATAGTTCACACGCAGTCCATTGTTTGTCCCCATATCTGAAACCCAGACAAATAAACAGATTAGCATAAACCTTTCAAAACGTTTAGCAGTTATTCTGGTTTATTTTTATTCTCCAAGTTACTCAGCATTTTCTCTGTTTCCTATTTTAGCTGTTTGAATTTCAGCTGAATTGTTAAACAAAGTTTAACAGCAGTAACACCAAACTCAGCTTACACTTTATACTGCACAAAATACAGCAGGTTGGTTGGTGCTCTGGCTGGGCATTTCCAGTGCAGGACATTTCTAAAGTCCAGTGAATGGAATTTCACCTCAAGAGGCGCCAGGTCCTCCTGCTCGGTTAGGCTGCCTTAAACACAAAGCAGTAAATGGTGTTATATTCTCAAAAAACTTGCATACATGATTGAGGATCACCAGCAGAGCTAGAACATGAACATGAAAAGATGAGATGACCGTAACTTACTGTCAGCCCAACACAACAGCATTATGTCCCACAGGAGAAGGAGTCGAGTCAAGATGGACATGTTTCCAGCTGAAATGTTTACGTCTGCTTCACCTCTTCTAGGCCTCGTTAATTCCTCTTTCCATCTCCCCTCCCCAACTTCCTAATATGGACAAGATTAGTTTGGTTATCTGATACACATGCTAATGCTACACTTGATGCTAAAAGGTGAATAAAATCACGCGCATGTAATCTCTATAGACAACCGTTGGCAGTAGATTGGGTCCCTGAACAGCTCAGTGACTTTAAACATCATAATCATAGGATGCCTCCTTTGCCACATGCCAGTTTATGACATTTCTGCCCTGCTAGATCTGGCTTTGTGAGCTGTAAGTGCTTTTACTGTGAAGTGCAAACATCTAGAACCAATGTAAGCTTATCTGTAAAGCAGCGTATAAAAATGTCCTTTCCTGTGTCGCATCACTTTCTACAGAGGACCAAACTGAATTTCAGCTGGAGGCTGCAGCACGCAAGACTAAGACTAAGACTATACGTGTCAGATGGAGTGTTGTAAAGCACACTGCTACTGGACTCTGGAACAGTGGAAATGTTCTCTGGAGTGAAGAATCACACTTCACTATCTGGCAATCGAACAGATCCAGGTTTGGCAAATGCCAGGAAAGCTCTACCTGCCAGAATGCAGAGTGCTGACAGTAAAGTGTAGTGGTGGAGGGGTAATGCTCAGGTGCTATTTTTCAGTGTTTGTACTAGCTCACCTTCGTTCCAGTTAAAGGTGGTAGTGACATTTTAGGCAATTACATGCTTCTGACTCGATGGCAACAGTTTGGAAAAAGCCCATTCCTGTTCCAGCATACCTGTGCCCCGTGTACAAAGTGAGGTCCATAAAGACATGGTGACAAGTTTGGAGTGGAAAAACTCCAGCCTGAAGCTTAACCCCAGTGAACACATCTGGATACTGATTGTGAGCCAAGGTCTTTGTGCCCAACATCAGTACCTGACCTCACAAATGCCACAACTTCAAACAGACCCACTCCACTCATGTGGAAGAGCTTTACAGAAGAGTGGAAGCAGTTATAGCCACATGAGGGACTGTATATATACATATGTGATAGTCATGTGCTCACATTCTGTTGGTCATGTAGCATATATAAACCTTACAAGACAGTTTATACAGAAAACAATACAAGCTGCTTAGAGCAACTATTCTGGATACTTCAACACATTCATTATTCATCCATCCTATGACAGAGGACTCTTCTGAAAACCAAACACAAAGAGCCCATGTGTTAATTAGTGGGATAATGGAAATACACTATACCACACATTGTGCTTAGAAGTTTAAAATCTTTTAAGACCTGAAGCACTGCATAAACAATCATTTGGAATCATTACATTTTGTATTTTTGGCTTTCAACTAATATACTCATATAGAAGCACTGAATCTTTTGTTGAGAATAGGATTTCGTTGTTAATCCTTCAAGGTCATCTGAGGAGAAGATGGGACATATGAATTATTCGGAGACCTTTCCGATAAACTCATCACACATCACAATGCTTATGCTTCAATGCGTAATCCCAGGCTCCACCCCTTTTTGCTTTATTCATTTCAGCATATTGTAACACTCATCATAAATTTCCCAGTGTCATACAAATGAATAATAATTGTGGTATACTCTAGTGATGGGAATATTAATAGGTTAAGGTATTTAAATGTACATGTATGTTATTTGGAGATTAGTAAACAATTGCTCTCTATTACACTGATGTTAATGGTTCTCCTTTTCTCCTAAATGATGACTCCTCAGTACAGCTGAAACTGTGGAATAATGACAGGGTAAGTCTCATGAAGCCAGGAACATACTGACCGCATTTCCTCCCTTACTTGTGTTCGGCATGAAACGTGTCACTTTCCGTATTAAAATACAAATGACCTTTTCTTTTGTTCCTTGGTCTTCGGTCTACCATGTTTTCAGTTCACCTTTACTGTTACCATGACGTTTGTGTAACTGCCTGTTTGAAATATGTAAAGTGTCAGTTGGAGTCCTGCTGTGCACTGATCACGTGCGAACAGTACAACGTCGTAAACCACAGCACATCAGAGCAGGTAAAAGCGGCGAAGCGCTTTTGTAGTGCTAACACTGCACAGTACTAAGATATGCTTAAACGTGCTGACCTTAATAGGGTATGTTAGGCTGGGGTTAAGAAACATGAATTAATGATGTCAAAACAAATGGACTAAATCACTTATATTAACACCTAAATAATCACACAAAACGTCAGAGGTCACGTGTTGCTTTAAAAGTCTAAAAAATAGCATTTAGTACTGGAGTCCATTGTGCAGTGGTTGTATGGCACATAGACCAGCCCTTACTGTTGTGAGGCGTGTTGGAGTCATGCCACGTGTGTGGAACGTGTCATGTATGTTCTGAAGGTCCATTATAACTAATTAACATTAGTTAATAAAAAAAGCCAGTAACAAAGCAGCATACAACGACGTAAATTACAATAATGCTGAGTGAGCAAAAAGCCTTCATGCAAGACATAAAATACTGGAACATTGATTCTCTTGAGAATCTTGAGAGTTTTGATACTCTTTAGCCCCAAATAAGCCCATGTGGAGTTTCCTGAGATCCAGTGATCCTTGCTTTGGAGTTCAGTCATGAGAAGTGCAGCACTGCATTTATTGATCGGGCTGTAGCGCCTTTGTTACCATGGTTTTTTTGTTTTTGTTTTTTTTTGTTCTCTCAGCAGCTGTCTTTGTGCTTTTGCATTGTTTTGGTGTGTCTTGTTCTTTTCTTCTCTGATTTACTGTTCACCCTTCAGAGAGGTTGGTGCTGGTGTCGAACTGGGAGGGTTAGGGTTCTTCTTCTCGGCTTGCTTTCTTAAGACGCTGTGCGCTGTTCTCTAAATGCACAGCTTCTCGCTGAAACGGCCTGTGAGTGATGCCCTCTTTCGCTGGCTAAACACGTCTTGTCCTGCATCCAAGCCACATGCAGTTAACCGTAAAAGTAAAGCGCATTAAGTCACAAATACTTAGGCACAATGTTTTGCAAGCAGGAGGTTCAGCAGAGGACAGAGAGCATAACTTTGCTTCATACAACATGTCAAAGGCTATGAGGACCCCAGTAATCTGTTGTCTGCCATTATCAGATTACATGCAGGGATTTACATGCATGTATGTACAGGAACATCAACTTCCCTTTCCCCTTTCAGTACATGCCATTGATTCTGAAGTGTACATTCAGGAAGTTCACACATGTGATAAGTGACAGATTAATAAGAAAGACAAAAACACAATGAGCAAATGTGCTCTCAATGTGCAATAAAATATTAGCTTGTTTGATTCACAAACAAACTTCTACATTAAATGCATTATACTCACCTAATGTTTTAGGAAAGCATCCAGTATTAGGCAGAGAATTACAGATGGCATAGTTTATTCCCTCTGCGCTGGGAGAGAACATCCCTACAAACATATATCTTATTTGTTCTGAATAATATTGAGGTGGAATTTATTCCATCATATAATTACACAAACAAACAGTGTAAACAGAAATTTAGGCCATTTGCGCACTAGAAGGTTTAGGTTATTAAGTTTTTTTGTAAATGAGTGCAGTTCCAAGTGGAGTTGGGTAAAAAACTAATTATGTATAATCTTTGAGAATTTTTGTCTAAAAAGCAAAAACAAACCTACGTTTGGCTTTGGAATATTTCTTTTCCCCTCAAAATGTTTAAGGAACAACGAGCCCTAAAACACCGCTGTGTTAAATAACCTGCAGTCACACCTGCACAGCGTCTCCTGCTATGTCACTGGTCCTGTGGTCCTGTGAAAACACCTACAATGAAGATGTGACTAATAGTGACCAGTGAGTGTAGATTCAAAGAAAGTGTTTCTAATGAAGTGGACGGTGTGTGCATGAGCAGAAAAAAACGGTGCTCTGAACTTATGCGATGTACTATTGCGACCTCTGAACACATGGGGTCGCTGTGATATTTACTGGGCGGTGCAAACACTATACGTAATTTACCCGCGCTTAGTTCGTACTTGCTTGTTGGCGGGTTTCGGATGTTGGGAAGTCATACGTTGTTACGGGTATGTATATTGTTTTGTTAACATTAATGCAAAATTTCTCAAACAGTTTTCTGATTTGTAATCTTATAAATGTATTATTTATTGTAAACGAGCTTTGTGGTTGATATCAAATGGATTGCACATATGATGTTCAGTATGGACAGCCATGTATTTATTATTTAATAGCTAGCTAGCTAGGATAGATAATTTAGATTGGTGGCTAGCCAGCTACCTAATTGTTCTGTCTATCTGTATATTGCTAGCTAGCTATGTCGTTAGGATAACTAGCTAGGAAAGTTGTCTAGATAAAGCCAACCAGCTAGTTAGTTGTTTTGTATAACTTTCTTTAATAATGTTCTTCAGCTCCGTTGCGACATAAAGTTAACATTTACATTGATGTAGCTATCTGTTGTTTCACATCGTTACATAGGGAGCTAGGCAGGTTAAAGTGAAGTATCACAACTATGCATATTTATTTGCCTTTTAGGTCAGAAAGTCAGCATGCAGTTTGGAGACAGGAAGAAGAAAGTGACCGTCATCGCTCAGAAAGAGCTGTACAGTCACTGTCTCCAGTTTTACGTCCAGCCTCCTCTCGAAATCATCTCACTCGTCGAGTTCGAAACGTTTGCGGTAGAAAGACTGAAGTGTAAGTTTTCGGCTGAGGGGACTCTCCCTCTCATATTAATTTAGTGCTTTCTTACGCCACTGAATAATTTAATCATCACTGTTAGACTCTAAACCTCCACTGGTTTTGTCTTATTTTTCAAGTGCTAAAGACTGTGGAAAACCTTGGAGTCAGCTACGTGAAAATGTCTACAGACTACACAACGAAACTATACAATGAATTATGCAGTCTCAATTTCCCCCACAAAACAGAAATCGTAAGGGGAAACATCTAGTGTTACCATTTACCATTTAGCCTAACCTCTCAACCTAGTCCTTGGGGTCTACCACAGTAATTTTTTGTACTAGCTCCCAGTGCACCTGTATCAGGTAGTCAATACTAACCAGCTCTCAGTGCACCTGTATCAGGTAGTCAATACTAACCAGCTCTCAGTGCACCTGTATCAGGTAGCCAGTTCAGGATTCTTAATGGTTTGGATTATGCATGTTGGAAGCTGGGATTTTAGCAGCAAAGTGTACTGTCTAGTAGGACCTAAGGACTAGGTTGAGAAATGCTGATGTAACTCACTTTTTACCAGTTTTTTAGTGTTGTACTATTTGTGCTCATCTTATTTTACTGTCTAGTAATGGTGTTTATAATCTTCTGTTTTGTTAAATTAGGATGACTCTAGCTCATTCAAAAATCAAGGTGCATCAGTAGAATATGAAAAACGAAGGAAAGACCACATATCCCATTTTATTCTACGCCTGGCATACTGCCAAACGTAAGTGTGTGTGTGTGTGTGTGTGTTAACCCTCATGTATGTAGTTTTTTTTTTATGGCTACTCTGTTTTTTTTTTTTTTATACTATTCAAAGGAAATAGTTTGTGTTTTTGAGGACTGATGGGCAACTAATGTTGCCGTGCATGTAGGATAATGGTTATCTTGTTTGGAGCAAGTTTTCGATTGGCCTGTTCTGTTCCTCTACGCTGGAGGATTCTCACAAAGAGACACGTGGCGTAGCTGGGTTTGTAGCTGTAGAGCTTCACACTAATGGCTTAGGAACAGGAAGGTTATAATTATTTTCAATATATATTTGAATCTTGAATCTCCCTTTTTAAGTGTGAGTGTTGTTTGAAACAATTACCTGCTGATCTTTAGCTGTGAAAGAGTACATTGTGTTTTTATGGTGGCACAGAATGAGGGGGCTAAAATCTTATTCCAGGGAGGATCTAAGGCGGTGGTTTATCCAGCAGGAGATGGATCTGTTCCGCTACCGTTTCACTGCCCTCCCTGCACAGCACAAGACTGACTTCATGCACAAAAATAATCTAAAATATGAGACGGTAAGGCTGTTTGTCCTGTACTTTATTGTATTTCTTCAGGACTGAACAAAGAAAGAAAACTAATTTATTTTTAGAATCCAGAGTATGTCCTAGACCGCTTAATGTATTTTGATTTCCCAAAGTATTTTCTAGAAGTGTTTTCCCAATGATGGTTTTTCTGATGGATGGATTACCAAACCTCTAAGACATTCTAGATAGTAAATCCCATCTATCACTACTGTAGATAATACATGTCACACATCACTATGTATTTTGACATTTGAGTGGCAAATTGCTGAAGTACTAGATATAGTTTTTGCGATGTTGACCACATTGGAATTAAATGAAAAGAACGCTGCTGTTAAATACTTTGTGATGGTTAAAAGTAAAGTACACACATCCCTGCCTTACTAAGGACAAAAACTTTCTAATGGGAGTTCTTGTAAGAAGAGCTTTACTTTGCATTAGGTAACAAAGTCATCATGAACATTAAATCTTTTGGGGATTTTTTTTTTTGGTCTTTGAAGGTAACCATTATATATCATATATTTTTTCTCTATGTATTTTTGTCAATAAGCCTCTTATTCTGCATGCAATAATATACTTTGGCCAGTAGGTGGTGGTGCATGCTAATTTATGGATGTCCAGTGTTTCAAGTTTTGAAGTGAGGACTTCTAAGAACCTCAGCTCATGCACCTCCATGTGTGCATGCACTCTTACCCCCCCTCTCAATTCTTGCCCCCCGGGTACATTGTGTGTACATTAATCCTGGCTCTCTGGTGTGATTCCCCTCCTGTTGGCAGATAAGTGCTGAGGAAAAGTTGAACCTCAAAGAGCAGCTCATTTACTCCAGTTATGGTGTCAGTGGGACCACCATTGCAGAGCAAGACTTTTACAAAGTAAGTTCAAGAGCATCACAGTCACAAAGTGATGTTGATTTGTGAGTCAACTTTCTTCATTCAGCAAAGTTTCCCTGTAGTCTTTTTCGATGTTATGACTTGCATGTTTTTCTTTAAAATTAAATCGCACTCAGTGTTGATAAATTTTTATTTTAAGTGGAGCAGCATAAGTAAGAACCAAGATGTCTGCTGCTGGCACAGTTTGGCAGAAAAAGCATATATCTGCTTAAACAAAGAAGATCCTGACTCACAGATGTGCTGATAAAGACTGGCTGTGGTGCAGGTGCCGTTTCAAGATGCTCTGGATTTAGTTCGGCTGAGGAAGGTCTTCCTGCAGGGTGGCAAAGCTTACGTTCCCCACCAGGACATCGTTACGATTGTCCTGAATGATTTCCGCACAAGACTCTCGAAGGCACTTGCAGTAAGTCATATTTTTATTTGTTTACTTGCCATTGACTTGATTTGTCCAAAACCAGGATGAATTCACACTGGGAGAGTGAATTCAAAACCCTTTATCTTGAACTCAAGGTTCAGTATGAAACTTGTATTGAATATTTCATAATAGTATTTGGAATGCATGTGTTGTTTCAAAAACTGCTGAAAAATAAATAAAATGTAAACAATAAAAAGAAACTTTTCAATAAAAGATTAAATTGTTACATTTACAGTTATCAAAGTAAAAAAAAAATGCTCACCTTTATTCGTTTGGTTGCCAGCTCCACCTGATATAACCCAAAACAGCATTGGAACTGTCCCCACCCCCTTTTTTTTTAAAGACGTTTGCTGACATTTATCTTGATGTAAAGAAGGTGCCTCTAGTTTTGCCAAATCAGCACATGCTTCAGAAATGATGTATTTGTTGTTCTTCATTCTGTCATTTGTTCATTGGATATTTGACATGAAAAATTGTACTGTGTTGACTGTTTTAAAAGGTGATACGTACTATGGACTGCAATTTGATTCCAGAAGCAAATCACACAAACTAGACATAATATAGAATTATTGGCTGTAGAAGAGATGGGGTTTAAGAAGAGATAGGGTTTACACACACACACACACACACACACACACACACACACACAATGATTTCAGCTTTATTTGTTCTGAATCTTCGTTTCAGCCAGTGTTGTTACTTTGCCTACAAAGCAGCCATTTGTGACTTAGCATTAGAAATGAAACTGTCAGTTTTACCATGTAAAGTATGCATTGAGGGGATCTGTCTCCATTATTAACAGCAATGCACTGCCAGACAACTGAACTAACTGGCTGGAATTTGCTTCACTTTGCAGTTCTTTTTCTTTCGCTAATGATTCATCCACTAATGCTCCTTCCTTTCCCTTTGCGATTTAACCTGATCAGAGAAGCTTTTCCCACAATTGCTTGTTTCATATAACTAAAGGAATTCTAGAGGAACGTGCCGAGTGCATGTCATGCTATGATTAGCTGCAGAAAAAGTTTCTAGAAGAAGAGGAACTGATGCTGCAATGCAAGGTTTTAAACATGGCTTAGTTTTTTTGGGGGGGGGAGAGAGACATTAACACAATGGATGAGGATTACAGCCATCAAGTCTCTCATTAAAACTCCATTCCTGTGCCTGTTTTGTCATATTCATGAGGCTGCTGCAAATAAAGAAGGAGCACCAGCCCCTCTCCAGTGCTTTCCTGGGCCCGGCTACGACATGTTCTTTATACGAACGTTTACTGTAGAATGCTGGTGCTTTTGTAATGCACAGGAACGTATTGCTTCTCAGAAACATATTAGTCATTTCACCTTTTTTAAATAGCCTTTACCATTTTTTTTAAAACTCTAAGACTTCTACTGGTGTTGGGGAACCTATCATTAAATTATTAGAGCAAAAAGCTGAAAGGGTTTTTTTTTTTCTCCTCTCCTCTCTCTCTCTCTACGGTTGCATGGAAGCTCTTACAGGAGCTACAAGACCATAAATGGAACACATTTTTCTTTTGTGCTATTAATATGGTGTGCAGAAAAGTTGCTGGTTTCAAGTAGCTTTTAGCTGGGAGGTGCTTAATAGTGCATCTTGGGGCTTCACGGTCACTTCCACCCTCGAGTTAGAATAACACATCTGTTTGGAAAGAGGTCATCTTAAGAGCTGGTGGTCTGGAAATCAAAGAAAGTTTCTGGCAAGTTAGAGATGCTCACTTGGATGCTTCTCTGTTTGTCTTGGCTTCGTCTAAGCCAGGGGCACTTATGACACACACTTGTCTTGATAATATAAATAATGGCATCAAGACTGCCTTCGTCTGTGCTGTCGTTTGTTCCCTTGAGGTACTGCAGTAGTGAATTGGTGTTCTTTGTAGACCGGATATTGAGTGCCTTGAGTGACAAATCATAGTGTTTCAGTGAAGTACACTGATCAGTTTCCAGATATATGCGTACTGCAAAACTGCTTATTTTTCTGCTATAGATCCTTTATTTCTGCCCTGTATCTCTTGCTCATTTAACCTTGTCATAATTCCAGTATTTTTTCTACCCATGTTTAATATGTGTGCCTTTCAGACTTTCTCTACGTGCCCTAAATTTATGGCTGTTAGGGAGAGAAATTTAGACATTTACACTTTTGCCGTTGGACTTTTGCCGTGGCTCACTCCACCCCCTAGTTCTGGCTGGAAGTAGGCAGAGGGATTTTCAGTCACCAGAAATGGATGTATGATGGAAGATGCAAATTCTCTTTAGCTTTGCATGTTCTTTCAGGGGGGCAGATGGCTGCCAGTCCCACTTACTGACCAGGCATCATTTCACCTTTAAACAGCTAGTAGTTTCTGCTTCTTCTCGTTGTAAAGTCATTTGACTTACCAGGCAGTAAACTTTCATCTGCCTGAGGTAGGAAATTTAAAAAAAAAAAAAAAAAACACATTCCCCTTCGCTCAGTGTGAACAAACGTATTAATGTATCTTGGCGCATGTAACCTGCAGATTTTCTCTTCCGGCGTGTTTGGAATATCGGGCACAGAATAAAGACTGATGCATTTCATTCTTCATATGTCAGATGCCTTTTATAAATCAGGCTTGGAATGAGACATTTATGATTTGTCTGAATAGTTTCCAGTAAAACTGAAATCACTTGCCAGGTTCCAAATCTATTCTGACATGCCTCACTTTTTCACTTTTATTTCTGTCTTTCCTGGGGTGTAGTTGGTACCTGGTCCATTGGTAAGGTGTAAGCATGCGGATTGGTGTGTCAGCTTTGGCAAATGGACACCAGAAACTATGGTTTGGATGACGGAGCAAAAATTGATAATCCCCCCCCCCCCGGTTGTGTAATATGTAAATGTTATCATTCCCTTTAATCTTTATTTTGTTGGTTGAAGTAACTTGTTACTTTTTGTTTTGGGTCATCACATTTTGAATGACTTCTTGCAGTGATTGTGGCTTTTGTTAAGGATAACACCTAAAGCAGTTTGTTTTTCTGGTGTGGCAGGTCTGCAGCATGATGAAATGATCTAATCAAAAGCACAAATCTCTTTGCTATTTTGTCATGTGATGCATGCACACAACAAAATATATCAAAGTGATCTTTGGTTTATTGGATTTTCCTTCTCCTGATGTTGATCTGTAGGCGCCAGTTACCTAACAAAAGCTGTGCATGGTGCAGAGATTTTTATGGACGATGAAAGGGGCTTCATACCACAGAATTTGGAGAAACACAAAAACACTGAAGTTTAGTATATTTTTGGCCCTGGTTATCCAAGATGGTTGTCAGGAAGGGTTGTACTTCCGATCAAACCTGAGCAGAAGCATTCAAAGGACTTTTAGATATCAATTCACTGTGGATAAAATGATTCACTCAACAAATACCAGATGTCCTGTCAAACCAAGACTTGATATGAGATGTTCTATTGGATAGAATTAATGATGAATATTGGACTCAGAATCTGAAGAACACACTCCGTCTTTTTGGACAGATTGGCCAGAAAAAAATAACTCTTAATTGATCTTAAATCAATTAGGATCGGTGCAGATAAAGGAAAGCTTTTAAATAATTTCAACAAAAGAGATCTAGGCTATGTCTTAAAAACAATGAACCTTTTTGAACCTTTTGAAAGAGGATGATTGATCCCTCACATGCTGGTCTGAGTGCATTAAACGTTGTTGAGGTTTTCAAGCTGAGCACCATTCTTTATGTATTTAAAATAGCACACCACACAAAAGGCCTTCAGTAGGTCCAGTGGTCAAAAAATGTGCATCGAGAGAGGTGAAAGGAAATTGACGTGAACTGCAGAGCTTAATAGGCTGTCTACAGTTAGTAGCTGACTAACGTTAAGTGTATACTGTAAGTTTGGTGTATACTGTTCATTCGTGCAGCTGTACGCCATGAAAACTGAATTCTTTAGCACAAAAATGGAGCTGCAATAGAGTGATTCTTTAGAAGAAATGGCACAAGGGAAGCTGGGATCTTATGCTGTCTACTGAAATGAACGAGAGATTTGTTGCACAAAAGAAGGGTCAGCACTTAAGCCTTGCCAAAGACTAAAATAGAGCTTCACCAGAGAAAGACTGGGTCTAGACAAGCAGCCAACAGAAGTGAGGCTTAGCCATGTTCAGTGACGTTTGTTTGAAATAATGGTCCTCTGATAATGGATTCAACATCACGCTAATAAGAATGATTATGTTGAGGTAGTGATCATAAAGATGGTGGAAAGGATTGCAATAATGAAGGTCATTAACAATCCACACCATTGGCACGCATGAACGTGTGCAATGTAAGTTACTTTACAACTGAGAGTATAAAGGCCAGTTGGTTTAAACAACTGATGTTTATTTAAAATAATATAGTTGAAATCTAACTAATCACACATAAATGAATTGAGTACTTAACATCAGGTAAATGACTAGATTCTTTCACGTCTGTTTCCTTGCACAAAAGACAATGGCCAGAGGCCGGCATCCTGAAAGATTTTATTTTAGAGCAATCACAGTCTAGTCCATTTCCAGCCTCATTTGACAGTTCTGACGAGCTTTACAGTATGAATTTCATTCTTATTGAACCCTGTCTGGAAAGTCGAGAGACACAGACGTTGGTTTCCATTCACTGCCTGATGCGAATTCTGAATGGAACTGGCAGAAAATCACAGTAAAAGTCTTTGCTCTTTGATAAAGTGGAAATGATGGAATGTGGATGAAAACGAAGACGGGAGTAAAAATGAACCAGTTAAATGTCCAATGTGGCTAAATGTTGCTTCTTCATGCTTAGTGTTTACTTCAGATTTTATTAATCAATTCCTTGTAATCTTGAAGGTTATACACTTATATTATATTGCTTGAACATATTAGACAAAGACACTGGTTTTAAACCACTTAGTAATTTATAGATCAGTAATAGTACGTTGAATTGTACGTAGTTCTACTTTTGCTTGTTAAAAGTTCAAACTGTTGACCTGCTTTTAAAGATTCCGCTTTTGTTAGGCTAAACACAAGGAAGTGTGTAGCAGTTCTCGAGTCATTTAGGGTATGTCCAGTACATTTAACATTGGTTCACTACTGCTTCTTATTGCATTTAAACATGTTTGATTGAACAACACAATTAAACAAACCGGTTAACATTCATGTACCCTTGTTTCTTTTATTTTATTTTACTTTATTAATTATTTTTTTGCTGGTATTACCTGTACATTTCTATGTATTTGGTCAGTACATGTTGGTATAATTGTTGTCATATATCTTGCTTGTACCCATATACTGAAAATTCATGCTCTGCCTTGATGTGATTCATTAATGTGAACGCTGGCAAACTGCATTGGAAGCAGCCAAACTTGTTTGTCTTTTTAATTTAGGAAGTTTTACAGTAAGGAGAACATTATTATAATCAACCCTGCTAGAAAGAAATGCTTGGCAAAGCTTTCCAAAGTGTACAAGAAAGAATACAAAAATAAACCCCCTCAGATCATCTACTTGTGGCATTTTACCATGGACTATACACGGATGTTCAAGACACGGCTTACTGATGCAGACGCAAGTACTAATGGCTAGTCTGATGATGTGGATTTTAATATAAATAGAGAATGCAAACGTGTTAAATAAGCCTATTAATTTAACCAGTGTCAACTGTGGCCATCAGAATCCCCTTTAATATACTGGGAACATGTGGCCTGTATTTGTAGATTTTATTGTGCATTTAATGTTTGTGCATTCAGTATTTCTTTATTTGGATTTTTTTTTTTTCGTAGTTGCACTGCGATTGTTTTTGTTTGTTTGTTTGTGTTTGTTTTTGTTTTTGCTTGCATAGTTTTAACTTCACATCCACAGTAGAGATATAAAGTCATCTAATGGAGCATCAACACATTTAGATTACTTGCATGGTGCACTTTTTCATCCCTGTGTAGTTATTTATAAAGCTCTTCTTATAACACACACCTCTGGTCTTGATGTCTAACAATGCTGTGCTGTCATTTTCTGTCAGATCTAGCATGTTCTCATTAGTACTTCCTTCCCGTAATGAATCATGGGGACTGCTGGGCTTTTATTGTCATTATTTGGTCTTGTGTGTTGTCTGGTTGAAAGAACTGCTAAAAAAAAATAGCTGTTTTTTGTTTAGATTTTATTTGTTCTTACTTATGAATTCTGCCATCTAGCATAATGGTCTTTCAAAAGCTAAAATAATGGGAAGAAAAGAATGCAAGCAGTCATATTTTATTGGCCACTTGGTCCAGCAGTCATCAGGATAAGGTTTTGTTTTAGGTTTTTGGCTTTGGCTGAAATCTGGTGAATAGTTGGTGGTCACCAGTGCTATGGAACGTGTGGGAGCTCTTGTTCACGTGGAGCTTTTGTTTGAATCAAAAGGTTGAAGGTTTATTGTACCTTTTGAGCTTGGGTTTTCTTAGATCGCCACACTAAATACATTTACATAAATAAATAAAATGGTAACATCAATAAAAACGCTCACCAAAAGAAGCTTTTGGCTCATGGGTAGCACCAGAAACTCCAGATAGTAGCTGCTTGCATCATATGTCTGGGAATGAAGCACATGTTAGTTCTTATCTTTAAAGGTTGGTGGAGGTCCTGTGCTTGCCAGTGACCAAACGGAGGAGGTGACGTTAAATGTGAGCTTTATGTAAACTAGTGTTTGCAAGAAACATTAAAAAAAAAAAAAGCCCCTAAACATTAAATCATAAGGCTTAGAGAATTGCCCCCTTTCAAAACAATAATCAGAGATTGTAATATTGGCTTGGGAGGTGTGTGCTTATTCACACTTCTGCTAGCTATGTTTGTTGGTATGTAATGTTCCAGTCAATGTAACGTAGCAGTCAAGTCAGTGTTTCAATAAGTCCAGTGCCTTTACTGTTCTGATAAAGTCTTACTGGTGGAGGAGAGTTTTCACTCTTGGCTTTGTCATGTCATCTGATGAATGGTGCAAGAGGGATATGGCTTCCTTATGAGCTCTAGATGGACAAGTTGATTTGAATCCTCTGCCTTTTAACTCTTGAATGGCGGACAAGGTCCAGCTTTACCATTGGTGTCGTCCTGTCTTTAAATTCCAAATAAATTTAGAGCAGAGTGTACATTGACCTTGTTTACAGAAGACACGATTTTAAGATGTGTAGATGCTGCAATAATACACGTAGACACTGATAATACGATAACATTGGCACAGTAGCACTTTGCTTTTTAGATACTGAAACCTTGAGTGCTGACTTGTATATAAAACGAGCTGTTTAAGTATTTCACGCAAGACCGCTAACTAATAGCTGCACAGACTGCTTGCACACAATACTACCCTTCATGGAGAAATGTTATATTGTGACCTGTGAGGCTTCATCTTGTCTAAGACATTCCTCCTTGTTCTACGTTAAAGTATTGTATGTAGTTCCACATTACTTTGCTCTCCACCAGCTATTTGAATGCACTTGTTTTACAAATCCTAATTACTGAAGATGTGAGGAACGGGTGAATAGACTAATAGAATAATACATTTTCGCCTCGGACAGTAATTCTAAAGTTTGTACTATGTACATGTTAAAAGGTCTGGACAGGGTAAGAGTGTGAAATGATGGTTCTTTATCTGTCCAAGTGCTTGCAGGGTAAAGGGGAACAGGGACTTTGGTCTGTTTACAATTTGAAGGGGGTAAGATGTCAAGGAGACTAGTCTAAACATACTTTTTGCTCATCATTCATCCAGTTATGAAATTCAGTTGTCACTTTGATTTGTCCATATTTCTCACTTTTTCTCTTAAGCCCGAGTTAATAAACCTCTTGAATATTTTAGAACTGTAATTATTGAATGTATGAAATATTAATGTTGAAATATTTAAGGCTTCATCTTAGTGTTGTGACAACATTGAGAAGAGTCCTCTGCCTTATCAGAGCACACGCTCTGGGGAGCCCTGTTCCTCCACCTAATTATTGCCATGGTCTGTAGAGATTTTATTTTTTTTCTCTTTCTATTTTATGACTTTATGAATATCTCTCCTTCTAAGACTTGTGTTTGTAGTTGCGTAAAGGTGTGTATTTTAGGTGCCAAGAAATCTGCCAAAAACTGTATTCTGTACAGAATTGCAGTTTTGAATTGCGAGATGATGTTTACTCCATGCAGGTCATGTATTTTAGGTGGGCCCCTTTGCTTAATTTAATTCTGCTATAATGTATGCGCACCTCGTTTAATTCTGCTATAATGTATGCGCACCTACCAAAAGTATTAGAAACGATGTAATGCGTAATACGTTGGAAGTCTAGCTTTCGTTTGTTTCCCTTCACTTATAAGAGTCTGTAAACTAGTTTTTATTGCTTATTACACAGTCATGTTCTTCCACCATTTTTATTTCTGAACAATTAAAAGTCTGTGTGCATAGTCGTTTGACAGCCTACTGTTTTCAGAGTTTAATTTCTTCAAGACATTGAACCCAGTTGAGAAATAATAATACAGAATGATTAAATAATGCTGTTATTGTTCAGTGATACAGTTTCCCCGCTTTTACGGAGAAATGGCTGCAAAAATCAGTCTTTCATGGAGCCTTATATAGTGGTTTTCTAAAGAACTGTCCATCATGATTATGCTGTATGTATCAATATATATATAATCTTACATGTTACCAACCTATGGATAGTTTTTCTGGTGCCTTTAGCATCTCTTTGTGCCTCATGTTAGTCTTATTGCATGTATTTCCATATCTTAGCTGTATAGACACCCCTTCATGGATTGACACGGTTCATCTTGTCAAGTCAATTTCGGTATTACTGATTGCTCATCGAGACAGCGATGTGTCTGTCAACAAGGGGAGGGTGACTTTGCCACTTACTTCCAGACCGTGGTAATTCGATACTCAATCTGGCCTATCAGGATTTAGAAGAGAATCAGCAATCATTCTTTACAGTATCTGATTATTCATCTTTGGACATGCAGAAGGTTTTGTTCAAGCTATAACAATGTATAATAAATATAATGTATAGTCTTGGAACAGACAGAGTAGGATTTGAGTTTCAGGCACTGGAGATGTTTGATGAAAATTTATCTATCTTGCACCACAGCTTACAGTGTTTCTGTAGTATTATTGAATAGTTTAACATTTGTAAAATGGCTTGAAGATTGTTACCCAAGTGCTTGTATTCAAAAGCCACGAGACATTAAAGCCACATGTTCCCAGCCTGTTATCATCGAATGGCTCGTGCTAAAAGCTCACTGTGCTGTTTTGTGCTCCCACCGAAGACCACTGGGTTTCCATCGGCTTATGGTGAACCGCTCTGCTGCCTTAGGCAAACTAGCTTCTCACCCGTGTCCATGTCCACTAGCAGCATATGAAGATCAGTCTAGATGTGGAGGCTAGGGTTATAACTCTTATAGCTCCCTAATGAGTGCCATATAACACATGCAAATAAATATACACCTATAACTTGGTGTATGAATGTTTTATGAATGAATGTGCAAGCGTCTAACTTATTGGCCTTGATAAAGTCATGATGTATTTTATTTGCATACTTTTTTTTCTTTAAAGTAACTGATTATTTGTTTGTTTGTTTATTTATGTATTTTTATAATAAATAAACCCTAGTTTTGTGGTGGTGTGATTTATAGTACTGACTATAGCCTGATGGGGGAGCTGTCTCTTCATATTGAAGCTTGTTTTCTCTGAGTGGCTTGCCTCAAGACATCTGTTCCTTTAAATTATTTTAGGCTCTGGAAAATATAATTATCAGTGTAAAAATATTATAAAAACCTTGTTTACAGTTGGTATATATTACACTTCTTGTTTTTGAATGAAATATTTGTTAAATTAGAAACGTACAAATCAAGCTCTTATTTAAGATACTTGACATTGACGCTGTTACAATATTAAGATGCTTTTTCAGTTTGTTAGTAATTGCCCATTGAATGTGGAGAATGTTTAATTATCACACCAGATGGAACCTGTGCTGTTCCTCCTCAGTATCGATCCATTTCTGTCTTGAAATGGAGGTATTTGTGTGCTCTTTACCTTCCAGTGACTCTTAAGGGGCAAAAGGAGTTCATGATCTAAAAAGCAGACTGATGACAATCTGTTAGTCAATAACCCACATTGACTAATAGGAGACATTTCTATTTAAGCACTCCTTTGGCCCTGAATGTGTTTTCACCTGTACAGAAATGCAGTGAAAGAAAAGAAAATAGTTTTTTGCTGTCACAGCACATGTGCTTGTTGTGAGAAATTATCGTTGGCTGTGCAAGCATGGTATGGTTCTTGTACATGTTTATTATTGCTTGTGGACTTTTAGTCTTATTCCCTAATAAAAATTTGTCTTCATCACAGTTGTTTTTTTTTTTTTTTTTTTTTTTTTTTTTAGAAGATTTAAGTAGAACAAAATATTTTCATTATCTTTTAGTCTCGAACAAAAGCAAACTACAAAGATGCAAGCAAATACAAGCGAATTACCTCACAGCTATTTGCCTGTATCTGTTGCTCCTTTGTATGGTAGTGATTGGTAATATTTCCAGGTGGCATACATGGCAATGGGTGTCCGTCATTATGCCTGTGCAAAAACGCTGGACCTGCCAACAAAATGACCAGGAACAATCACTAACTGTGGCTCTCCTGGTTACAGCACTCCACCGCAGCACTTTTGGGTTTTGGCACATCACTAGGGGCCGATTTTAATTGGGCTGCCCTTGAAAGATAATGAGTGTTGAATGAAACGGGAAGACAGGAATTTGCCAAAAATTTTTTAATAAATCACTAAATGTGTTTTTTGAAATAAAGTTCCTAACAGAATTGCTACTCGGTATTGAAAGGTTTTATTACAAAATGAACATCAACAAGCCTACTTTTAGTTTTTATTGCTATACTTTTATATCATTGTCTTAATGCCAGTGACGATGGTGTCACTGTCTCTGGTGAGTTTATTGATTGTATTTTTAATTAGCTCCAGTGGTTTTGCTAAATGATGATGCCGTCTTTGGTTAATATCTTTTTCTTTGGCTTTGCTGATCTAACCCTACGTGTGTGTAGTTGGAGGTCCGTGTTTAACTTGATCAGGAACGCCGATCCCTCGCACGTTGAATAGGCGTAGGGTTGGTTCACCATTGTCATGCTCACTGCTCATTTGGAAATATTTGCTCTTATATGTAGTCACTTCTATAACGAATGTCCTCGTTGCAGAAGTGGAAATGTGAGAAACCTGGACACGGGTTTATCCGTCTTGTATGTGCTTTATACTGTGCAGATAAATAAAGACTTGCCTGTGGAAGGTGATGGTCACAGGTCACCTCCGCCCGCTGGAGTTGATGCCTCATCGCTCTGCGCTGCTGGCACCCTTACCCTCATTACAGTGCTCCGCTGTGTCTGTACATGGTGCATCTGACTTCTGTTTCATGTTGGTTAACTTGATCACCAGCGTGGTTGGAGTGCAGTCATGATTCTGTCTCCCAGCTGGCTGTTGGAGAGCCATTGTGAAGGGTCTGTGCTGTTCCAGAGCTGGGAGAGACGATCTAGCGTGATGGAGGCCTCACTTGAACTGTTTTCATGTTTTGAGTAATATCAACTTTAAGACTGTGTTCAAATGAAAAGATCAGTGGGTTTTATGGTTCTATGATGTAGTTTTTATGATGTTAGTTGAAAGTCCAAATGTTCAGCTATGCAACAGGCAAAAAATTCAATAAAGAGAATTTAAAGTATATCAGAAAAATGTGATTTTATTTAGCAGTTATTTACACACAGGGCTTTTTTAAATGAACCATATAGTAGATTGCTTGTACAAATTATTAAGTAAAGAAAAAGCCATTAAAGATGTACAGTAGTTATTGTATGCAACAGATCAATAATTTGCAGATTTAAATCATTGCATTATTTTTTATAACGTCTGTTATTGGCCTGATGCTACTCATGATGGCTTAACTTTTCAATTTTTTCTGATCAACATTTTCTTGATTGTGCTGGTAGATCTTGTTTAATGCATATTTTGATGAAATGGGCATTTTCTCTTTCTTGGGTCACTGCTTAAGCTCAAATGAAATCATTTTTGTACTGGAAACATTTCTACTTGTGTTGCAATCAGTTCCTGCCCCAGTATTTTTGATCATGTCCAGCCCACCACTTCTCTTCATTACAGGCCTCGTTTTGCTTCAGTTAACAGATGTGTGGCTACTCTTCCTCCTCGTTGTTATGATGGTACCACCCACACCCTCGAGGAAATTCCATCTGATAAAGACGCACTCCAAATTCTTGCATTAAAATTTTCTTTGGTTTTGAAATATGCAGATCCACTCCCACTGTTGATCACCCATGCTTGGGTAGCTGGGGTGTTTTTGCTGGCTGGGGTGGCTGGATATCAATTGTATATTACCATGCTTTTTGACACTGGCTAATATTACTATGTATAAAAATATTTTGTGAGTTTGTAGAATATAAATAACAGCAGGAACATTGAAAAATCAGCAACCTTTGTTGGAAGTTTGGTATGAAGGGGTTTATTGTACCTCCCTTTTTGTTTTGTGAATGTTCACTTTGTCCTGTTATTGGAATGGACACGCCTCTGTTTATTTGTTATTGGCCGTTTGCACAATTGTAAAAAAAGAAAAAAAAGCACTCAACCTTTGACACTTTCCAACGATTTCATGTCTTGGCAGCTGACAGCGCGATCTCTGCCAGCCGTGCAGTCTGACGAGCGTCTCCAGCCTGTACTGAACCATCTCAGGTAATGGGCATCACTCGAGCCGCCTCTGCTTGCACCCGGGCTCTCCACCGTTTACCAGCACAGCGTGGCCATTAGTGTCACGCTTCATAAACCGTTTGACAAGTGCAGCGCTGCCTCAGAAAAAGGTTACGCAAGATGTTTTTCATTCCGAGTTGAATTATGTGGCAAAGAACACTCAGGGAAATCACGATTGTCATAATCGCTAATTCCTCTTAGGTTGTTCTCTTCACTTTTATCTTCTCAGTGTTGGTTGTAGCCAGCAAACGACTGGCCGAGTGCTGTCTAACTTTTGGTTTTCTGTAAAACCATGTGAACCCAGTCCACACTGTCCCACACTGAGCAGCTCTGCATGCTGGGAAGAGAATATTAAGTGCCCGTTTGGCTCATGCCACATAGCAAACACCAGTCATCACTTTGCTGAGAACAAGTTTGTAGTCTTTTGACACACATAAGAATGCAGATGTACTTTTTGATGTGTTCTGTTTATACTGGGACTGTTCTCGGGGTGTCTGTCCTAGACACTCCTCAGTGTGCATCACACGTCTCGTCTTTCGTCTGCTTTGAGCTTTGGCTCTATTTTTTGTGGTTTGTTTTTATGCTGCAAAAATAAAAAATTCTCTCTCTCTCTCTCTCTCTATATATATATATCTATATATATATATATATATATATATTTATTATTACACTCACTCAGTGCTGTCAGTGATCCACCCTGGGACCTTCTCACATAAACCTGGCTCTGTTGCTGATCAGAGAGACTGCAGCAGGTGCCTGTTCAACAACGGAGCCAACAACCGTTTCACTTGCCTTTAGATGGGCCCCGAACGCAGACATTTTCATCGGGCAGGTCTGTGGTAGCACTGCCATTTGCCGTGGCAGTGATGTCTCGCTTTTGCCGTGTGTCATCTTTAGATCAGACGCTCGCGTAACCCTGAGCAGCATGGTGACCTCGCCAGCTGTTCTGAGAACAGTGGCCGGCAAGGACACGCTCACTCATTCATGATATCACACCCAGTCTGAGTGGGGTCAAATGCTTAGAGATTTGTAGTAAGAGCTTCTTTGTGTTCCACACGAATTTCACATCACAGAGAAGGATTTTAGTGGGACGGATCTAATGCTCTTCATCTCCATGCCAGTAGAAGTTCTCACCCTGCCAGAGGATAGTAGAAATGTTTACAGAGGCCTGTCAGCAGTTTCTGCTCATTTTAAGACGTATAGGCTCGCCTCAAACAGTTGGGTCGGGTTTGCGTGCTTCACTGGCTTGCCGGTTCTCCTGGAACCCTAGCGTCTGCATAGTGATATGCTATCTGAAGAGGTCTGCTCCGTGAGCAGTTCACCCCTGCGCTGGGATGCTTTCAGCTCCCACTGACGTGGCTTTTAACTCTGGGATGTGTTACACAGCACCTGCTCACTGCTCTCCATACTTATGCTATTACGCTTCTCTCCCAATAGGAGAAGAAAAAGTAGAAATTGCCAAAGATTATTGTCGATTGCAGGGAAAATGTGGGTGGCCTGTTTATGTATATGATTACAAGTAAACTGACAGCATGCTTTTATGATGTAGTGATGACTTGTAGTAAGTGTAGTTATATCAGGTGTTATTTTTAAAGGGCGTATTTAGTAAATTCATATTTATTTATTTTTTACTATACACATTATTATTTTTTTTTTTTTTACCTATAGCTGATTGACAAACGTAGTTTCAACGTGGCCATAAACCCGGACTGCTGTAGTAATCTCAGTGCTGCTCTGGCGACGTCTTCTCGCCCTTGAATGTCAGGCAGTGATTATGGAGAAGTGGTTATACTTGATCTCTAGCGTGCTATATCCAAATGTGTCTTTTGTCTTTGTCTTTTTATTTTAAGGGGAGATTGCACCCAAAACCCAGTGCTTTCATGTTTGGATTGATTGGTCTGTCACTGATATTCTAAGGTAAAAAATGTTGTGAACCGCAGTGTTTACCAAGATAGGGAATGTTTATTTCCTGGTTTTGAATCGCAAGAGTTGTCAAAATCTGTTGAGGTTAAAAATGGGTCCCTGTTGCAGACTTGGTTGTATAGTGGTTCAAAAAGATTTATCTTGCAGCATGTCTGTGACATTTGGGTCAAATATTTGAAAGCAATGTGATTTTTCAGAACAAAAGAAAGTTATTTAAGAGAGAACTGTTGAAGCTCTTGGTTTACTGTTACCGTAATGCTCCCAGGTTTGGATATGATCTCTGTGGGTCAGGAGTTACAGCCATAAACTTTATTCTAGAAATTAGGTTTTCTGTAAGCTGTCACATCTGAACTACTCACCACAAACACCTTAGAAAATTTGGTGCTTAGTACTTTCGCAAAATATACACCATATTTTTTAAAAATAATTTGTTACAGTTAAAGCAACGCTAGCAACTGCTTGGTCACACCTGAAGAGGGTTAAAGTTTGCCAGTACTTTTCATAATCCGATGACGTCAGTACCAGACGCCTCTAACAAGGGTGACGGATCTGACGATGCGTTACCTAATGAAACGTACCGCGTTAAATGAGTCCCTGCTTGGAAAACAGTTTTTTGACTTTCACGCTGCCAAACAGTATGGGGAAAAAAACCCCATTTCCAGCATGGATACTTCAGTAACGGGTACCTAGTTACCTCGCAGACAAATTTGGAGGGTCATGTCAGTCTGTCTGAAGCCGTCAGTCTGTTTGTCTATCCATCCATCCAAATACAAATGATATGTGCATTAGTCTGTTACAGTTTGCAGAAGATACATGCATCACTTTCACACCCAACAGTTTGTGTTGATAATTATCGGTGACTTTGATTTGTTCTGTGTTGCAGCCACGCCTATGTGGGCCAGGACTACAGCTTCCAGAAGAACATTGGGAAAGTTTCCTTGGAACAGATTGATCCAGTGAGTACGGGATAG